>VZZY01003817.1:0-56826 GCA_013400335.1 Eurystomus gularis
ATACCTGCTTGATAAAACTCTTACTGAGTTGTACTGAGTTTCTCTGTGCATCATTTCTTGAAAAAAACAAACAAGCAAAAATCATCCTTCCCCACTTATAGCATGCTTTCCCCTCCTGATCTGATTCACACTCCTCCTTCTGTTCAGAAGCTCAAGGTAATGGTGCACTATTATGAAACACAAAGAAGTTACAATTTACCAGGAGATTTGAACCTTGGTCTTCATATATTTAAGATGTGAAGAACCCTGAAAGCAATATGTACTTCTTCTTTAGGAAAAGAAAAAAGCATACACAACGCTCTCTAGTAACTTATAGTGTTTTTCTGTTATTTAAATAATAGAAATTGTCAGTGAATTTCAGGCTGAGTAGGACCTGAATATCCAGTCTTAAATGCAATGACAAGAATTAAAAGAAAAGTAGTTGCGTGAGAACTCTATTTCTTCATGTACTATCTGTCCAGCGTGGGGAAAAAATAATATATTAACAGCACACAAGTCTAGTGGATAAGTAGTCTTTATACAAGGACATCATTATTAAACCTTACATAAAGGATGTTACTTGTGGTGGGATACATGGTGTACCTGACCATACTCAATAGAGAAGTAGGCATAACTATAATATGTGAATTAACTCACTTGCTTTAGACATCTAACTGTAGAATGAGATGCATTGCACACATTTCTTTTGAAAGATTATAAAAAGAGTCTGAGGTTATAGATAATTATATTCAGGCAGTTTAATATTAATCTTTCTTGCAGATTAGTATCATCTAACTTCAGCATCTAAACCAGTGATATTTGGTCCTCTCTGTATTCAGAGGAAAGAGAAAATTGCTTTCAGAGAAGAGTTCATTGTCACTGTTCTGTATCTGTCTCAGAAAGGGATGAAACTCCCTTTAGAGATGTCTAACTTTCCTTTGACTGTAGTGGGAACTGACATTGCAGTCTAGGCTAAGTTTTGGACTTTCAGAAGCCTAAGGTTAGGAGATATGAATACCACCTTTAATGGACGTCTGTTATGTTACAAAACAGCATATCCTGCATACAATAAAAGTAATGAGTCACAAGCAAATATTAGTAAATTTTACAGAGGACAAATAGTATTTGGGATAGCAGATGGACACCCCGATTAGGAAGTTACTCCCTAGTGTGTTCAAATATATCTCGACAGAAGGTGCGCAGAGTATTGCAACACACATGCGAACTCAGTGAAAAATTCTGGCCACATGCAATGTTGCAATCTCTGGCATTCCTTTCTCCACATTCCTTTATGCCCAACACTGAATTCATGATTACTAACATCTGCACATTATACTGGTGGTGTATCATAGTTTTTTGGCAGCTATGGATGCCAGTGAGAGACTGTAATACTTTGCTTAAGCCATCAGCAATTGTTTGTAGTGAGGACCATGCAGTTTATTCTGAGAATTTGCTGTGTTCTTGGCTACTACAAATATAGATAACTCTAAAACCACCAGCACAGCCAAATCAAGTTTTAGCCGTGTACCTAAAAATTATATTGTGTTTCACACTATAGTACTCAGCATTGAAGAGTTTAAAAGCCAAACCAAATACTACCAGTAATAAAGAAACAAAACAGTAAAATTTGTGCAAACTATAATTCCTAGACATTCTGTGCAGCTGCTTTTTCTGTAACGGTTTCTGCCTAGTTTCCAGAGGAGAGATTGAAAACAAGTTTTGGTGATGTAATACAGCTGCTTCAACCTCACCAGCACAAAGGCAGCAATAAATCTACTTTATTTGGATACAAACTCATAATAATGCTTTATTGTAAGGAGGACACAAAGAAGGCATTGTGCATCAATAGACGTAAACCTTGATCTTCGTATATTTAAGCTGCAGTGAACCCCAGCACTAACAGGTAAAGCAAGGAAGTTTAAGGAGTCACTGATTTGAGAACACTCAAATAACCCCTTGAGTCAAAAGGTAATGCTATGAACACAGCATCCTGTCTTGTTGAGGAGTCTAGATGCTCTGAGTTACACGGACATTCTGAAAATCATTCATTTCTGCTTTCAGTGGGACACTGATAATTATAGCACAATAAAAGATAATGTTATGTTTTTTAAATGGTCAACAATGTATGTTATGTAGCTCAGGCATAGCTAATCTTTTCTTACAAGGATCTCAATACTGAAAAATTTTCCCATAACCCAAAGCCACATATATCCAATGGCAGAGGAGTCAAGAGCAGCCCACAGACAGAAGATATCTGTGCTCCTTAAACAGCTATTTATGAAACACTTCATTGTGGACTGAAAGTGGGATGAGCAGACAGCTGAGTCCTGGGAGACCTGCTGATGTTGGCTTAAACATCCAGTGTTGGCTCATTTTCTTGTTTCTGGTGCAGATCCAGAAGGCTTTTCACCAGGAGAGCTTGCCCACAGCCATTCACATCACAGTTTCTGCAACGGATCCACACTTGAACTGTTCAGATGCCACAGGTTTGCCCATCTGGTACAGTTAAACCTATGGCTGTCACTCCCACTCTGAAATACAGCAATGACTTTCTCCACCCTTGACATCTTGCTGAGCTGGCTGTATATGCTCATAGCAAGGGAATATGGATTCTGGCAAAAATACTGGAACCCTTCATGAATCTGCCTCTGCTTGAGTCTCATTATTCAGCTTTATATCAGTGCTGATCTCTGGATTGCATTATTACAGATGTTTATTACCTAACCCGTCACAATTAGTATCACATGCCCATTTCTGGTGTTGCATACTTGCCATTGGTACCTCTATCCTGTGGATAAACAGCATCCTTTTGACTCAGCTGTATTAACAGAAAAGGGTACCATTTCTAGTTTAGCCCTGCTGTCCCTTTTCCTTCTGCCTGAGATTATTCTCCCATTAGATCTACTTTCAGAAGTGCTGTTATAAGTACTCTGTAATTTGCATCAGTTAAAATGACCTGGAATAAAGAAGACTTGCTATTTGCACATTTAGAAGTAACCTAATTTGTTTTTATTAACGTGTCTTCAGAATCAGAGAGAAGGCAGCCTCGAACAACAGAATTATGGTGGTCAACTACAAGTGAACTGTGGGTGGTAGTCTAGACAAAAATTTTATGCAGACTGCCAGTCTGTTGTTAGCTTTAAAACAAACCCTGTGTGATTTCATGTCCACCAACACTCTTCATTGCATAATACCCATAGATAGCTCTCCACTGATTTTAGGACATATTTAATTAAAACATCCTGATTCAGACAATGGCTTGTCTATGGAAGAGCAATGCTGCATCTGCACAAAACCTCATTATCCACCTTGGAATACATTTCTCATTGGCATTTGACACATTTTGTGTCTGTATGGTATAAAACCTGGAATATGTCTCCAGATAGATTTGAATACAGCTGCCACAAACATAGGCTTAATTCTACATGACCATTATCTGATTTTCTGATTTGTTCACAGGAACAAATACCTATGTTAGCTTTGCAGCACGTTTACATCACATGTGGGGTTGGTGATCCACAATCAATTTTTTAAATTGCTGATTAAAAAACTTGTGGCTGAAGAACTTACTTGTCAGCACCAAGGGTGCTCTGTCTCCTTCCTGTAAAAAATAACAGGAATGGCACAATTGTCTCAGGTGAAAGAAAACATAATTTCCTATCTTTATAATGCAAAAAAAAAGAAAGAAAGCCTTTTTTGCAAGTTCTTTGTATAATATGGAGCCATAAAATATTTCCAGAACATGATTTTGTGATACAGTTTGTATCCTCTCACTTGGGGCTTCTCTCAATAAACCCAGAATTTATCTGTCAATCTCACACTTCTATTGCCATTATGCAAAGCCTTTCTGTGTTTACCCAGGTTAAGGAATATTCTATTAAGCAAACACTAACACATAGTTTTGTTCATTGCAGAGATTTCTATTACTATTAAGTTGCTGCAATTTCTGCAGTATCAGGTTGTGGACACATATGTATGAATAAATATACTTTTCAGCAAGACTTTTCACTTCCAGAGAGCAGCAGCCACTTTTAGAAACCATCAGGAGAAACATTGCTTGAGAATTTACTAACAATTGTTCAAGACTAATTTAGAGGTGCAAACAGCATTTTAAAGGCCACTGACAGTGAGTAGTTATTTGTACAGTAAAATGAGTATGTGTGCTTTTTGCTTAGTCTAAAAATAATTCTTTCATGAACTTTAAATATATTATTAACCTGATCACATTGTTAAGGTCAAATGTAAAAACAGAGAAATTTTGTGGCTTTTTTTTAGTTGATGTATAGGTATGTGCATGTTTACATTCAGAGTTCTTGAATTTACAATATGATCACACATTCTGCAGAAAACAGATGATTTTAGAGGATGAACAGTGACAGCAAAGCCTAGGACAAGAGAACTGAAACAATTTTGGCTTTTCTAGATCAACAAATTTTAGTATTCATTAAAAGCCAAATACCAAGACAAAGCTCTATAAATCCTATGAGAAAGCTTTTGTCACTGTGTGATTTGGATCATTTGATCCTTTGTGAACTAGAGGTAAAACTATTGAGTTAAAATGTTATAGAAAACAATATTTATGTTATTATGCTAATAGATATTTAAACAGCATTTTTCTAGCCCTCCTTCATAACTCTCAAATGCTACTAAATATTACTTTTGTTGAGAAGGCACCAAGATGATAGTTGGAAAGAGCTTGCTCTAGGGATTCATTTGAATTACTCTGACATGGAATAGACCAGATGGGAGAAATAAAGGAAACGCTTGTCTTCATAGGAGGGACTTAGATCAGGTCATTATTTTGGCTAGCCTCTTCCCCAGCACTTGAAGAAGTAGAAATTCACTTACCTTTAGAAAGAAATTATTGCCTTTCCTTGAGTAAGTAGCATTGTGACATATTTTACAGATAACTGTCGTAGGAATGAAACAGAGACAGCTTTGCTAAGGGTAGACTGAATTAGGACTCGTAGACCCAGGAGATTTTTCCTCTCATCCTTTTGTTGCTGTTCTCATTTCCAGGTCCTGCCAGTGGCAAGGTGGTATGTGTGTCCCAAAGATATAAGCACATCTGGCATGTGGCTGGTTACACATGCCAAAACAGACGGAATGGCCTTTTCCATCACTCACGTAAACACCAACATATACCTGAATGCAGACAAACCAGGCTTCCTCCTCCTCTGTGTTTCATCGTATTTGAAGCCAACCAGTAAAACGTATATACCCTCACTGTCTTGATTCACAAAACTACCTCAAATATTAGCATGAGCTTTAAGTCTGATATCCATGCCCAGACCCTGGGACCCTTACCCAGGCATTGGCTCAGACTAATGGGTTCCAGCCAGATGCAAGTGACCTCCATTTTGGCTAGTCCAGATTGATGTTTACTAGTGAATCACCCCAAACACACATCACATGGAGAACAGATGGCAAGATCACACAGAATATAGTAAGGAACAGGATTACAAAATAAAATAAATTATTAGATTCAGAGTTTGAATAGAGGAGTACTGATCACTCCTTTCTCTCCGTCTCTTCTTGTAGGTAGCACACTTTGATCCCTTCCTTTCCCTAGTCTTAGCCCTTTACCTAAACATCGCAGAAGAACTTGTGCATATTCTTACACTCACCTTAAAACATTCTGTAAGTTTTACACAATCCCATAAAACCCAGAAGATACCCTATTGTAGGTTTGTTCTTTCCCATGAGACCCGTGACAATCCCATTACCCTTCCTCATATCAGTTACAAAATTCCAGTTGAGCCTCTCAGTAGCTTGTCAATCAGTGGCCTGGCGGTCCTAGTCATTGTTATTTTGCCGTTATCTCCTGTTCATGTATCTGGGTTTATGTGTCTAGGTAGTTAATTTACTACTTTTCCCGTCTTTAGGTTTTGAGTAGGTTTTTTTACATTGAATAGCTGTTGGTGAAATATCCTCACCAATTAGATTCCTTACATCCCAGGTGTCTACACATTCTTATATTTCACATATACTTACATAAATCAAACTTGAGTTTTTTACTGAGTTTGTAAAAAATATTAGTGTAATAATTAATAGAAGCACTTGAATATACATTAGGAAATGCAGGAGAATACCACCACAATTGGAAATGATTCTCCAGTTGTGTCAGTGTAGGCTAACATCACTTGGCCTGCATTTGAAGAGGATGGGGCTGCACAAACTCAGTAGTTGCTACGGCCCTTGAAGATATTTACAACAACAGACGAAGTGTATATGGAATAATTCACATGTCTTCCAGGGGCACAGAAATACAACTGAGTCAAGACAGGGAAAGAAAACCTTTGCCATGGATGAAGTTCAGAAAACCTGAAAAAAAAACCCCCAGCAAGCTATGGTGGGTCTGGGGAAACAAGAAGAAGAATAGCCACTTTCTTAATGATGTCTCTGCAGGGAGGCCATCTAGGGAGTCATCTAGACTTCTATATGTTCAATTTGAGGAGGGCTTGGTAAAGCACATCTTCTGGAATGATGCTGGGAGAGAAGGTGGCTGAGAAGAGGGAGCATCACCTTTTGCTAATTCGATAGAAGTATGAGTGTGAAGCAATTCTATCTGAAGTTTTCTGTTACAGGCAACCTGCAAGGTTGAAAGCTGCAAGCTGCAACCAGTCAGTTCTTCTCATAACAACTAGTTTTAAAAAGGTTACACAAGATTTTTCATTTAATTTTAGACTTCAGGACTAGCCCTTCTTTGTAGAGACTTCACAATAGGACAAGGTGTAATTGGCTTCTCTGAAACAAACTTTATATCTTATTACAAGAGTACCATGTCACAGTGCCTCTGAAATTCTGGTCACTGTCATAAATGTGTGAAGTTGGACAACAATTCGTGAATTAATCTTCTCCAAACAATGACTGCTAAAATAACTGATCAGACATAATATAATGTAAATAAGTAATTATTTCATTCATTTCATTAAAATAATTAATTAGAATGTCTTTTTTTTAATGAGTATTTTTGTGGACAGCTAATGATTGTTCATGCAGCTTCCTTCTTCACCTTTGTTTTAATCAGTATGTTACTTAAAAAAAGCAGAAAAAAGAAAGAGCACAACCCAAGAATACTCCATGACATGGTCATAAATAACTCATTTAGAAACCAAACCCTTAGGTAGAAGTCCCAGATCAGAAAACGAGAAACAGAATTGAAGAGATTAACATATCTTTCTTTGCTCACACTGATGCCCTAAACAGCAGATAACTCTATGTGAGCCTTTCCTCCTCATTTCTGTTACAGCTTTATAAAGCAAATGTTCATGTACTTTTGTTTGTTTTGTTACGTCCATTTATGAAAGTTTTAAAAGGCAAGATATGTTCATATCATCATTGTTGCTTGAAGCTGTGTGTAAAGAGGCTAGACACAGTTATGAAGAAATATATGACAAAAATAAATAAGAATACTCTTCATTGATCTTTCACAGACTTTTGCAAGAAAAATCCATGTACAAAAGGCACTGTGAGAAATTCTGGAATCAGCATGGAAATCTTTTGCCAAGTATTTACTTGTTGCACCTTTTTTTTAATATTCAATTGTAACTTGTCTAAAACTCTACCATACTTTGTCCCAGCATAAGAGAGTGGAACTTCTGTCCAATATCTGATGCTGGTACTCTTTTTCCTATCAGCTTACTAACTGTGGATATGTAGGCCATCAACACTCAGATAAGTTTCCTGCCAGACTCTGTGTTTTCCTTTCTGCTTACTTGAAAAATTATTTTCAGTATAATTTTACTTACTTTCTGTATATTCTTAACTGAATATGTTTTTTATTTAAATTTTTTAAAAATTATTTTCTGTATCTTTTCTGATACATTGAATCACTGTATCTTATTCCAAACATACCTTTCCTGAAATAGTTTTATTTTCCCTGTTTTACACTTCTTTTCTGGAGGTGCACTGTTGGAGCACGTAAAGGTGAAGAAATGTTCTGTGAACGTAAAAAAGAATTAATCACAACACTGTGGCTAGTCAAAAGCTTGAATAGACTTGAAGGAAGGATGTGAGATGTGCAGCATCTGTGGATCTTTATATACCTATGCGGTGTATAAACCTCCTAACAAATTATCAGGTATTATGTACGGAATGTAATAACTAGAATAAAAACCAGATGGGACACAAACATTTAAAACTCATGTTTCTAGCTTTTCAGTCTCTTCTGATTGTAATATTTTTGCAAAGGGTAATATTCATAAGTATACAACCCTCAGTTATAGAAGACAAAATTGTGAAATAACTGTCATTATTGAGTTCTAGTATTGAATCTTATGAACCTTAAAAGCCACATGGTGCAGAACAGAAGGTAAATTTACATCAATTAATTGTTTTATGAAAACCTGATAAAGAAGCACTCTCCTTGAACCACTTAGATTAATGAACCTAAATATAGGACATGCATGTATCTGTGTATGTAGTTCTATGCTAGATGACATTAACGGGTGCCGTCAGTCACAAACCGGTTTACAGATGATATGTGAACTACATTCACTGAGTCTAGATGAAAGAATGGTGTAATGTTTCTTTTGTGTAAGAATAATGAATACAATAGAATAGGATAAAAAATAAATTAAGGATAATATCATTGCAACATCTAGCAGGTGAGCATCTTGTTTAAACTAGTTGCCTAGCTTTTTCTATAAATAAAAATATAAAATAGATAGCTCATTCCAGCCTTCTCAAATTAGATAGACAACAAGAGCTTCATTCTGGAAGTACGTGTTTATCTCTATTGCTTACAAAGCTGAGATTCCCAGCCACAGGTGGGATTCAGCTGCCCTAACTTAGATAAATGTCTAGAAGCTGTCTAAGTTTAAAACACTTTTATGAACAGTTAGGTCAGTTAAGTCACTGTGAACAGGGAGATTTCAGCAGAGGTAACAGTGATATAAAGAATTATTCCTTTAATGGAACCAATCTGACAATGACATAGTACTACTACTTATGTGTCTGTTACTTGGATAACCCAGGAACTGTTAGTCATTGTCTATTGCATGAGTCAATATATGTAAAATTTTTTGAAACTCCCTTTCCTCCGCAATACTCCTGCATTCTCCTCATGTCTTCCCACTAGAAACTGAGGAAAGCTCCAACAGCAGATATGCTGAAGCAGGGGCTACCTAGTCATTTTGCAGTAAGTTCTATCTCTTTCCCTTCCCTTCAGTCCTGCAGTACAAGGCTCATGGCTTAAATTTAGATGCTATCAGGAAGTGTTTGGCCAGATCTCAGTTTTTGGTTACCTGCTCTACCAATAGCTACTACAGAGAGGTCTCTGCTTTAAAAAATGTTTGTGTATATATTATATATATATGTGTGTATGTGTACATAGGTCTGTCATATTATCACACACACGCACGCGTGTGTATATACATATATTTGCATTAAAATTATCTTTTATTTTCTTTACAGCAAAGCACAGGCAATGTGGTAACTTAAGTGATCAGAGTACTAAAGCAGAACACTAAATTCCTGACTTGAGAGACTTCTGTCATATTCTTGACTCCAAGATTAAGTTGTTTACAAAGTTTCCCTCCCTGCTGTTTATTCTGTTTATTCATAACAGAACAGTACCAAGGACTCTTACTCTAATTTAAAGTGTAGTAGTCCAGGTACCTACACCTGCACCTGAGTTAGTCATTCTGACAGGGAGAAATAAGCAACTCAGAGGTAGATGCTTACTTAGCAAACAGTTACATCTGGTCATACGACCTTGATTTCAGTTGATAATTCTTGAGCTTCAATTATTTATCAAAATAGACAAACATGAGTTAGCTGCCATACTATCAAACACTCTTTACAGATGGGAGTAAATAGAGTGGTCTAATGTCCATTACTCCTCAGATTTTGGAAAAAAAACATGCATCAGAGCTAAGAGGCAACAGCAGAAGGTCAGCAAAAAGGGCCCAGTGGTTTGTCAATAAACACGTGTATACTTTGTTATGTTAAAGATAATTTGCTGGGATTTCAGACAGTTTATTAATTCTGTATGAATAATAACCTGGACATTCATAAACAAATATCAGAGACACATGTATTACTAAATCAGAGCCTTGAAGTAACTAAAGGGGAACAATAATACAATAACTTTTTTCCAGGTATTCTTTCTGTTTAATTGATAGTTTTCCAAAAACTGGAATAAAATACTGCTCTCTTAGTCACTTTGTCCAAGAGTCAGCCCCACAATGTGTATTATACATCTTTCTATGTGATTCTTCTCTCTTTCATTCAACGAAAAGCATTTTAGTTAGACAGTGAATTGAACTATGAATTAATGCACAGTGGGAGTTATTTGCCTTATTTCTTTTTATCTGTACCAGGCAAGTTAGTACACTTCTACAAAATCTTATAGAATCATCTCCTGGTAAAATACTACTTTCTAACTTTCTTTTTCTATATAGATTTAAGAATTAGATTCTGATTGAAGAGATAGAGCTCCTGTATGACTGTCAATATTCACACTTTATTTTAGGTAAATTAATATTTTATTGGAGTTTCCTGTATGTTTGCAGATACCTCCATTTTCAGAGGGCAATTATTCTATGTAAAAATGCATGAGATGTATCAGTAGCTGTGACCTCTCTGTCATTGGCCCATGCTGATAAATTTCTCAAAGGAACTCTGTCAACGGGTTAGGACTGAGGGAGACTAAACTTTGTGGAAGGAAATCTATCACACAGTGAGCTGTGCTTAGAGCTTGCTTATTACAAGACATGAAAAATAAATGGTTTGAGTGTGAAGCATATTTTTTCACCCAGGGAATGACTTGGGGCATAATAGCCTGCACTCAGGAATCTTCTGTTATTTTAGTCAATGTTTTATGTATTTGCTTTCATTTTCTGCCAAAATATAGTCCTAATTTTTCAGGCATTTACTTTTAGCCAGAAAATAACATTTAGAAACGCAGTGTATTTCACATTTTCTAGCTTAAGCCCTAGAACTTGTGTTGCATTTTAAAGTACCAAGAAACCCACCTGATGTACTGGCAAAGCGTTCCTTCGTAACTCAGTATAATACGTATAGGGCTCAGCCTCAGAGGATTCAATGACTGAAGCAGTAAAAGAATGGGATTATTACTTATAAAGAGTAAGAGTAATGGATAAGTACAGAAAGCACTGGAACTGAACTTCTTTGTCTCTGTAGCCCTGAATGTATTGCAGAGGAGAATAAAGGGGACATCATAGTCTTTTTATGCATCCCAAAAATGCCTCAAAATAAATAGTAGCCATGGGAAAATTCAGTAGAGTGGTATATTGCCTTTATCTAATCAGACAACTAACGTGAGTTCATACTGGCACTGAAGACACACAATGAAGATTAATATGTAAGGTAACTTTTCCATAGAGCAATAAAGAAAAGCAAGAATTATTGAGTATTGGTAAACTGAAATATTAACCATTTCAAATCAGAGTCTTTATCAAAGGAAAATGAACAAAAATAAGAGATAGTAGAACATTCTACAGTTATTCAGAACAGTAATTTTAGTTGTTGGATTTCAAAAATCTTTTACCATTTCTTAGAAATTCATAAATCATTCAATACAATTTTTACCAGAGCCTGTAGTGAAAGGACAAGACGTAATGGTTTTAAACTAAAAGATTTAGACTGGATATAAGGAGGAAATTCTTTACTATGAGAGTAGTGACACACTGGCACAAGTTGCCCAGACAGGTGGGAGACGTCCCCTAACTGGAAACATTCAAGGCCAGGTTGGGTGGGGCTCTAAGCCACCTGATCTAGTGGAAGAGGTCCCTGCCCATGGCAGGGGAGGTGAACAGGATGATCTCTATAGGTCCATTCCAACACAAAACATTCTATGATTCTGTGGTTGCTTCTGACTGCAATAAAATAGTATATAAATCCTACAGTATCACTAAAGTGCATTTCATTAGCATACATATATGAACATGTCTGCGTGTGTATACACTCAGAGAATCCCTCTAAATATGTGAATTTAGGTTTGCAATTTAACATATTGAGTTAACCTGTATCTGGTATGTTTAGGAGTCTTATCAATTAGCACCACCTCTCAAGTGAGAGCTTACTTCTTTCAATTCTAAAGATGCTGCCAAAACAGTAATTTTCTTTTTAAGTTGATCAGAGTGAGTACTGGGAATAAATATATGTGATGCTTTTTTATTTAAAAATACCATGTCTATCTGATTGAGCACTATAACAAAAATAGTAACAAAATTTGACCTTCCAATGCATAAGTATTTGTTGGAACCAAGTTTTTATCTGTATCTGATACCTGATCCAAAGTGCAGAGTACAAAAATTAATTACAGAAATAATCTACTAGTACTGTGTGATACTAGTGAACAAGATTTCCAAGTTAAACTATAAAATGTTTAATAACTCTTCCATAAGATGATCTTCTTAGAAATTGTATTGGTGAAGGTCATTCATGGGGAAGATCAGTTTGGGTAAATTGTTCATAATGAACTGATTGCTCATCTTTAATAACTAGGAATGTGCAGGATCGGCCTAGGGGTAATGGGGTACATCCCCACCAGAACTTGATAAAACCCAATAAAATCTTTCAGAGTTGTATTTATATCTTGTGCTAATGGCTGATGCTGTGCATCAAACCCAGGACCACAAAATGTAGAAACAGTGAGTTCATTTCTCAACAGAATGTCCTCAGTAGGAACTTTCCTTGCTGCCAGTCAGAAGTGGGCATCATGAGTTCATGATGAACAAGCCCAGAGGAGCTGGGACCTTGAATAGTGTCTGTGTGAAATGTGTGTATATGTGTTTGCGTGCATGTCTCAGAATACAAATCTTAGAATATAAGTTTGCTACCCTCTCACTATACCCATCCTGCTGAGCAAATACTTTTTTGATTACATGTCACTTAGCGGTGTCGTTTTGTTCTTGCCACCACCCCACTGGAATTTCCTTGTGGCAAGCAACGTACAAGACAAATGGTCCTTTTTTTTGTCTTCCAACCTCTAGTAGCTAAATATTCTTGTCTTGTTGGTATTATATTAATAATGAATAAACAATATATTTCTTCTTTTATAAAAAATTGTTCACTTAAACCTCCACTGTGTTATATGCATACATATCCATATGTATATACACACACAGAGAAAATATATTGCAAAATTTTCTGTTGAAATCCCCACCAGCTAAAAAACATTAGAATTGCTACAGGTAATAGGTTTCAATATATCACAGGCTCCTTTAATTCCTTTTTGCTTAATAACATGAAATTGAAGACATATCTCTTCAACATCCCTTTCTCTCACCTCCTTAGCATCTTTGCTTGGTGCCTCTGGTGATACTTTTAAAACTTTTGCTTTTATTATTGTTCTATGCATCAAGTAAGATACATCATGTAAAGCAGAAACTCTACAATGATTTGCCTCCACTAAAAATTTTACAAAAAATCACAGAAATGAGACAGCAGTCAATTGAGTTCTGTTGTGTCACAATAACCTAATACTGGAAGTGTTATGGTAATGTTAATGATCCAGCAAATTTCTGGATTTCATTGGGTTGTTTTGTTAATGAAGTTATTAATCTGAATATACATAAGTCTTTATTTGTGTTCCATTAGTTACAATTGTGTTTTCATGAAGGTTGATCAAGTATTCGTGCAAAACTATGGGCTTTTTAATTTTATTTTTTTTTTTTTTTTTTTTTTGCTAACATCCGTTATAATTTGATTTTGCTTAGAATATTGTACTGAATTTTTTTTACACTATTTTGCCTTTACTGTAGCTTTGGATGTTCACCACCAACTCCTTAGTAACTATAACAGTTATTTCGTATCTGTGTGCCCAGTATACTGAAGAGTGTATACCATAGAATGCATGGCTACTGGAAGACCATAAAAAGAGGAGTATGTCATTGGATCAAAGGTCTATTTGTGTACAATGCATATCAGTATCCTGTTTCTGGCACTGGCCAAGAATAGTTTTGTAGGTAAGAATACAATTACAGTGGAAACAGTTACGTGATTGAAGTGATGTAAATAAATGGCTTGCTTTTGTTTTTTAACTTTTCTAACTCCTTGACACTTGAAAAACCCCACTCCCCCCCCAAAAAAAAAAAAAGAAAAAAAGGGGGAAAAAAAGAAAAGGATGTTACACTTACATATTCAGGTCAGAAAAAAAAAAGGTCTTATATTTTTCTTTCTGAGTATGCATTTACACACTCATGCATATGTGGAGGTTGTAATATTTTCTAAAAGTTTTGTTTAAAAATTGCCTCTAGCTAGGCCTCAGGTCTCTTTTTTTTTTTTTTTTTTTTTTAAAACAAGCTATTTCTTTAATGCATACATGCCCAATTTGAGAAACTAGGAAATATTTTCACTTTCATATTTCCCATATTTTCTCTCTTTTTCTGAAAGGAGTACAAAGATGTTATGTTTTCAGATAGGTAAAGAAATCCTTTATTTTTGTCTGCTCTGAATTGTAATTCTTCACAGAAATTATGCACGAGTGTAATGTGTTTGGGAATTTCATGACATCCTATGAAAAGAATACCTTTACATCAAAATGAAGTCTTGTTGCAACTCTCTTCTTCCTTCATGTTGTACAACATCTAGAATGCACATTCGCAGTTTGACATCAAAATGCCACAGCACTCCCTTGTTTAGCAAAGTTTGCAACAGCGAAAATATTATGCCAGCCCTTTAAAGCCAGAAATGCTTCCCTCTCCACTTACACATGCAGTTCAAGCTACAGGCACATAATTGGGTCTCAGATACCTGAGAAATTGCCTCTCTCTTTCTTGAATCCCCATGTCCAAGTTAAGAACTACTATTAAAGGTCTCACTTTCATTCCCCAATTGCTTTTCCCTCAGAAAGCTTCACTGTGGTACCTTAGCAATTTTCTTCCTTTTATCTGTTGATTTTCAAGTGTGTTAAGTCAAAGTTAAAGAGTAGAGAGCTAACCTCTTTCTCAGGCTTTTCTTATGGATGATTTTAAGGTATCTTGTATTTTAAAAATGCAATTCAGTATATTATATTTAGCTCAATGTTGTATAATGACTAATTATAGTCTTATACAATGATTATTTTTCACTGTTTATGTATACAAGAGGGTCTCTCACTTGATGTATTTGTTGCTCACAGCACTGAAAAAATGCAGAGAGAAGATTAAGAGATTTGGGGTCATAGTCTTGTTAGGTTCTTCTCTGGATTTCATCTCAGCTGTAGCTCTGCTCTTTTCAGCAGTGTAAACATGACTGACAACTGAGTTTGTGCACTTGCAACTCAGAAGGTCAATCGCATCCTGGGCTGCATCAAAAGAAGTGTGGCCAGCAATTTAAGAGAAGTGATTCTGCCCCTCTACTCTGCTCTGGTTAGACCTCACCTGGAGTACCACGTCCCGCTCTGGAACCCTCAGCAGAAGAAGGACATGAGCCTGATAGAGTGGGTCTAGAGGAAGGCCACAAAAATTGTCAGAGGGCTGGAGCCACCTCTCCTATGAAGACAGGCTGAAACAGTTGGGGTTATTCAGCCTAGCAAAAAGAAGGCTTCAAGGAGACCTTATAGTGGCCTTCCAGTATCTGAAGAAAGCTGGGGAGGGACTGTTTATAAGGGCATGTTGAGACTGGATGAGGGGCAGTAGTTTTAAACTAGAGAAGTGTAGATTTAGATTAGACGTTAGGAAGAAGTTCTTTACTGTGAGGGTGGTGGAACACTGGAACAGGTTGCCCAGAGAGGTGGTGGATGTCCCATCCCCATCCCTGAAGACTTTCAAGGCCAGGCTTGGTGGGGCTCTGAGCACACTGATCTAGTTAGAGACATTCCTGCTGGCTGCAGGGGGGTTGGACTAGATAACATTTGAAGGTCCCTTCCAACCCAGTGCATTCTATGATTCTGTGATTCTATAAAACAGATATATAGAGAGACAGATTAACCTCTTGCTTTATAAAGGCCAAGCCTACATGTAGCTTTGAAGGAAATGTTTCTCATAGCTATAGGCATCAGTAGCTGCATTTATTGCATGAGTCTACATGTGTGTGTTTGTATGTGCTCTGTGCTGAAAAGACTCTTATTTTTCAATATCAGTTCACATTTCATATACAAATGTGGTAATTTTGTTGTTTTGTTTTTTTTTTCAGAAGTAAGTAAGGTTTTTTATCACTCAGCCTAGATAAGTAGATTTTAGGGAAGCTGGATATTCAGTATTCTGAAAACCAGATGCTGGAGCAAAATAAAAAGCATCTAAAAGTAATAGTGGATTTAATCTTTTAAAATGGCCATCTAAAAGTTAGGCATATATTCTGGGCTTCTCCTATAGTCAACAGAGAGAAATGAGTGCCCCTACATCTGAGTTGTTGCTTCAGCTGCCACCATGTCTCAGTTACCTCAACAATGTCATAGTTTTGGGGACACATACACACCTCTACTTCCTAATACTTGCTTCCCAGGCTGCATATGCCTGAGGTGAATTTCCTTTTGCTCTGTGTTATCGTTTCTGAAATCTCTCTTGTTCCCATCATCCTGTAACTTTGCTTTCCATCACTGTTGACCTTTACTGCATGTTATAGTGGGTTGTGTTGTTCCTAGTCGAAAGCTCTCCTCATCGTTTTGGCCAGCCTTTTGCAAAGATGATCTTGGCTCTTGTCAGGAGCATCCCATCTCCCTTTACCAGTCCTCCATTCTCAAAGTGGGTCCCATTTTTGTAAAAGGCAAATTCCTGTCAACATCACCAGCTGCACAACCAGATTATTGATCTGCAGGTGCTGAAATTAATATAATTGTATGACTTTGGTGTGATAGGACTCAAATTCAGCCAGGGTTTTGATGTAGATCTGTTTATACTTTCTCCAGTCCAAAGATAGAATGATTTTTAAACCTAGCTTTAATTTTTTTTTTAGTAGACTAAAACCTAGAATATATAACTCTGAATAAAAAAACCCTACAGTTTTCTAGCAGTAGTAAAATAAACACTGCCAGAGAGATCGTCTGAGCACTGGAACTTCATTACCTGTGTTATTAAATGGTTAGAGATGTTTCCAGCATGCTTTTGGCCTAGGAGAATAAGCAAATGCCCTGCCAGGACCCTAGCAAAGTTTGGATTTAGCACAAGTCAGACACCTTTCTCAACAGACAGCACGTGTTCAACCACCCTGCTTTGGAAGCCAGGAGACTACAGTAGTATCGTCATAGGCCACTCCACGCTGAAGAACAGTTTAGGAAGTATTTTGTTTGCCAGTGTAAATGTAGTAAACATTATTAGGAAAAGCAGAAGAAAAGGAGGAATTAAATACATTAGAAATTTCTTTTCTTCTGCCTGCTGTGCCCTTGCAGGCAGCTTCTGGCTCTCAGTCTAGCCACTGAAAATCAGTTTTTTGAATTACGAGAAACTATATTCACTTCTTTCTACTTCTTAGCTGACCTCTTCTCCAAAGCAGTTTCACAGACCAAGCATAAAATATAAACTTCAGAACCTTTCCACAAGTCTTTTAAGCCTTTTTGTTTTGTCATGCTCAGTTAACCTCATCCACATATTTCCACCCCCTTTTTTTTTGTTTTGTTTTGGGGTTTGTTGTTGTTTGGGGGTTTTTTTTAAATCATTTTTATTTTTTTATTTCAGAAAGGTTCCATGCATCCCAGTGAATTCTTAAATGATGATAACCCAAGAAAATACACACATATGATACCTTTCCTTAAATAGGGCACTGCGCCCAAGCTAATTAGCTGAATTCTCAGCAGGGCTAATTAGCTTGGGCGGAGCTCCATGGTGAGGAATATGTTGTCTTTGGTTTCAGAGCAACCATGTTTGGGCCAACAAGTGCTCTGCACAGCCCTGTACTCAGCAGGATAAAATCCTCCAGTCTAGCATCAGAAATTTGAGTTGCAGCAACCATCTTACAAAACCTGGCTGGTTTGTATCTTCTAACCTAGTTAAAGTATGCGACTTCTACTGCTGCTTTTTCCCCTAGACATGGTATTTCCCACTCTAATTCCATTAGTCATTTTAGAAATCAGTTTGTGTGAAAGCCGAAGCACAAATGCTGCTGGCAGGGCATTGCAGCAGGTGCATAGTCACTGTGCTCTATCATGTATAACTTTACAGAGACTAAAGACACTAAAGACTTTGTTAAAATAATTATCTGTAATCCTAGACAGGGGGCAGTAGGCCAAATTTTTCTCTCTGTTGAAGAAGAATCTTGTTAGAAACTAATCCAAATTATTGATGGGTCATTTGCGGCTCATTCCTGTAACTGTGGGTCTGGATTTTCATGACAGATGGATGAATTGACATTCTTGGTAGGAACTGTGCTCCCTGCAAATATATTAGTATACATACATGGTATTTTGCCTCTCTGAAGTCTTGAACGTCTGTTTGCATGGCATTTTGCCTACTCACAAGTCAGCACAGAAGTCAAGCAATGGTCGGTTTATGCAGACAGTTGGCATTACCCTGCAAATGGTAGTTTTTTTCAGGAATTCTTTGTTCTATGCCAGTATTACATATTGGCACCACACGCCTCTTTACACCTAATTACACGAGTTGACACTTAGATGACAGGACAGAAATCTTGGTTGAACTGAGGAGCGAAAGAAAGGTTGAAATTTATGGTTGCTTTTGCAAATACAAGTAATATGTTTTCAGACTTGCTGGAATGCCAATATAAAGGAAAAGTCATGATCCTTTCACTCTCTCATGTTCAAGAAATTTTCCTAAAAAGTAATGACCACCAGTGTCCCCTGTTTTGGCACAGATGAATGTCCGATAACACTAAGTTCTTCTACTAAGAAGTTTGTATTATGCATGTACTGAACTTCTAAGGGGGAAAATTGAAAGAGAGAATTGTTCTGTTTCTTGTAAAACCAGGACAGGAAATATTTTTTCTGTTGTAAAATCCAGTAGAAATAAAAAGTGGAGGTAATGTATCACTAGAAATAAAAAGTGGAGGTAGCACACAGATAACTGGTTTGGGACTTCCAGAGTTGCACTCATTCTTCCAGAGTTACGCTTATTCTTCTCTAGAGCTCTTTTCCAACTCATCCACATGCTGTCCAAAAGGTAACAAGAGAGGGCTTAAAAGCAATTCTGTACAGAGTTACCTCTATAGTTACTGGCACAGTAGTAGGTCAACATCATTAGCACATCCCTTTCTTCCACTTTTTCTTACTCTTTTTGTTATTGTTTTCTCTTCTCTTTCCAGTATTGGCAAGGTAAAACTACTATTTTTGTTGTCTTGGGTGAAAGACCACAATCCAGTTAAACTGCCTAATTTTGCAGGAGACTAACAAAAACAACCCAAACAAACAAGTGGATAGCTTTATTTTGGATTGGTGAATGGTGGATCCAACAAGACTGCAGCAAGGAAAGGAGAGGAGCAAGGTTCTCTACCGATTTTGACATCAATGAGCTATTAGATAGGCTCAGTATCCCACAGAAATAAAGCTTTAGGAGCTTGCCTGTAGACCAATGATACCTTTGACTTTTCATTTTGGCAGGTAGCTGACTTTGGGGAACTAATTAAGCCTGACTAGGATTGTTACTCAAATTAGCAAGATGACCACTTTTTACTGAGGGCATCTGCTAAACAGATTCACAGCCTTCTCACAATCAATCAGGTCACTTTCTTTCCTCATATCTATAAAGACAAGAAAGCTTTTCCATATTTACAAGAAGAAGACTAGAGAATATCAGGTTTTTCAACAGAAAGCTCCTAAGATATAATTTTCTTCTGACTGAGACAGTGAAGAATTAAGTATCTTGAATGTGTCTGCTTAAATACATTTAAACTAGCTTTGTTGCTTATACTTACATCACTTCAGCTTATTCTGCAATGAAGACATAGCCATACTTAATGTATTTGCAATAATAATAATAATAACAACAATATAAATACAAATAATTATCTTCATGATCCAGTTGCTCAAACTTGTTTCTTTCAACTCTGCTAAATTACTTAGCAAACTCCACTTCCTTCCACTCTGCCCAAAGTCACCAAAAGAAAGCAAACAAGAGTGAGGAACATGTGTCTTACCTTTTCCCTTTTGTTAGTTTGTGGAATGGATTGGTCACACAGAAGAAAAGAACCGCATCCCACAAAATAGGAGCAGAGCAAGTGCATAACCTTGGATGATACGACCCCTTCTTCCCAAAGCTTACTATTACATCTGTGTATTCTTTCCAAAAGGGATGTAAAGGTAGAAGTGTATTTTCAAAGCAAATGTTTAATGTGTGTTGCACACAGTGACAATAGGACTTTGTCTTAAACATCTGTGGAAATGTTAATAAATCAGTTAAAATAAACTTGCCTGCAAAACAGCTGCTGTTTAAGAAGGAATTAGTCCTCATCCACTAAATACCTCATGTATCACTCACATATGTGAAGCAGTCTTAGAGACTTTGGTTTCATCCTAACTATAGGCCTCAACTTGTGTGCCGTAATGGGGTGTTTAATAGCTCAGACTTTCCTGATAGTTGATAAAGAGAATGAAGTACTTCTACACAGTGATTCAGACGGATAGAATCACCTTCTAGAGGGGCCTCTCTTTCTCTTCAGTGTCTGTATAGGAGTCTTGGGCTTTTTGTTTTGTAGTGGGATTAGATGGGATAAATGTGGATGTGTTTCTGGGCTCATTCTTAGTTCAATTCAGTGTAAGTAAATTGAGTTTGTCTAAATGACTTGCACTGATTCCTTAAAACAGTTTGGTTTATTTGGCCTAAAATGGGCCAGCAGTAGTCATGCATCCAGTTATCTCATCTCAAGTGAGGAGTGATATCTAACAGCTATGGAGCTGTCATCTGCTGAATAGCTCCAGCTGTTCTACAAGCCAGCATCTGGCTACATCCCCCCCCCCCCAAAAAAAATTAAGTTATTTCCCTCAAGTAGTGACTTTATTTCTGTTAGGTCTAACAATGTATAATGTAAAAAGGCATTATTTTTTAAAATGTTTAATACTTACCACATAAATTCAGAAGTCTAAGAAAGCAGAATTAAATATGCATGATTGTGTGTAACTGACTTAAATAGCGTTATGTACCTCTGTAAGAACAGAATACAATAGTTCATGCTTATAAAATGTTTTCTTTGCAATATATTTCTTTGCAATTAGAATTTATTTTAAAACAACAGTTTATAAATTACTTCAGTAATAGTTTTGCCTAAAGCTTCTGTAAAAGTAACAAAAAGGGGGAAAAAAGCCTCGAACAACTCATGTTAAAAATTTACCCAGATAGGTATGCATGAAGCTTCTGAATATTGTCCATTTTTGTGAGAAATGTAATTGGTATAAATATGGCTCTCTAAATTGAGGATTTGGAAAAATCTAAAGATCGGGGGGAAAATGCTTTTTTGGTGGGAGAAATATGGATATTACATCTCTTAAACTGCATGGGAGGCCACATCAGAGAACTGTATAGGTTGGGAAAGAATGGTATAAAAAGGCATACTGATGAAACATAAGCTGCATGTCACACTGGTTCCCATGGCTCCTCTGTTCCTATGAACTTCCAGGGAGCTCACTGGTGCTTGTGTATAGGGCAATAAGGATGAGAAAGTGTAATAATCCCCAGTAACAAACCCAGAGAATCTTGGGTTCTAAGTGTGTGCTATCCTTTGTAGATAACAACAGTGGTTTCAGTAGATTTAGTTATGTCCTGCTCTGCCCTCAGAGTGTCAAGCTGGCATTTTTTTAAAAAAATGTCATTTGGAAATATGTTCCTCCTGTGACCTCCCACTTGGTATTATGAGTGCCCCAGAAATCTTCTAATGTGAAGTAAGTGAGCTACTACAAGGCCTAGAGGGGAGTGAGAGGAATGACATTTTCAGGGGCAAGCAATTTTTTACAACAAATTCTGAGGTGACAAAAGCTTCTGGACCAGAATTAAGCAGGGTGCTTTGACAAGTTCAGCTTTATTTTTCTAGGACTTACAATTGATCAATGGTGGGTTGAGAGAAAAGGAAAAAAGTATTCAAAGCTATTGAAATACCACCACCTAAATATTCATTGGAACATTTGCTGTTTCTTGGTATGATAATGTATTGAAGCAATTTATACCTAACCTTTTCCCCAAAAAAGGCCATGCTCTTTAAAATCTAAAGCTGAATATGTGCTAAAAAAGTTGTACTGCTTCATTATACTCCCCTGAGAGTTATGCCAAATCTGTACAGGAAAAGAATCTGGTTTGTGTAGATATTTATCTCCAGTTCTCATGACACCCTGCATAAATGTACAGCAAAACATCAAAGTGTTTTGAAGATACCTGATACTGATACAAAACCAATACACAGGCACACTTTTCTTATTTGAACAGGAAGGGAATATGAGGAATATATAGAGCATATTACAAATTTTTTTCAGAAAAGCTATGAAAAAATACTGATTTACAACTAGCATTTTTGCCTTTAGAGTTCATGACATCAGTCTGTTTGAGAATTGCCAAGGTTTAGAAGGCTGATGAGATTGCAAAATTCACTCATAAATTCCCTAATATATGAATAAGCTTTAGAAACACATGGGAAGGTTTTAGAAATGCATGAAGGGGCTTTAGAAATAGCAGTTAATTCAAATGCATGCAGTTTGCCTCCAGACCAGTCTCAGATGACATCTCCTCATTCTCCATGGTTAGTCTGGAGGATGCTATCTACAGCTCTTTGATGTCATGGCTGACCATGCTGTCACCACCAGCAAGGCAGTAAGTATTAGTCCTGGAGCAATGTGATAGATGGAGCAAAGGACGTTCATTTATGGACTTCATGATCTTTTTCAGTATCAAACATCTCTAGATTTAAAAAAAAAAAATACTTCAAGAAGCCAAAGCCCTTGTAACATTCTTGTTTCCTGTTTCGCAAGCTTCATTTGAATGTTACCACTCTATCAAATGAGAACTGTAATATACTTGCTTACCAGCCTGCTAAGCTAATGAAGAATGGAACATTCAGCAAAGTAGAATATCCATATCATTATTATCCCAGATGATATCACTTCATAAGGAGCTATTATATCTCAGTATGGCCTCAACATACTATACAATCCATACCTAATATATATATACAATAAGAAATGCAAGTGTGAGATTAATCTTATCTAAATTTAACAATCAAAAACTTAAACACTGTGCTAGGTAACTTAATCTTCCTTTTTAGAGAATAAGAGAGAGAAGCACTATTGTTGAAAACCATGCAACCAAAGGTATTTTCTATAAAGTGTGCATTTTGATGTTCAAAAGTATCTGTAGATACCTGTAATTAGGAGAGATTAAAGTCTTTCCTTTCGGGTGGTTGTGTATCCTTCTAAACACAAGCGAAGAGGCTGGCAGTCTAAAGTACTTGTATCACTTGCTTGACAAAAGAAATAACCTAGGGTGACTAGCTAAGACTATCTGACATACCTGACAGGATATGGCCTAGAGACCCTTTCTTCAATGAGTCTTGAATCATAGAAGCATAGAATAGCTTAGATTGGAAGGTACCTTTAAAGGTCATTTAGTCCAACATCTCTGCAATGAGCAAGGACATGTTCAACTAGATCAGGTTGCTCAAAGCGCCATCCAACCTGACCTTGAATGTTTCTAGAGGTTTCTACCACCTCTCTGAGAAACCTGTTGTAGTTTTCACCACCCTCATTGTAAAAAAATTCTTCCTTATATCTATTCTGAATCTACCTTCTTTTAGTTTAAAACCATTACCCCTTGTCCTGGCACAACAGGCCCTACTAGAAATTCTGTCCTCACCTTTCTTATAAGCCACCTTTTTATAATGAAAGGCCATAAGAATGTCTCCTCAGAGCCTTTTCTTCTTCAGACCTGATAAACCCAAACTCTATCAGCCTTTCCTAATAGGAGAGGTGTTCCATCCATCTGAACATTTTTATGGCCCTCCTCTGGAACCTCTCCAACAGGTCCACGACTTTCTTGTGCTGAGGATGCCAGAGCTGGGCACAGTACTCCAGGTGGGGTTTCACCAGAGAAGAGTAAAGGGTCAGAATTACTTCCCTTGACCTGCTGGCCACGCTTCTTTTGATGCAGCCCAGGATATTTTTGTTTTCTGGGCTGTCATGCAGCAACATGTCTAATTTCTTATCTCCCAGTACCCCTAAGTCCTTTTCCACAGGTCTGCTATAAATCCATTCATCCTCCAGCCTTTATTGCTATCAGGAGTTGGCCTCACTCAGGTGCAGGACATTGCACTTGGCCTTGTTGAACTTCATGAGGATTACACAGGCCCACTTTTTGAGCTTATCTAGGTCCCTCTGGATGGCATCCCCCTCCCTCAGGCTTGTCAACCACACCCCTCATCTTGATGTTATCTGCAAATTTGCTGAGGGTGAACTTAATCCCACTGCTATGTCCTTGATGAAGATAGACCAGCAGCACTGGTCCCAGTATGGAACCCTGACGAACACCATTTGTCACCTACCTCCATCCAGTGAGCCATTGACCGTTACCCTCTGGATGTAACCACCCAACCAATTTCTTATGCACCAAATAGTCCACCCATCAAATTCATACCTCTCCAGTTTAGAGGGAAGGATATTGTGGGGGCCCATGTCAAAGGCTTTACAGAAGTCCGGGAAGATGATATCCTTAGCTCTTCCCTTGTCCACTGGTGTAGTTGCTCCATCATAGAAGGCCACTATGTTGATCGGGCAGGACTTGCCCTTGATGAAACCATGGTAGCTGTCTCAAATCACCTCCCTGTTCTCTATGTGCTTTAGCATAGCTTCTACAAGGATCTCTTCCATGATCTTACCAGGCACAGATGTGAGGCTGACAGGTCAGTAGTTCCCAGGGTCCTCCTTTCTACCCTTCCTGAAAATGGGTGCAATGTTTCCCTTTTTCCAGTCACCGGGGGCTTCACCTGACCGTCATTACTTCAAATATCATGAAGAGTGGATTGAGAACTACATCAGCCAGTTCTCTCAGGGCTCTGGGATGCATCTCATCAGGTCTCATAGACTTACGGATGTTCAGGTTCCTCAGGTCATCTCAAACTTGATCTTACACTGGGACTTTGCTCCCCCAGTACCTGCCTTGTGGTCCACCTACTCAAGAGGTATGAGAAGAGAGGTTGCCACTGAAGACTGAGGCAAAGAAGTTGTTGAATACGTTAGCCTTCTTGTCCGCTGCTATCAGCTTACCAGTCTTGGTCATCAAGGAGGGTTCACTTTGTTTGACTTTCCTATTTTGGCTGACATACCTGTAGAAGCCCTTTATTATTGTTCTTTACATCCCTTGCCATGTTCAGCTCCAGCCATGCCTTGGCCTTCCTGACCCCATCCCCACATAACTGAGTAATGTCTCTATACTCTTCTCAGGAGTATATATATATATATATATATATATTTCCTTCTTGCTCTTTAGTTTGACCAGCAGATTTTGACTCAGACATGCTGGTCTCTTGGCTTCCTTGCCTGATTTCTTACACCTGGGTATTAAGAGCTCTTGCACTCTATGGGAAACGTCCTTAAAGGTCTGCCAGCTCTGTTATGTTCCCTTGTGTTTCCCAGGGTATCCTATCGACTAACTCCTTGAGGAGCTGGAAGTTTGCTTTCTTAAAATGCAGGGTCTTGACTTTTCTCTTTGTCTTGCCCATATCCCTCAGGACTGTGAACTGCACCTGTGCATGATCACTACAGCCCAGGCTGCCTCCAACCTTTACATCACCAGTTAGCTCACTTGCACTAGTGACCATCAGGCCCAGTATCACATCCCCTCTGGTAGGGCTGTCTATTGGCTTAAGAAGTTATCCTCAATACATTCCAAGAGTCTCTTGGATTGCCTACATATCATCACGTTACAGAAGATTTACATATTTGCCAAAGTCATTTCCAATATATCATTGTTTTGCCTGCGATGTAAACTTTCAGACAATTCTTCTGTGGAACTTGCAAATAACTTTGCCTTTTGCGCTCCTTCATAATGATGGCTTTGTGATGCTTCAAAGACCCATCTTCATGAGCTCTGTATCTGAAAGAGATGAAACACCTTTTTACGAAACAATGCTTATTTTCCTGACTTTAAAATTCATTTTCATTCCTATCAGACATTCTTTCAAGGTTTCATGGAAACAAATGGAGTCATCTAAGTTGTGAAGTTTTCTTCACATCTTAAAATTTCTAATAGATCCTTTGCTACCTACTGAAACATCCCTAGGGCACTCATGACTCACAAAGGCATTCCTTGGGTTTGAAACCCCTGAGAGTCATTTCTTCATCTGCAAGTTTTAGTTTAATCTGGTGACATCCAAATGCCAGAACCAAATTACTGAAATATTTTGCTCCTGACACTTTAATGAGTTGATCATTTAAGTGTGGAAGTGGGTAGCTGCCTTCAATTGACTGAATTTTTCCATAGTCAGCATAATCATTCACTTACCATTAGATTTATTATTTTTTTTAATTGTGATTAAGATGTTCAAATTTTATGTAGATTGCTTAGTTGGGCCAGCTTTCAGAATGTGGTTAATGAGCTTTTTACTGTTATCTTACGTATTAAAAAGCTGCTTCATGGAAACATTCTAGGAGCACAGTTCACCATTTCATTCAACAACATTTTTCTCACTCTTATTTTTGGGGAACACCATAGTAATAAAGGACTAAATCAACTGGTCTAATCTCTGCTTTTTGCTACCCATACTTCCTTTTCTCTAATACTGCCTTCAAATGCCTCACTTATGAGGATCATAAAGGCATCATAAAGGACAATATTCTCTGAGGTTATTTCTAGTTTACTTCTACACCCTGTGCAGTCATAATAGTTTCTTTTACCCAGAAATCCAGTTTTAGTCGAGGCTGAAACAGAAGTCCCAAATGGGTCTTTCCACCTTCAAACAATTCAGCAAGTTCACTCTGACTCTGCCTTTCCTATACTTGATGCTTAGCTGAAAGAAGAGGATTTAATCTCATTCATATAGAAGATACAGGTAATATCTTTATCACTGCAAGAATCAAAATTTCCTTATAGCCAGTAGAAACATATTCTTCAAGATTAAGTTTATCTCTTTATCATGACACAGGTTTTTAAAATACCTTTCAATAAAATTCACTCTCAACTCAACATTAAAAATACCATTTATCATAGGAAAACTCCCTCTTTCTGTGTGAGATGGATTTTTTCTGTTGTTTATACTACCCAGTTGATGACTAGCAGCAAAATATTTAATTTCTCCAGTACACATTTTCTTCCATTCAGCACTGCTTATTTTCCATAGGTCAAAGCTGGTTCACATAATGCGTTCAGCAGTCATGTTAGTTGTTGATTTTATTAGTAATTTCTAATTTCTTTCTAGCTTCTTCCTCCCATATGACTGTGTAAGTGGCTCTTCAGCAGCCTTTGCCTCCACTTTATTTGCAAATGCCGTCCGACTTAGTAACCATTTGGGAAAACGTCCCTTTCATCAGACTTAGGCTGTCTGAAGAAGTTAGTTTAGGCACTGAAAATAGTCTAGCCACAGCAGTGTAGGACTCCACATGCCAATTTATTTTTATTTCCTTCCCCATGAGAAGCTTGTTTACAGCTAGTCTGTGTATGTTTGTATCATGTCTCAGCATAGATATACTATTTGCTCTACTGGTTTAAAAACCTATTAGAATAGAAGATGTGGAGACTAAGGACTATGGAATTAGTGCTGCCATGAGGTAGACAATGAGACGGAAATATATAACTTTGAGGATAATATTGTTTAGCCTATTCTAGTAAATTTCTTAAATGGGGAAGTTTCTTGTTAGAAGAATATAATTCTTAGTGTCCCTCTGCCACTTTTATATCCTGCGTGACTTACCTGGAAGGGACAGAATAAAATGCAAGTGCTTCTTTTATTTACTTTGTCTTAAGGAAAAACAGAGACCTGATTAAAGAGGAGTAGAAGAACAAAAGTCTCTCTGGGCTTTGTTCTGCAACATGACATCTTAACAGTTATTGGAATCACAATATTATACTATTAGTTATAAACCTTCTTCTTTAGACCCAGAAGCCTGGTTTAAAATCTTAGAAGCTTAGAAATGCTACCTTAATGCTGTTCCCCCAGCAGTGCTGAGGAAAATGATCTTTTTTACCCCTTTTATTTCAAGCCATATTCTGAAGCCTTCATTTACCACTGGCAATCATGTAATTTATCCAATTTCTATGAGTGTTCACTATTTAGCCTAACATTCAGAGCTGGTGAGAAACAATATTTAAAATACATCAGATGCTCAACAGCCATAAAATACTCCATTGTAAGAATATCCTAGTCCATGCTAGAAGTTTAGAGGTTCAGCCTAGTAATTGCAATTCAGACGAATTAAAGGATACTAAAGTGCATGTTATCTCAATTTAACATAGAAAATTCCTGCTTTCTTATAATAAAAAATAATAGTGAGGAGGAGCATACTAATTTTATCCTGTTGTAATCACATTATGAACATAGCGGGAAGGATGCTTGAGCAAGGGGATGGCTGTGTATTCATCTTATTATATATTACAGCTGGAATTATTATTAGATGGCATTGATTGTTCCCCAGGAACTGGAACCTTATTTGTGTCTGCATAAAGCCTCAGCTTTATGCACCAAAATTTTCTAACTGTCTAACAAGGGAAAAGAATAACAAAAGTAGAAGAAGTTTGTATGCTGAGAGATTCATCTTTTCTTGATACATTGGCTGATAGGCAGTATCAATATAATTAAATGTTGAAAAATCTTTGATCTCAAACTGAGTTTTAATAGAATAGAAGGAAAATCTTTGTCTTTTAGGAAAATATCCACAGATATTCTTGGTTATTTTTGGAAAATATATTGTTCCATTTAATCTGTTACAAAATTAAATTTCTAATATTCTGAATTTTAAGTTTCAATAGAAGAACACATACAACTTATTTTATTGCTAACTTTTTAACTTGGAAAGTACCAGCATAAAAACGGTTGTAAAGCTACTAAGACATATAAGATTTATTTCTCATTTTGTCCTCCAAAAATTAGATACCCATTTTGTCTATATGACAGGAAACACTGTTTCTTCAAATCTCTCCAAACTTCAAGGGGGGAAAGTGGTAAGTGGTGTGCTGTGTCAGCCATCATCATTTTATGCTGCCATCAGTTGCCTGATAACACAGGCCAACACTGAACTCAGCAACATCCCCTCAGAATTCTTCTTTCAAAAAGTCCTGCCGTAGGTTCCTGGGGGCCCAGCTCCTCCTCTGCCCACTGTGGTACCAGCATCGTCTGCTGGACACAACAGATAGAGATGGCTCCCTCAGTGGCCCTTCACATGGAAGGACACCACTGAGAGAGCTCAGCAAGATGCAACCAGCCCCAACAGAAGCCACACCTAACAGAAAGCTCTTCCAACTGATCAGCTCCTGGTTAATATAATCCTGGCCTTGCCTACCACCCCAACCATGACCACATGGGTGAGGGCAGAGCCACAAAGACATAGGTGGGCCAGGTTCTACCTCTGGAACATGAAGCCAATAGGAAAAAAAAACCATTCTGCTAGGTTGTGACTCATTTACAGGTCAACCCCAACTCAGGGCCCACAACTCAGGCCCCAGCACTTCAGTAGGAAACCCCAGACAGTAAATACTAAAGGACAAAAAGATACTAACATGATGATCTCTGCTGTTAACTCTTTCATACAGATTATATTTTTAAGATATGAAAATAGTAATATTGGTCTTCTGATAGTGATCAGGTAAAAAGATCTAGTTTGATGTTCATAAATATAGATAACTAGCAGGTTTGTTGTGGGTTTTTTTTGTTGTTTTTTGTTTTTGTTTTTATCCCTTGATATTTTTGTAGTTCTTTTCACATAATGGAAGAGCTGGAGAGCTCACTTTTAATTTAAGGAACTGAGGCAGAGGAGCTGGCTCATTAGTGACTTTAACCACTGGTATCTGCACTAATAAAGTCAAAATGCAAGCAATGAACCAGCAATCTTGCTCATTCAAGTTATTACTCAGATTTGTCATGATAATAATAATAGTGAAGTCTGATTGTGAGTAGTTCAATAAGTAGCCATGGCTTCAAGGTCAGCATCAGAACGTGCTCATGTAATCTCCCATATAAATGTGTCATAAACTAGTGACTGTACACACAACATATTACCATGAAGAACCACATAACTGTGAAGTGAAATGATTGTTTTTGACTCTCAGGAAGAGAATTTGCTGCAATGCTAAGGTCTGAACCAACATTTGTGATTCAGCACTGGTCCCATTCAGGAGTACAATACTTAAACACTACTGAAATTGTTTTCTTTATTCTGGATAGAATCTATCAACAATGAATGACTGGAAGCTGAATTTCCCAGTATCTTGCTCTTTTATTCAGTATTTTCGACACATATAGACATGCATGAGCCAGAGTGACTTAGTCATTCAGATTGTCATCAGTTTACATGCTATTTACAAGGAAATAGATGATTGTAACAAGGTGCAAAGGATCAGAGGGTCTTGCCCAGTTGTATCGTTTCTATCTCTTTTTCATGATGTGCACTGGCATTTAAGTGGTTAGGAAGTTCCATTTCAATAAGGCATTTGAAAATCCTAAAATATATTCTGTGAAATTTCAGAGAATCACAGAATGATAGCGGTTGGAAAGGAACCTCTGGCGATCATCTAGTCCAAACCCCCTGTCAGAGCTGATTCACCTTAGGGCAGGTTGCACAGGATGGCATCCAGGTGGGTTTTGAATGTCTCCAGAGACAAAGAATACACTACCTCCCTGGGCAGCCTGTTCCAGTGCTCTACCACCTTCAAAGTGAAGAAGTTTTTCCTCATGTTCAGATGGACCTTCCTATGTTCAAGTTTGTGCACATTACCTCTTGTCCTGTCACTGGGCACCACTGACAGAAGACTGGCCCCATCCTCCTCACACCTGCCCTTTAGGTATTTATAAGCACTGAAAAGATGCCCCCTTAGTCTTCTCTGCTCTAGTCTAAAAAGCCTCATGTCCCTTACCCTTTCCTCAGAAGAGAGATATTCTAGTCCCCTAATCATCTTTGTAGCCCTTTGCTGTATCCTCTCCAATAGTTCCCTGCCCTTCTTGAACTGGGGAGCCCAAAACTGGACAAAATACTCCAGATAAGGCCTCACCAGGGCAGAACAGAGGGGGAGGACAACCTCCCTCAACCTGTTTGCCACACTCCCCTTGGTGACCCCCAGGATGCCATTGGCCTTCTTGGACACAAGGGCACATTACTGGCTCATGGGCATCCTGTTGTCCACCAGGACTCCCAGGTCTTTTTCCACAGAGCTGCTTTCCAGCAGGTCAGCCCCTAACATGTACTGATACATGGAGTTATTTCTCCCTAGGTGTAGTACCTTACACTTTCCCTTGTTGACTTTTGTAAGGTTGCTCTCTGCCTAAATCTCCAGCCTGTCCAGGTCACACTGGATGGCAGCGCAGCCTTCTGGTGTGTCCTAGTATTGTGCCATCAACAAACTTGCTGAGGGTACACTCCATACTTTCGTCCAGGTCATTGATGAATATACTGAACAAAACTAGACCCAGTACTGACCCTTAGGGAACACCACTTCTAAGAGACCTCCAGCTAGACTCTGTGCCACTGACCACAACCCTCTGAGCTCTATCTTTCAGTCAGTTTTCAACGCACCCCACTGTCCTTCTAACCCACACTTCCTAAGCTTGCATATGAGGATGTCGTGTGAGACATTGTCAAAAGCATTTCTGAAGTCAAGGTAGACAATGTCCAAGAGTTAGAGCTCTGTGGGTAGTATGTTGCCTACCAAGAAACATTTATAAATGCAATCTATGTCACCAATAAGTTGTTATTATAATTACTTCCAAAATAGTAATTAATTTTTATCTTCATCCCACTTTTATTTTAACAATATTGGCTCAGTAATATACCACCAAAGTAGAACCATTGCATATTTTCAAGAAAAACTTATGAAATGTATATATAGTAGAGAAACTAGCTTTTTAAAGGAGAAAAATTCATAATCAAATTAGTTTCCTCCTCATTCATCATTTACAACTACTAAGCAACTAGTTAACTTTAAACAATAGAAGGAAAATATTAAATCCATTCTAAATGTATGAGATGTTGTTGTATTTGAACATAAGAGGACATAAACATATGGTAACAAAGAGATGGAGAAGACTAACAGAGACAGAGAGATTTATAAAAAATATTTAGATATTTCCATGGTGATAAAACACAAAGAAATTTTATGTTTTACATTTTTGTCTCAATTTCAATATTAGTGATGAGTTCAAAATAATTCTTTTGTTTACGCACAGTATTTTTTCTAATGGTCAAAATCCATTTCTGGATACTTCTATGACAGAAATAAAAAGACCTGAATGAGGAAGGAAGTGACAAAGGAAATATATAAACTTGGAATTTCCATTTGAATTAAACTGGAACTCATGGTAGCAGTCATAGGCACTCTTATTAACAGAATATCAATAAATATCAGTAAATAAATCAGTCAATGAATGTCTGAATATCCGTCATATTCATCAGTCAGTATCTCTGAATTCAGAGAATATCAGTCTTTATATCAATGGGACTTAGAGATATGTAGGAAAAAAATGAAATTACAAGGAGATAAATGTACCTCATTTTAGCTTTATTACATAGCACATGAAATTCAATGGCCTGGTGTCTCCAAAAATTTGAAAAAAACTGAATATAAACCGCTAACCAAGACTGTCTGTTCTAAGTCCACTTCTGGAGAACAAAATACACATCCAGAGAGAGTACTAATGTCAGCTGAGGATAAAACAGAATAACTTATGTAAGTGAGGTATTCAATACTGATTATTTTTATGTGAAGAAATATCATTTAGAGAAAGAAAAGATATCTGTTCTTCAACTGGACAAAGTCATATCTTATCATGATGGATCTATGAACAATTACTTTAGACTCAAGAAGCTGTTCTTTTTCAGGACTGCAGAAGTCAGACTCAAGTTTTGCCAAAAACTTGATAGGTGAGTATGTACACAAAAAATAAATTTATATAAGACAAGAAAACCTTGATAATTTTACAGTCTCAAAAAAATATTATTTGCAACCTAAGTTCCTATAAAGACAGACTTCTCTAAGTATTAGATGTTCTCAAATGCTTTTTTTTTATCTACTGCATGAATGTTCTATCTTTTGTATCCTATAGCAAGTGACTAATTGCTCATTAATAACAGACTAGAAGAACAAAATGTAACTGAGAAGCCCTCTTGTTATGCAGTGTCTAAAAATGATATTTAACATAGAAATTGTTCTGCTGGCAGCTAAAAAGAGGCATTATCTCTAAGTGCCTGAAAGCTCTAATCATGAGAGGAGACCAGGTGAGTGCTGTACAAGCAGGAAAAAACATCGTCCTTGACAACAAAGCTTCAAATATAAATTTAAGGTGGGAAGAAGAAATAACAAATGGAAGATAGGGAGTCTTCAGAAAAAAAAAAGAAAAGAAAAAGAAAAAAATTGTAGAGGCAGTAAACATTCTTGTGATATCTTGTTTACGGTGAGCCATGAGAGTATGACCTTCCCATCAAAATACGTGAACCCACACAGCAGGTGGTTATATTAAGGAAAGCTTCATATAAGTAGAGCTAAACCTCCCTTGAATATACTAATTATAGGCATAAGATACAATTCAGAAGATTGATATATAAGCAAGTACAACACAGAAGTTAGATTTATCCTCAACTATTATTTAAGCTTTAGCTATTTTATAATATTGCAAGCTAAAGCTAGTAGAAAACTTCTTATATCAATGAAATATCATAGTAACATCATCATAATTTACTGATGCTAAATTTTAATGGTAACAACATAAATCTAGTGAATCACTAACTGAAAATAATCCTAAAATCAGGAGAGGTGCAAGGCTAAAGAAATTGAAATTATTCTGATATTAATGAGCATGAGACCAAGAGAAAGTCTGAATAACAAAAGATAAAGTAGGACTTTCAACATACAAGAAACTGAACTCTCATTATTTTCATTGTGAGATTCTCATAATCTTCATTGTGAGAAGAAATCCCAGGAAAGCATCTGTAAATTACTCATGCTGTCTTTTTTTTCACGTCTTCCACAAATACACGAGTAACTAATGCCCATGACTTAATTTGCATTTTTTTTCTTTTTGTCTTTTTTTCAGCATAGAAATATTTTATTTTTGTTTGGAGCAAATAATGATGTTGATATGTACTAAAAAGGGTGGTTTTGGACTGTCATGACTCAGATTCTTCAATTTAATTTCAGAATTTAATATATGTTTGAGCTACTTTCCCACACTGGAACCTAAATTGGAAGCTAAATCAAGGCACATAAATTTCAAGATATTGTTCACTTAATAATGCAGATTCAAACTAGAAAATGGACAATTAACTTGAAGGAGAATAATATAGTATTTGGAAAGTCATGGAGAGTTCATCTCTGAAACAATATTTAGCATAAAATTAAGCACAATGGTGAAAAAATTGGTAGCAACTGATGAAGGCCGTAATTTTCAACAGACTGGAGTTTGTAACTGATGTAATTTTTAAGCCATGCATGATTTATTTATCTGATTTTGGGGCAGAAATTTTATGTAGTTCTGATCTGGGAATCTATTAGACCAGTGTTATTGAATGCTAGGCACTGCAGTTTTCAACAAAATGCTAATTGTGTTCTTATTTTTGGCTTATATATATCTTAACCATATGTGAACAAAGTAGGGAAAGTGGGTAGGCTTTACATATGGAAAAGATTGACATTTCATATACCTCCCATATACTTCGGCAACGAATTTGGCCAGATGATTAAAATTCAACACAGAAACAACCATGGGTTTTACACTTAACAGCAAAAAAACTGTTTCTGCTTAGATATTTCAAATTAAAAATATAATCCTTAAGACTCACACATCTATGTCATATAAAAATAACTGCATCTAAGATGAGATTCAGGTAGGTAAGTTTTCAAAAGAAGGATAGTCTGTCTAAATTTAAAACACAGAAATAAGAACATCTGTTCTCCTTCACTGGTATATATAACAATAATCTTAACTGTTAAGTAATTTTTTATCACAGATAATTCCTTGTTGAATTCCTGTCTAGGCATATGTCCTAGACATATTTACTCTCAACAGCAGGGAAAGAGGAAGTGGAGGAAAGTAAACATAATTAGTATCATATAGACTTTGTGTATTAGTCTCCATTGAGATGGTTTACCTCTGCCCCAACTAGTTTAGAAAATTTGACTTCTAATGAAATAACTATGTTCAGTTTTCCTTGACATATTCCTCATTACATGATGCACAGAAGTGAAATTACAGAATAATGTACATAATAATGGAACACACTAGATGTTTTTTTTAGGCTCATTCCAGACCCATTGTTATATACCAAGATTGTAGACGTTAATTAGTAATAATGATTTCAAAGTTGGATAACTATATTTCTACTCCATATTCAAGTAATGTTTTGCCAATTACCCAGCCCAGCACAAAAAATGCCACCACCACCTGGAGGCAGATGCATAAGCAGATATAGATTTTATTATCTATCCCCATGGAGTGCAGAAATGACACTACATGGCCGGCAACAGAAGAGAGAAACCCACTCACCGCAAGTGATATAACAAAAGGAAAAATGAACTTAACTACAAACTCAATAACAGAAGGGAAAAGAAACCAGGCAATCACTTCAATAATTGAGGGAGAGACCAACCATACCTCAAATATCACCATAGCCATGCACAAACCACCCTGGCAAATACCAGAGAGGTGTACCAGCAGTACACGGTACGTTCCACAAAGGTACATGGCCAAACTACGACACCAGAAGGATAAGCAATCAAATCCTTTACCAGTATTACCCTTGTCCCATCCAATATACTCGTCCTCTCCTGCCATTGCTGGGAAATCCTGGCTGCAGCAAGCAGTCAAGGGGTGTCCTTGAACCCTGCATGGTGCATGCACTCGCAGGTCAGCTTTTCCCAAGTTTGCTACAAGCAGGGCCAGCTTTTATACTGTTGGATAAACAATTCAGGTTGCATAGGCAATCCTCAAAAGTAACTTCAAAAGCGGAACACCTGCTATTTTTCCTCCTTATTAGGTTCCATCCAAGGTTGGCCAAGCCTGGGAAGAAACTCAAAGAGGAGGAGGCATCTCTATTTGCTTTGGTCTGTTTCTCAGGATAGCTGAATGTCTGTTCTCACAGCTAATCAGCTAATTTCCAGTCAGAGAAAAATCCTCTGTTGGTTTCCGTCATACTATCTGGTTGTGAGATTCATCCATATGTCAACTATAATTCAGGGCCTATTGCTCAGGCCTTAGCACTTCAAGTAACTATAGAAATGTTAGATTTTATATAGATGAAGACTTTTTATAAAAGTTCACATTTTAAATTTATCTCTCATCTCCCAGGTGGGATTCACTTCACCTAACACTTGCCATTTATTGTGTAGACATCCACACTGGAGTTACCTATTTAGGCTATTTTTGTAATCATCATAATGAAATAGATTCCTGCTGATATAATTAATTCAGAATTCACAGAAAATATTTCATGATAACTTTTCATTAAAGGTCTTTAGGTAGCTAGCATAGATGCAGACTATGTGAAAATGGTATGAATTCTCCATATACATTTTCATCTGAGCATGTCCAGGCTGCAGTGGAAGACTGAACTTACTATATTTCTTACAGTATGTGCAGTGTAACTGGGATCCTGAGTATATTGCTGGCAGTGGGGAAACAAAACAGACTGACTGACAACAGTATTTTTTCTCTGACAGAAAAGTGAAATTATATTTGCTTTATCTATTAAATATTAAGGAAATAATTTAGATGTTCAGATTGTATTTTAAACATTGCAATAAACATGAAGTTTGCATACTAAAATTATGGTGTTTACTTAGTGCTGGGGACCCTAATAATTTTGATGTTTGGATAAGAATCAGGGATCTGGTTCCATGAAGACATTTATTCATATTTCTATATGTCAGCTGTTAACAGTCTTATTTGCTAAACAGTTTTTGTAGCACCTGATAATAAACACAATGACAGTAAATATTTCCAAGACAAGGGAGAAAGGAGGAGTAAATATAAAATGTTTATAAAATGTTTAAATTCAGATGAAATTATATTCTTGCAAGACTAAGAGCATTTACATCATACTATTTACTCATTTGAAGGTTAATGCATAAATATATAAAGCTAAAAGCTTTAGGCAGCCTAACTGCGCTTAAACAAAAAAAACCAAACAGTATAGCTTACAGAGAGTTTAGTATATGAGGTGAAACTGTTTTGATATCTATAAATCAAATTCTCCTTGCTTGGGGCAATGCAGATCTGTTTTCCACAGACTTTTATGAGCAGTAGCTGGAATCTAGCTTAAAGTGAGGAGTATACCTTAGAAAGTCATATTTAAAGTTATTTTATGAAATACTGCCAGTTTTCTGCATTAAAGGTTACTAATGAAGTATTGTTTTTCATTATGATGAAACATGATGCTCGCCTATATTTTGACTTTTCAAATTTTATTACACAGATCCGGAATGATCTGTTCATTGTACATTTATATATAACTTAGTCATATTCTGAAAAAGCAAAGGCTGAGAAATTGTGAAACTGCTCACTGTAATTTTTTTTAATTGATTTTTTTTTTCTCTCTCTTTTTTAAGGTAACAAGTTAATATTGCAGATATAAGACTGATATTTTTTACTACTTTTACTGAAAACAATAGTCTACAAAAGCCATTATTCCAAACTTTGGCTCACGATGTGCAAATACCTCTGAAAAAAATAAACAAAAATTAAAACTGGATGTACCACTCTGTATTTATGATTCAAAATGTTTCTTCAAATACACCAACATTTCCTCTGGGCCCTTTCTCTTCTTCCTTTTTCTGTGAACACATGAATGTGTTCAGCTAAGCTGTTACCTATTTGCTTACGCAACTACCTCTTTGTAAGTGTGCCCTGATGCTGTTGCAGTGACTGGGTCTGAGCAGGCTTGAAAATAATTAATTGCAAACATCAGAGTAGATGAACTGAGATATCTAATTAAGTCTCTGAAATATCAAAGAATAAGTGTCTGGCTGTCCTAGCAGGTTGATTCAGAGGTTAATAATCAACTGAACAGTGCCAGGGATGATTCTTCAACACTAAAGCCGACTGACATAGTCTGGCTGGACATGCCAAACTTTTGAAATCTTTTTCCTTCCAAAACAGGAGATGGGACAGAGAGGTGGAATAGCCACAACCCTTCTGGAACAAACCAGCTAGTGATCCTGCAAAGAATTTAGGAGAGGATGAACTGGCCTAAGCCAAAACAATTCCAGGCACAGATCTAACACAGAAATGGTACAGATGATCAACTATCTTTACTTCCCAAGTGTTCGCGACTTAATTTACTAATATAGATCTGCACAGAGAAGGCCACCCTGTTTCAATAATGGAGATTAATTAATGTCACTAAAGGTAGAAAATTAAACAAAAAAGAAAAATTTTATTATGTTTCCTATTGACTAAGTAAAAATCTCCAGTGATTCAGTGCTTTCACCCATTGAACTAGAGGCAAAATATCTATACAGGTTTCTTGTTTGTTTTTTTTTTTTTTTACAGGATGCAAAACTCTTGCACTGGAGAAAAGCACCATATATAGTGAACAGCAAAGGGTCCTTTAGTCCACCCTGCTGCAGTGAGGAACAGTGTAAGCTGGAATGAAAGATTTAAGAGCTTGGAGAGAGAAAAACTAATCAAGAGAAAAGCAAATTTGGTAGTAAGAGAGGGATATCCCTGAGGAGAGGTAATTGTGCAACTTGATCCCCATGTCCAGTGCTGTCCTTGATATACAGGGAAACAAATATAAGCTGTTGGAAAATACTAGACATCGTAGAATTTTTTTTTTTTGACTGAGCAACTTTCTGTCAAGAAACAATTTAGATGAAATTTTAACATCTACAAAAATGTGTCAATTTCAGTAAAACTTTCTGNNCTGACAGAACTCTAGTGTGGAAAGAGTATATTTTGCTTTGAGAAACTTAAACATTTTGATAGTGATGTTTTTATTTTCTCTTTACACTGAAAGGAAAATAGTAAGAGAAGAAATATATGTAAGCACTTAACATAAAAGAGAAGAATGGATTTCAGCAAATATGTATTTTTTTGCATTTGAGGAAAAAATGAGGAAATTACATGTTAAATTAGAAAAGAAGGTAAAAAAATTACAAAACAAGAGTGTAAAATAAAAGACATTCATAAAATTCATTGTAAAATAAAAAACATTCATGCCCATGGACTATTTCAGGCCTTAATTTTAAGAGGACGTCAGTCAGGTTTTCCCATGTGTGAAAATACGTAGGTAAAAAGTCCACGTAGGTGTTTTTTAATGTTTTCTGAATTTAATTTTCAGTGCAGCCTGTAGGATAATGGCCTAGCTTGCTGTGAGACAGTTATACAGGCTAATTTAGTGCACTTCAGGAGAAAGGTTAAGATATTCTTCTCTGAGAAAGTCTTGTGAAGATAAGGCACTCCTGTTTTGGCTAAACCAACAGAAGCAAACAGCTCTTACATAAATCTTGAAAGCCAGAGTATCTGAGCAAAGACCTTTGCCTAATTAATGGCAAAATTAATATTAAAGTTCACACCCCTAAATATGGTAATGAGCCTAACAGAGTACATGCTAAACATACATCACTATGTTACTCAACTATCCACCCAAATTGTGCTAAATATCACATAGAAGGCAGTGACAGAAGGGTTTAGGATATAAAAATCACAATGGGAATACATGTCTGTGGGGGAGAAGACTGAAACTCTAAAGAGATGGTTGATGGGCTGCAATCCTCTTCCTCCACCCAAAATTGGTATCTTTTCCTAGCATTACTGTTATTCATTAGTGCTATTGCACAGACTTGCATCTCCAGCTGGGTTGGATGTACATGGGAACTACTAACTCCACCTTGATCATCTTTCTTTGCAGTTAGAGCATTTATCAATAGAAATTCTGAAGCTATTATATCTGTTGCTTTAATGTATCTAATATTTTTAACCTTCACACTGTCTCAGTGCAAGTCCTTTTCTGCAGCTCTAAGACAGGCATGAATACCTCAGTGCAAGCCCCTTAGCGGGGCTCTGAGACCGAATTCTCAGAAATACTTCCTTGACTTTGAGAAACTGTTCATTGCAAGCCTTTGGGCTCTGGCAGGTGAACATCACACTCTCACCCTTAACACAACACAGCCAAATGTCAGAATGCTTGAGTATCATTAGTAGCCATCTGAATGAATGTATCTGAATGCTGAATGACAAATACCTAACTGAAAATCTAATTTTTCTTAGATCTACTTGGCAAGAACTGAGCCCATAAATTGTTATGTTTGTGTTTACTAAACTTGGACAGTCCTCCTATGTCATTTTTTATAAGATTCGCAGTTTGTATCTGAACATTATAGTATTCTAAGTGATTTGGCCTTTTGGTGGTGCTTTGCTGATTTTCACAGCAGACCATTGAAATTAAACATCACAGCAAACAGAAACCATTCTCTAGAGAGCCAGCCAGTGACTAGCTTCATTGCTTCTTCTGGGAAATGTCGTTATAAAACACAGACTTCCACATTTACCTCTTGTAAAGAACACCCAGAGTTTTGAAATAATTAGTTTTATCCTATGGACATATGTTAAGTCCTCACACTTCTTCTGGGATGAAGAATGTCTCATCTTTATGATGTTCATACAGTTTTAGAACAAGGCTACACAAATATCTGACTTACTAAGAAGTTAGACAAGCAAAAAGAATGGGTAAGAAGTAACTGAGTACATTCAACAACAAAACCTTTGACGTATGCAATACTTGTGCTAGAAAGTGAAGTCCATATATACATGTATAATTATAATTATGATATAAAATATTTTTATATCAGTATCTACATCTGTTTTACTAAAGAGACAGAGTATGAACTTTTCATTGCTATATCAGATCTTAAGACACTTGATCATTGGACTGGCACATATTAATTTGCAGTAGCAAGAGAGGAGCAGAGCCATTCTTCCAGAGATAGTTTGAATGTTGAATTAGGAGTTTGTGTTTGAATTCCGATTGAATTACAAATAGATGCTGTTTTGATATTTTGGGACAAGATTCCACCATTTACTGAAACATTTACATTTAAGTCTTGAGTCTTTACTCAAGTTATGAGGTTTATTTACATGTGTGATTGATACTTGATATCCAAGCCAATAACATATATTAACAATATAATAAAAATAGTATATAATAATATAATAATAACATTTTGTGTGCTTAGTGAAGTTCTTCCAGTTCTTTCACAGATCTGGATTTAATTAGTTTTCTTTTTAATTGTGCAATTTTAAATCTACCTATGACTAAAATATCTGATTGCCTTCTCTTGAAAACATTATGTCATTGAAATCTAGAGACAAGAGTTCAGTTAAGTTAAATGCTGAAGTTCATATCCTAGGAGTAAAGAAGGGACATCACTGAAGAATTAGTAGCCTTTTTTCTCTTTCGTTTGGACAGTCTAATGAAAAGTAAATATACTAGAAAGAGTTGATGAATATCAGCATAGAGAGACTAAAAGACTGCTGGATGAAGGTGCAGAAGTCTTTCTGTAAGTTAATGATATTTGAAAGTCCAATGTAGGTATCTGAACAGGTACTTTAACTCTGCCACTGAAACTCTTTCCTTGCAGCAGTAGTTTTAATGCTGCATTTTCCTCTACTTCTGGCTGACAACACTGCTTTCTAGTTGCCTAGAGCAGTCCTGTTAAGTGCATCACCTTAGGCAGAAACTGTTTCAAATGTCATAAGCTTAGTAGGGCCAAGTAAGTAACTTCCGTTTGTGGTTTTGTTCTATAGATGTCTTCTCCCACTGTTGCAGGAGGGCATTAATTAATTAGACACCATCTTTTCTTTCTCTTTGACTAGTGAACCCCTAGTTCAAAGGGGGGTCACTTACAAAACATACAAAACCCTTATTTGAAGACAGGGTATATCCTAGAAGTATCACTATTCTATTATGGGAAAATATGATCCAAACAAGATACAGTGCATATGCCTGTGAACTGATCTTTTGATGCATAACAAATACACAGAATAAAAACAGGTGGTGTTCTTATAAATATAGCATGATAATGAGCTCATTACAAGGATCTTCAGTTTTGATGTCAGCACTCTAAAGATACTGATCAGTAATAAAGGCTTATTCTGCGGGAGTTCAACTATGATCTGAATAATGGTGCTGATGTTTCTGAAACATCTTAGGTTTTCCAGCAGTCATTTTTAGTTGTCGCACTAATCTTCACTCTTTTGAAAGTTAGGCATCTGGCCTAGAGTCTAGTTAGTGAAAATGTCACTTCCTTTGACGCTGATTTTAGGATGGGTCGAAACACCTTCTTTCTTTCTATTTACCTCTTTCCTTTGATTATAGAGGAAACTTAGACACCTGTTTTGTCAAAAGTCAGGTGAAATTAAATACATTGTCTTTCTACATAATTTATCAAAGAAAAAGTTACATGCATTTACTCAATAATTGTTTGCTTGGTGAATTTTCAGTAAGTAATAGTTTTAAATCTAATTCATTTGCAGGTAATGAGGTCAGATGACTGGAAGCTAAAGCTAGATATACTCAAACTGGAATGCTGGACACAACTGTTGAGAAACTCAGTTAAACTAGAGATAAGTTTGTTCCATTGCCATTTGGTATTTCTGTATTAGGCTCAGATGCCTGAAGTCTTCTTAAATGATAGTTTACTTAAAAAAGAAGTATGGAGTTGATGGAAAGACCACATGTAAAAGTCTATTACCTGTTTTATGCAGGAGGTCTGATAACGTTATTTGAATTGTTACTTCTGGCCTTAAGAACCTATGAACTCATTTGAAAAACAGGTTTTTGATTTAGACAATAGGAACTGCAATCAAATTGTCACAGTGACTTCTATATTCAAAATTTTCTGACATTTCTCAGTGCTTGCATTGTTGAAATCCTCTACTAAAGTTTTCTGCAGTTAAGCTAGAGGTATAGAGATAGCCTTTGAAATTCTGGCCATCTCCACAAATTTGCTGGTTATCTTCTCTCCAGGTAAATCAAATGCATAGAGACAAACTGAAAAGTGATCATTGCAGGGCACTATCAAAACACCTTTCAATACAATGATGGATAAAATATGAAATGATAGTAATGACATCATCAGTGACATGAAAGTTAAAATCTAGGTCTATTTTCTTAGAACATACTTCAAATATCTTCTTATATATATCTGTTATGGAATTTGAAAAAAAAAAATAGATCTAGAGAACAGTTAGGCTGTTGATTCCCCTGCCTGTAATCATGAAGAATATTTCCTCAATGTTTCACTAAGTGTCTTACATTTTCTGACTGCCTTGAGTTGGATAGGATAGGACAGGACAGGACAGGACAGGATAGGATAGGATAGGATAGGATAGGATAATATAGGATAGGGTAGGATAAGGGCAAAGATGTTTGACATTTAACACAGAAATACTTCTGTTCTTAGCAACTCTTCTGAAAATGTTCAAAGCTATTGGATTTCAAATATCAGTCTAATTCATTACTCTCATTGAGACCATATAAATGAAAATCATAAATCAAGGCCATTATGATCTTTCTGATAGAAATACTCTAGTTCTGTGGCATCAGTCATAACTGTTAAATGACTCTCAGAATTCCATTTCTCTTTCTCATAGAAATATTAAACAGAAATATTGAAATAAGACTGAAATTAGTTGAAATATTAGAGAGTCTGATTTCTTCCTGAATAGAACTTATAAAACTTGGGAAAGTCTTCAGAATTGGAGTCTGTCATTCAGTTTGCAAGGAATACAAAGAAAGCTAAAAAAACCTTCTCACACATAAAATTTGTATCAGCTCAGCTAGGAAAAGGAACACTCATTGTATATTTATGCAAAATACAAAATATTATATTGTTAACACAGTGAGATCAGCAGTCAAAACAATTATTTGATCAAATTCAAAGAAGCTAGAATTTCAGCTAAAAATAATGTTATCTTTCCAGGTAACCATAAAAATTTCTAGATTTCTTCACAGTTTTTTATATATAATTCTTATTTATTTTACTTGAAGCTGGACCATCCTTCATAAGATTCATAGTGGCTTTGAAAATATTATTAATGCAAGGTTATTTTTTAGTTATGTTCATTGGAACACATAAGAGGTTGATATCCAACATCAGTGGTTTACTCATGTCTATTCATCTCTAATAAAAAATCACTATCATTTAATCTAAAGTTTCCTCCGTAGTATCAAGTAACTAACTGAACAATTTTGTCAAAAAAATCTGTCACATATGCAGAAAAAAGATTTTTGTAAAAAAACTCTTTTCCTTTCCAATTCTATCATAAAAGACTTAAAACATTGCATATAATACCAATGTCATCTTGGAATGCTAACCATATAAAAAGAAATCTAAACTATGTAGTCCCCTCTTTGGAAAGCAAAAATTATTTATTATGAATGTACATCCTTCTAGATTATTTACATCATCTTGTATTCAATACACATAGCCTATCTGTAAAAAAATGACAGTAATGAAAAGGTTATAATTTACAGATCTAAATCCATTCTATATCCAAAATATCCTTTGTATGATCATCTGTATTGCTTTACAGTATTTTTAAAGAATTGTCATTGTTTTATACAGAAAGTCAAAACTAACAAGTGCAGTTCCACACAGCATCTGCAAAATTTCTTTTTGCAGATGTGGAAAATTTACCATGTACATAGTTTGGAGCTCATCTGACCAAGTACAGACAATGGCATCCAAGCTAGTCACCCCAAGATCCTTTTATAACCAATGGAAAAAAAGAGGCATCCTACGAGTTTCTACTGAACAACTGGGCCCTAAAATTGCCACCTTCTTCTGACAGTATGAAGGTAGGATTGCTAGTTCAGGTACATATAGATTTCTAGTTCAAGTACTATATGTAACTTAAATGTAGGTGAGATCAATTAAGTTCTCTGTAGAAAAAAAGGCTGAAATGGTGGCCCAGATTCTCACTGTATGCACCACTGGGAAAAAAAAATACTTACTGGCATGTTTGAGCAGTTAAAAAATGAGACATTTATGAAAGACCTGAAGTAACTGAAAAACTCTGATTTGGGGTAGGAGAGTGCTATCATGGTTTCTGCTTTGCATGTATACTTTTCCATTAAATTTTGACCAGCTCTGAACACTGAAAGGGGAAATAAGAGGCCAGCCACAGCCTCTGAATTCCTGGAGAAGTGTTGGAGAAGTCTTACAGGATCAGCCTAAGATTCTGCACTTTCTTAACTTCTGTTTTTGCCTTCATTCCCTGTAATACATGATATAAATTCATTCTTATGACACGGAATGGAAAGTGTCCATTGACCTTCCCATCTCCTAACATGGGAACCTGGAATACGATCCAGTCTGCTTCCACTTCCAGTTTCAGCACCTATTAATCTTGCTGCTGTATTTATTTTTTATTTTAAGGAAAAACCAAGCAAACAAAAGGATCTGGTTCCTGTCAATTTTATTGATTCCTTTAGTAGAATTGACAAAACATTTTGTGCTAAGTTCTGATATATTTTTCGGTGTTTGTTTGTAGGAAATCCATTCATGAATAAAGTTTCCTATGTTCAGAAAAGTCACTTGTAAATAACATTTCAGTTGGTTTTGAATGAGTCAAAGACATCAAAGTTATCTGTTATAATAATCAGGAAAACAAAATTTTCCTGCTTATGTTCTGAAAAACTGGTTGGACTTGAAATACTACTTTTTAGATTAAAATAAAACCTGTGATATAGGCTTAGTGGCCTTACTTTACGAATAAGTGCAAGAGTGGATTTTTCATTCTCTGAAGATACATTAGACCTTAAAAATACTTTAGCTTTGTATTTTATGTTTTATTTAGAATCTCTTCAAGTTAATTGAAAACATTGAATCAAACAGCAGAGAACTCTCATGAACTTTTTATGCCTGGGGCTTACAGTTATTTAAGTGCCTGTGGTGGGTTAACTTTGGCTGAACACCTGATGCCCACCAAGCCACTCTATCATCCTCCCTTTTTCCCCTCTCCCTCCTCAGCAGAGCACAAAAGGGGAGGAAACTAATGTGAGAAACAAAAGCAGTTTAATAATAATAGAATCCACGCGCAGAAGCAAAGGAAAACAAAGATTTATTCTCTACTTCCCATCAGTAGGTGATATCTGGCCACTCCCTGGGAAGCAGGGCTCCAAGACACGTAGCGGTTGCTCTGAAGGACAATGGAACGACCCTCCCTCTCTCCTCCTCTTTTTCCCTAGCTTTATAGCTGAGCTGACATCATATGGTATGGAATATCTCTTTGGTCTCAGCTGTCCTGGTTGTGTCCCCTCCCAAGATCTTGCCCACCCCATCCCACTGGGGGAAAATGTTGGGAAGAGCCTTGGTGCTGTGCGAGCACTGCTCAGCAGTAGTCACAACACGGGTGTGTTATCAACAACCTTTGGGCTGTTGCTATGTGGAAAACCAGCACAGCCAGACCCATTACAGTGCCTAAGTAAAGTTATAGTTTATGGGCTGTAGGCCCTTAGGTTTGAATATTCTGGCCTTACATTTTTGCCATCAGTGCTAAATAATTTCTTAACAACACATCATATATTATTATTAAAAATTCCCTGATCTCAGAAAGATGTGGTTTCCATCTTTTGGTGACCATCTAGGATTTACAGTGTTTCCTTTGAATGTTCAGAAGCCGTTCACACATAGAATTAATTTGTATTTACCATTAACATAAAGAGCACTTTTTAGGTTTCATATTGCAAGACTACAAAGACAAGACTTACTGTGACCTTATAATTATCAGTAAACCAAGGTTTCTTTCTGACCTTGTTTGTACATACAGACACAGAAGGCAATGTGATGGTGTCCTGGTTCGGCCAGGACAGGGTCAATTTGGTGCAGCCAGGCTATTCCATACCATGCTGACATCATGCCCTGGGGCCAGTTCTGGGTTCTGTGGTGTGACTTGCGTGCGTGCAGCAGGTCCACTCCACTCCATCTGTTTGTACGCATGGTATTGCTTATTTTGTACATTGTTTTTCTCACTGTTGTCATTGCTGTTGTTACTGTGATGGTTTCTTGTGTGTCATTGTATTAAACTCTCCTTATTTCAACTCAAAAAGGCATTCTCAGGCAATCCTGCCTTTCCCTTTGTCCAAGGTTGGGGGGCAGCTGCAGCAGCCACGTGGCTCAGCTGCCGGCAGGGACTGAACCACCACAGATGTCTGCTGAAACATATCTGTGGCTCCCTGACGTGTGCTAGGAGCACCGTAGGTAAAACATCTGTATATAGTCACTCTTTTGAGGAGCTTATGATATACAGTGCCTCAAGGGAATTTTTAGAGGTTGATATTTACACTAGTAGGTCCTTCATTAGCTAAAGATGTTTGCTTAAGTTTCAGTATGCCATGGCTGACCTCATGACCGGATTTACTTGCTTTCCAAGTTGCACTACAGAATCTCAGCAGGCTTTCTGTGAGAATCCTGTATGGACTGATGTTACATAGGACACAGAACACCCTATAATCACAGCTTTTAGAGAAAGAACACTTTCTTTGCCTTATAGTCATGGTTTTTGATGGGAACATGCCACTGTATTTATACTAAGATGTGAAGTAGTTTCTTGTGTCAGAGCAAGTGCAGTGCTCATTTGGATACTTAGACTTTACTTGGCACCGAGTAGAGATGAGAAATATATGGAAAAGAAATTCTGTAAGAATCATTAAATGCATAAGCTAAATACGTCAGCAGCTGTTATAGTCCATGAGATTGGATGGGTAGGGTAGAACTATTAGTCCTGAGAATCTAGTGTTGACATTACATGTGCTAAGGTTTAATTTAGATGATCTCTGATCGAGTCTTGTGGGTTGAAGGCCTGTTAGTGTCAGAGTTCAATACTCTCTAACCAGGTTCTTTTAGATATTCTGAGCACAGAAGGTGTAATGTTTAATATAAAATTTACTTATTTAAAGATAGTCGATGTTACACAGGATTTCTGATTTAGTAAGGTGATACAAAATATATTTCACAACACAACAGAAATATAAGTCACACTTAGTAAAATATGTATATAGCAATTGCAATACACAGTTCAATTACACCACCACGAATTCCCATTATTGGTCTCTATAATATGCTCACCATCACAACAGTGAGTGCCCCCAATCTCCAGGAAAGAATATATGGGTTGAAGCAAGCTCAAGCCCATTGCTCTCTTTGAAATTCTTTTGTTAGTTGCTCAGTTTTTATACTCTGTGACAGGCCGATTCATGCATTCACTACCCTCATGCTAACTCAGGGAGACATTTAGACTCTTTCAGTCAACTGAGGGAGAAGAACACTGTCAGTTGATCCACTCAACTCGTGATAGCTGTTTATCTAAAACAAAGGCCACCCTCCTGTCCCCTTCAGGTTGAGATAAAGTCGCTATCTGCAGCAGCTGTGGTCACTTACACCCTGAGCTTCACAGACATTTTTCCTCTGAGTTGCCTTCTGTTGTTGGGGTTTATTGGTCAGTCAGAGTTAGCAACTCAAGTGCATTCGATGCAGTCCTGGGGTGGCTGTAGTTGGATATCACTTGAAAGATATCTAATTTAAAAGCTCCAGGACTATCCTGTGATGCAAATAGAAATATAGTAAATGAACTGATCAGAATATTCACTGAAAAAGCACACAAACTAAATTTGTAATATACGTGCAGCCATAGAAATAATGTCCAACTTCTGAAGCCCCATAACTGTTAATAGACAATGGGAGGTTGTGAGAGGATTATGAGGAGGTATCATTCACGTTTGTGTTATTTTATTCTCCCTTAGGTATCTGCTTACGACCATGAACATGGGATGCTGTCGTGGTTTAAGCCCAGCCAGCAACTAAGCACCACACAGCCGCTCACTCGCTGCCATGCACAACCCCCCCCACCTCTTGCCCCTCTTTGCAGTCAGATGGGAAGGAGAATTGGAATAATAAGGCAAAAACCCATGAGCTGAGATAAGGGGAGTTTAGTAGAACAACCCAGAGAAGAAACAATAGTAATCATGATAATACCAATGAAATAATATGTAAAGCGAGTGATATAAAATACAGCACTCACCAACCCCCCACTCAAAACCCTCACATCCTGCTCCTTATATAGTGAGCACGACATCATATGTTATCAAATATCTCATTGGCTGCTTCAGTTGACTATTCTGGGTGTGGCCTCTCCCACCTTCTTGTGAAAATTAACCCCGTCTCAGCCAGCCCCGGGAAAGATGCAAGACTTGATGCAGTTCTTACAATTTTGACTGATTATTGCAATGGGTAACCAGAAGGAAAAGACCTGACAGACTAACTTCTGAATTATATAACCAGAGATACTCTTCAGCCCTCCTGACCTTGCCTATATATTTGGCATCACAAACACTTCCCCTCAAAGTATTAAGTACTTCATACTTTTTATTCACTGCAGCATTAAGTATTTACTATTCCGGGACAGTCTGAAATGAAGACCAATCATGTAGATGTAAGTTACATATCCGACTGTATCTGATCCCAGACACCAAGAGTGGGAAAAGTGGACAGCTTAGAGAACAGCATTTGTTCTCTGCCCTGAGCATGACATTAAATAATGAAACATACAGTACAGAAGAGGGATAAGGCTAACACTGTCCAGATGTCCTGGACTTGAGAATTAAAATCATGCACTCCTTTAAGTGCATGAGTACTTTTTGTTTTGCTTTGGTTTTCTAAAAATTACACTGTAACATAATGACAGATGTGAGATGTGAGGTAACTTGCAAAGAGCAATAATTATCAAAAATAAAGGAAAACTATTGATGCAGAGAGTGTCCTTAGTTAAGCAGAGCCATGGACAAATGATCTCTCATTATAAAAGCAGGAGAGCATAACAGCCTACACTTTTGAATCCTGAGGCTAGTCTAGAAATTACTGCTAAAAAAAACCCAAACAACCCTATAGTTGGAAAAAAAAAAAAAAGAATTCTAAACTACTATCATATCTCAAATTGAACATTTTCTTGATATTGGATCTGGGATGTATACTGAAAGGTAGGAGAACTGTTGAGGTCAGCCCAGCTCTCTCTATTTATTCAAAAGGAAATATTATTATTTTGAGAGGCATTCTTGGATATAATTCTGAAAAAGAAGGTAATACTGGGAAGGTAATCACATCTCTCACAGAAGGAGAAGCCTGTAGGAGTGAAAGGTTCTAACCTGGAGAATAGATGTCACAGAAAAGGACTTTCAATAAAAAGGACACTTTGTCTTATCACATGAACAATTATTTCAACCTAAAAATTTGATTGTTGTTTGATATCATGAAAGATATTATGTTCCTCTCTTTGTTTTATGGGTTATATTTAATACACCACTTAATGGACCTGCTGATTATACCTATATGGAAGGCATGAGGTCATTTTACGTGTACTGAAGTGCGTTATGGCCACTTACTAACACTTAGCAGTGTTAGCTCCCTCACTATTACTAATACTGACCTTTAACTTCATATTCTGAGGAACTGAGCAACTGTCTAGACTGGGTTTTTTCCTCACAAAATGGAGAACAATTTGTTTCAATAGCTGCACTTCCAAGTGCAAATTTAGTTTGAATGTCCACTGCTACCCCCATTACTGAGGTTCCAAACTGCAAGCAGTGTGTGCTTGCAGATATAGCCCAGACAGAGATCTGCAACTAACTCTTCTGAGGTGTGTGTTTGGCTTCTTTTTCTAATTCCTCTTCTTCCATGGAAATAAAGGGTTATAATTATTTTTTAAAAAAACTAAACAGCTCTTATCTGGGCCTCCTGAGTCTTCAAGATCAGCCTGGTGATTGATTCTTTGATTTCAATCACAACTTGAATCTTTCAGAGTCAAACCATCCAGATGCAAATCCCTAAACTTATTCTGGAGGAATGTCTTTGCAAGACAGTGCAGCATTTTGATTTCACCAAATGCTTTACCCTGGCTTAATTCCCTCCCTTTAAAAAGAAGTGTCAAATATCAATGTTACAAATAGCTACATTTTATATGTTCTGTCATAAGAGAATTGAGATACGATAGCATAAAAGATTATATAGTATATTGCACCAATGAGAGGATACTGAGGGGATGAGAAGCCTATCCCTTTGCTTGACATGCCTCTCATAAAGTATATTTTTATTGTAAAAGCTAGTTGAAATTTCATTATTTTTTGCTCACACTACAGTGTCTTCTTTTATTACAGCATGTCTTTGTAGATGGGTATGGATTTCATTCAATTGACTACCTATAGTCATCTATTGCCATTTGAGATACCTATACTTGACATCTTGTACTGGTTTTGGCTGGGATAGAGTAGTAGTAGTTTCATAGTGGTTTCGATGGTTCTGTGCTCTGGATTTGTGATGAAAACCATGCTGAAAACACAGGGATGTTTTAGCTATTGCTAAACATTTCTTACACAGAGCCAATGTCTTTCTGTACTTCTCACAACACCTCATCAGCAGGTAAGCTGAAGGTGCACAAGAAGTTGGGAGTGGACACATCTGGGACAGCTGACCCCAACTGGTCAAAGGCATATACCAGACCATATGACATCACACTCTGCAATAAAGCAGGGGGAGGAAGGAGAAAGGGAATACATTCAGAGTTAAGCCATTTGTCTTCCCAAGTAACCATTACATGTGATAGAGACCAGCTTTCCTGGAAATGGGTGAACACCTGTCTGCCTATGGGAAGTGGTAAATGAATTCCTTGTTTTGCTTTACTTGAATGCAAAGGTTTTCCTTTAGTTACTAAACTGTCTTTATTTCACTTTCACCCTTCCAATCCCCTCCTCCATCCCACTGCACAGGATGAATGAGCAGCTGTGCAGGACTGAGCTGCCAGTCTGGAGTTAAACAACAGCACGTCTGCGTATGGCTCACAGACATGACTGAGGACATATACCCTTTTGTAGTGGCACCCGGATATTGAACAGAATAGATCTGGGCATCTCAGGTGGAACTCCCATGTGTGGGAAACTAAACACCTTATGTGCCTGTCCAGTGTTGGGTGAAAGAAAAATTTCTGGCTTCCTTAATACACATAGTCTGACCGTTCTGTCTTTTCGATACTTCATAGAAGGCTTCATGTAAAAAAAACGACCAAATACAAAAAACGTTAACAAATTAAAAAAGAAAGTAATTTCATGTGATCATTTGCCTGGACATTTGAACTATATATGCATTAAGGAGCAAATACATCAGTGTATCCATTTTTTCTTAGGAGATGGGTTTTTAAAGAAAATAATTATTTTAGATATTAAAACTTTAGGAACATATATCATTAAAAGACTCTTCAAACCTTGTTTTCCAAATATGTTTAGCTACAGTCAAGTCCTGTTTTGGGGGGGGAAGGGGGAGGATGTTGGTCATGCTTGTATGCATCCAATTTGCAAATGTACACTTCTAATTGGTTTTGCACAGCTCCTGGGTTAGGTAAAGGTCTCAGATAGTAGGATACTCATTAAACCGTTATTTGATATTGCTTCCTCTGAAGAAAATAAGAAGGGGGCAAGTCAAAATAGTAACCTTTGTTACTAAATAGCAGTGAAAATACTGGGAAACAGCTTTTAAAATAATTGGTACAAAATGTTGATGGCTAGAACAGAAAAGAAGTAAAAAACTACTAAAGAAAAATGTTAAATGCTAAAAACAATTTTCTTTGTGCTTGTGGATATTCTTGGACACCAAGAATCCTATTAACTAGTCATTTGCATAGTATTTTTTCATCTATGTGTTTATATTTTGCAAGAAGAGATCCAAGGACAAGCTCACACAGTAAACCTGGGAGAGCCATAGCCTACTAAATCTCAGCAAGACTCAGGAGTTTGCCTCTTATTAAGTAATATATCTTTGTGGAAGAATGCTGTTGGACTGCAAAACCTTTTGTCACGGTTTAGGGTCAGGGCAGTCCTACAGACCTGTAACAGATCTCTGTTAACCCCTCTCTCCCCCATAAAGGGGAAGTGAAAGGAGAAAAGGGAGAGAGACTTATGGATTAGAAAAGAAAACTGAAACAGCTTTAATGATAAGAATAATGAAATGAAATATATACAAAACCCATATCAAAGAAGAGAGCTTGACCCTCTTGTTCCTTTAGCTTTATACTGAATGTGACATATATGCAATGGAGTATCTTCTTGGCCAATTTAGGGTCACCTGTCCTGGCTGCTCCTCCCCACAGGTGCAGCCCTTTACTTTTGTACCCCACAATGTGGTACAAAAGATTTAACAGTGACCTTGGTCTGCATACTAATCCTTGAAAGTAACTCTAAACATTGTTATCACTGCTAGAAGCAGACACTGTCTGCAAAAATATGCCATTGACTTTAGAAAGCGCAGTTAGTTAGAAGAGACTCAGCTGAAAAGTAAAATCACTGAACAGAGTCAAACCAGGATGTCTTTACAGGTATCACCTTTTCACTTAGGTCTGCTTTTTTAGAGCTAAAGCATCTCTGCTGATATTAGTTTGTACTTTTCATAATTTGACACCAACTGGTCATGAAGTAAAGTGTTATCCAAATGTATTTATTCATATTCTCTCAACCTACACACCCTGAAGGAAGTCCACAGAATTATGAGCCAGAACACCAGAGAATCACGGGCCACGAATGATACACTATTTCTCTTGTTCATTCTTCCTATATCTACAGTATTCTAAGGCAGATTTATGTGATTAGAACCATCAGTTTTGATTGGAATACTGTGATCCTATAGTAAGTATCTTAAGAACAAATGAAGCTAGAACACACTGATAGCTTTTATTCCTGGTTGCTCTAACGCAACAAATGTAAAGCTGTAATTGACCTGTATGAACATAAAAACAAACAAACAAACAAAAAAACCAGACTATTTCAGAATAACGAAATAGTATGAAATGCCTCCATCTTTCCTTTGTTCACATTTCTTCTTTGCAGCTTGTGAGGGTCTTCCTCTGAAGTAACATCAGAGACAGTTATGCACACTAAAGGATGAAATATTCAGTAATGTACCCTCTTAGTTATACATTCCTTTAATCCTGAGGCAGTATAATTTCATTTATGTTTCATATGTTTAATACTAAACTAATCAAAGATATGTGTCACCTGTCATACACTTTCCTCTGTTCTCTTCTTGTGGTTCAAAATTTAGAATATTACCTATTGACACAATTTATTTATCAGAAGTGCAGCTGTCCATGAAATTTTGCATGGAAAAGCATATAAATATAAAATTAACTGCTATTTTAAGTCTATTACTGGAGTGCTAAGACTTCAGCAGGTGCAATAGTTATTTAGGGTAGATTTTACTTAGAGCAATGCACAATACTTCTCTGAGATGGCTGTATGAATACCCGTAACGGCAGAAATGGTTGAGAATCTACTGAATTACATGACTGAATTCATTGTATCAGTAAATTAATGTTTAATCTTAGTCTTATGCTATGTGTGCAATCAAGGGAACTGAACAGCTACCCTTATAAGTCTGCTTTTTGTTTGTATGTTTCTAAAGGCGGAAATTACCACTTTTGTTGTTAAGCCAATTGGCACACATCTCAGATACACTGAACATTTATTTATTTCTTCCATCATCTACACTAGGAAGAAACAGAAGTTATGGTTTTATTTTCATAGTTTTCCTCCAGCTCTGAAATGCCTTCAAGTGCATTCCAGAGAGTTACTATGTTGTTTCCAGACATCATCTGAGACACTGTGCCAGGGCATTAAAAAAACTGGCTCAAGAATTACCTCTATTATTCAGAAGAAGAAATAGTTTTCTCTTTGTCTTTTTGACAGGAATTCCTGGAAGCCAAGGCTACCTGGGTTTTTAAGGCTTAATCTCAGTTTTTGAGATATCTGGATAACTGTAGGCATGATTCATGATCCTCAAATGAAGTAATCTGTACATTCAAAATGTTGGCTGTGTTTACAAAGAAAAATATAGTAGCAAAAGCTCAATTACCAGTGTTTTTGGAAAGATGTTTTTGAAAAAGAAGGGAGGCAGTCCAATCCAAAATTATGTCTGACTGTCTCTATGTGAAATGTGTGTATTATTAGACACAGATTAGTTAAATAATTTTAATTGTTCAATTAACTATATGACAATTTTTATTGAATTTTGGATAGTTTAGGCTATAGTAAGTACTCAAAATCTACACCTGATTAGATTCCATTAATACAAATTGAATTTAAAGGTACAAATTCTAAATTAGAATTAGAAATCTAAATAAAGATAGATCTAAAAATAACATTTTCTAATGTTGACACATAAGATACAATAGCCTATAAGCATTCACATTATGACATTGTCTAACATCTAAGGTCAAGTCAACACTGTATCATGATAAGATCACGTGTGCATTATGGAAAAATAATGCAAAGAATTTTTGTACTTAATTCATACATCCTCAATTTTATAAAATCATTCACAAATTAAGAAGTCTCACATCCCTGGCCTTCTATGAAAATAATTCCTCAAAGGCTGCTTGTAGGTGTCCTAAAACAGTGGCCTATGTCCATAACATATGTCCTCCATTCTTTCGGGAAATCGGTTTTTTTATTCAGCTTCATAAAGCACGATTTATCAAAGGTATACTCAGAAAATATAAGGTTCATCTCACCTTTAGAAATTAGTCTAAGATAATTGTCTGAGCTCACTTAAAATCAACAGGCAGACATAGGCTACATCTGTACCATCTGTTTGTAGAGTACTTCCGTTTTCTGGGGCTAGATAAACACTCAGGACATAGTCCTGCCCTGTCTCAGATCAGGATCTCACTGTTCACCTCTTTAACACCCTGACATCCTGGCAAGTTAATCCAGTTATAGCCACAACTACCTCTAGACAGTGATTCACCTGGCCTGTGATAAGAGTGGATTGAATCATTCACAGGACTTGCCTTTCTCTCACCATTCACTGCTAGGGGAGTTTAAAGGATAGGGCCTAGTTTCAAGCTGGCTAAAGCTAAGTAAGCACTTAATGAATCACAGAAATATGAATTGTAAGGACCTCAAACACCCATCTGATCATCTCTTTAAAAACGGAATGAGAAGTAGTTGGTTAGAATCAAAGCCACCTCAGATATCTATTAGGGATTTTTTTAGTACTATACTTTAAAACTTCCAGTGAAAGAGATCCCATTATCTCCCCTGGGAGGTCATTTTTGTGCACAAAATCTTTCAATTTCAAAAGTCCTAAATTATAATTTAAAACTTGTTCACTAAAAATTAAGCCAATTTATTTTCATTCCAGTGACCATGAAGCACAATGGAGTCTATGGGAAAAAAATGCTTTAGTGAGAAGCTACTTTTATCTATTTCTATTCGTTTTATTTTTTTCTTCATAAAACTTTCCTTTTATATAAATTTCCCATAGACCACAGCATTCTTGTGGCTGTCTGCTGGGCTCTGTTCAGTTTTCCTTTATCCTTAAACTATCTTGCCTGAAACTGGAAAGAATATTCTGGCTGAGGCCCTTATCAGTGCTGAATAGAGAGGAAAAGTTTACTTCATGTATCTCATTTACGATTTCATTTCTTTAAGTGTAAAGGAAAAAAGAGCTTAATACATATCAGGAGAGAGCATACAGCATAGTAATAGCTTATGTACTGGGTCAACTCAGATGGGTTTCATCCAAGGCTTCAATGAGATGATATCTTAAAGTTGCCTAAACATGAGTGTCTCATGCCCTCTCGGATGCTTAAGAGTAACTTTGGATACCTTCACAAGACCTTCAGTTCTTCGTCTACAGTCACACCTCCCCTGTAAGTACCATGTCAAATTTGCCAGCCCCACAGGAATATAGCTCACAGTATCTTGAATACCTACATGTGGTATTTGAACTAAGCCCAGGCTAATTTATATAGACCTTATGTGGAAGCAAAATGTTTATTTGTATTAGTGATTTTTTTTTTTTT
>VZZY01003817.1:56850-75130 GCA_013400335.1 Eurystomus gularis
AACTGGTTAAATAAACTCCAGAATAGATGACTCTTGGATCAACCTTTTTTTTTTCCAGTTCAATTTTATACAGTTATAAAACACTATTCAGAATATTTGTGGTCTATCAAAACATAAAAAGAAAACATTATCCCTGATAGGTATACAATTTTACTAAAGAACTGGTTTTCATTCTCTATACATTAAATATAAATTTTAAACTTTCTATTGCCCATCATAATGCAGATTCCTTTGTCTTTTTTCTGTGCTGCTGCAAAAGCAGCAGACAGCAAACTATTCAGATAAGAGAGGGATTTCATCTGGTGACGAGAACACATTAGAAATTTTTTACATTATCAGTTGATAATTTTCTAAAAGTTCTTCCAAAGTTTACTACATAACATAATTATTTTCTATTTTTCATTTCTGCACAGCTTGTTCTGCAAATGTCAATAGAAAACATATAAGATTTTACTCATCCCAAAGTCTTGTTTAGATGGATATTGCCAAATTATTTTTTTTTAGATTTCTCAGTGTATTTCTTGTCTGCTTTTTACCTTCTGAAAGTCTGAGTGCTTTTCTAAAGCTAATGGGTACAATAAAGAGAGGACAAAGGCTGTGTCTATTAAAGAAAAAACAATTACCATAAAATGTAATCATTAATGAATAGTACAGGCATATCTAACAAAAAAGCCCAGATGTCAATGAGACTGTGAAATTCTGCTGTTTGTAGACTAGGTGAAACATTTTCTAAAAGATAGATGAGGGCTGTGTGCAGACAGAGAGTCACTTATTGCCCAAAGTTTTGGCAAATATAGTCAATTGTTTTACAGATGCTGATGCTTTCTTGTTCTAAATGGAGATAAATATTTGTGCTGGGTCCTGCAGATTCAAAAAGAGAGTATTCACTCCACTCAGATATCAGATATGCATCCAGCACCTGCCTGAGCTCAAGGTATACATTTGGTGAGCATAAGGCAAGTCACTGCATTTAAGTCTCTGCTGGAAGAGGAGAGTAGTCATTTCTTATCACCTCTGCAGAACTTCTTGGGCATAAATTATTCTACCTCAGACAAGAAAATTATATTAAAGAGCAGTTAGACAGTGTGAACCTTGGATACTGAAGAGATAAGGACTATACTGGTTCTGAATGCATAGTTATAAAAATTAATTTAATTCTGGTCACCACTTTAAAGGTTTCTTCGTAGCTAGGGAAGACAGTTATGCCTCTTTTTCAGGGAATGAGAGTAAACCAGTTATTCCCAATAAAATACTGAGAATGAAACTACTCGATTAAATCAAATTAAATTTTGAAAGCTGGGAGTACAAGGTCTCTAGCAAGAACTCAGTTAATATAGGGAGCTAGAACTGTTAGGCTATGTGATAAAACTCAGCTGCCTGCCTATGAAGGAGCCTCACAAGGGGCCATCAGTTCATCAAAGGCCCATCTGCAGAAATCAGAGGAGCACTGTGATGCACAATGTCAAATGAGAACCCAAACTAAGGATTCTTGAGGAACAAACACCCTGTAAAGGCACTTCCTAGGCCCAGCAGAATCTCAGCCTAATTTTCCAGGCATGAAATTCATCTTGAAGAGTTATCAGGAGCAGCTCTCTGGATAACCATTCAGACTAATGGTCTTGTTTCCTAAGGGTGTGGGACATTTTATGGGAAGAGCAGCTCTGCATGGCATAGGATTTATTATGGGATATTTAGAGGAGCAAGGGGTGAGGAGGGGGCATAAGGGAGGGACTTAGGTGATTTTAGAATGAACAAGTGTGGGAAATAGAGGGTTAAGAGGATAAAAAGGGCGAGTAGCATATAAATAGCTGACTGGTCAGCACACTTGCCTGGCTATGTCCTGTGCCTGACCAGCACAGTTTCTCCTACCTTCTTATTAAATTCCTTTCTAACACTTTCCTGGGTGAGGACTCTTTGCTTGATGTATATGTATGTGTGTAGGGGAGGGGCAGGGGGTGATATGGGCGTTTGAGTGCAGCAACTGGAGTCAGACCAGGAGTCACAGATGCCCATATATCTGTGAGTGCAGGTGTGCAAGGGAGTATGGGATGGCTAGTGAGAATCAAGTTGAGCTAGCTGGTGGGTAGGTGAACTGACTGGGACCTAGGGGGTGGATGGGTCTCTGAGGGCCAGCCTGTGTGTAAAGGGATGGGAGCACAGGGAGATCAGCTATTAGGACCAGGGAAGTCCTTGCCAGGTGTCTGTGCAATGATCTCTACCAGCATCAGGACTGAGACTGCAGCCTTGGGGGCTTGAATGTCCAGATGCCAGCAACTGGTGAGACTGGAATCAAGGGACAGCTACAGGACAGAGTGTCTGAGCCCAGTTGCTGGAGGGATCTACACTGTATGTATGTATGCATATGTTCTCACTAGCAGACCTCCATTCTGTCTAGACAGAAAAGGAGCAGGATTAGGCCATTGATGCTGTCTATGTTTGTGTGGGTGTTGCGTGTGTGTCTCTCTCTCTGCGATCTGTGTGGCTGGCTATATATATGGCTATATGTGTGCTTGGTGTGTGTGCATGCTGAGAACACATCTGCAGCTTCACCACCAGTTGGACCTGGGGACATGGAGTGGCATCCGGTTTGCCTTTCTTGGACTGCTGGATATGTTTTCCTCTAAGAGAAACTACCCTCCACAACTTAATATGTGTTTTCTGTACTAGCAGACATTTTGTAGCCACTACTGGTCTGTATTGCTTCTTTAAAAGAGAATGCACTCTGTGGTGCTATGAAGGTAAATTTACATTCAAGGAAAACTCAGAATAAGAAACACACTATGCAGATAAATCAGGGAAAAACAACAGAGGTAAGGAAAAAGAGGCTGGAACCAGAGTCTTTGATGTTCTTTCACTTAATCCTGACTTACATGTTCTTATTTTCCACCTAGGATTTTATTCTTGCATTTACATTTGTCAGAAATGACAGGTGACACAGTATGTCAGGTCTGTATAGTCCCCTTTGTTGTAGTATCTCTTGTAGTTTACACAAAATTGTTTTGTGGAGAAGTGCTAGGACAGAAATACTCCACACACATCTGAAAAAAACAGCCAAACAGCATTTCAGCTTTCCATTACTAAGTTATTGAAGAAATTTCAAACAGAAAGAGACAAACAATTACAGTTCTAAGGAAATATACAGTAAAGTTTTTCAAAGCTCCAAAGGACTTGTCTGTACTAGGAAAAAAGTCTGCTTCAATATTAAGGATTTTTTAGCCCTGCCCATCTGCAATCTAGACATTGTCTAAATCATCTACATGAATTAGGAAAGTCTTATTTTAGTGAATAAGAGTCCCAGACAGAAAGTTTGGACACTAGAATTCATTTTTATTTTCTCCTTGATTGTTCTCTTCTTTTCCATGATCTGGTGTATTGCAACACACTCACTTCAAGGTAACACTTGAACAACTCATAGGATATCCCATGACATGTAATAGATATTGAAATATGTTAAAATGTTAGAACAGCATTCAGAGGCAGAAAGATGTATCACGACCTTCACTTCTTCTTTAAACGCTGAAATGAAAATTCACAAAAATAGTAATTACACGTATTCATAGGAGTAACACACAGATCCTTGAGACATGCAGGGTGTCAGGCTATGTCATGTGGGCATAGAGAGCATGCTCTAGGGTAAGCTTGCTTTCAGCAGCACAGATGCAAGCCAGTTTGTGCCTCTTAACCTCAAGAACCTGTGCATGGTCCCCTGTCTCTCTGTCATCTAGCAGCTACACTGATACTAGTAATCACTGTCAGGGCACAGATTCTTGGTATCCTGTGCGTAGACATTGCACATAGGAAGCACAGTCCTAGACAGGTGTGGATGGTAAACCCATGCTGAGCCTCATACAGTCAGCTATGTCCTCTTTTACTTTGATCTGTCCACAACAACAAAGTTAGAAATTCATCTTTTTGGGGAATCTTTCACTGAACCCCTCCTCTAGGAATTGGCAGGAATCTATTACAAAGGGAAACTGAAGAGTCTGCTGTCATCTCTCTCAAAGAATATGGCTTTTTTGTGTGGCATTAGGAAGAATTCATATTCACCTAAATTAAAGTAAAAAATGAATTGAAGCGGTCATTCATCTGCACGGCTGCTGAAGATTGTTTCAGCTATAACAAAATGATGAGGTTTGTGCCTTTTGGTTTACTTAAAAACTTTTTCTGAGCACAAGGAACAAGTAAAATCAGTTCCCTGACTACAGAACTAAATATACTAAAATATGCCTTAGTGTGCTGTCTTTGTTTATTGAAGCTACAAAATAATCCTCTTACTTTCAATAGAAAAGTATTTACCCAAGTGAACTTAACTTGTGAAGAGACAAGATAGGCATGGGAAAAATATTAGCCCTGATTTATAGGTAGATTTTTTTTGGTGACTTTTTCATATCTGTGTACCATCCCTAAGACAGAAATCTAATTTGCTTCAGCCTGCAGATTCATCTGTTGTCTTCCAGAACAGAAAGGTATAGGGCTACTTCAATATGTCATTTCATCCAATTCTGATTTGGCCCAGAGATGGTGAAAACTGTATGAAGATAGACCTTTCTACCATTTCACAGTATTTCCAGAAATTCCCTTCTGGAACAGTACATCTCCAGCATATGTCTCATACACCATACAGAACCTCGAAGGTACTGTCGACCTAGAATAATTTCTAAACAATTTAGCAGATTGGAAAATACGCATTGGAATGTATATAGCATTTTGAAAAATGACACAGCAATCCCAACTAAAACTCTACAAAATAAAGTCCACTATACTACCATTCTGGAGAATAATGACTCTTTATCAACTAGAGTTAAGAGTATAATTTATCAACATTAGCCTTGATGGGGTATCCAGTGCAGTGTGATGGATTTAAACATGTAGATTTTTAACGTTTTGAACAGGTGGCTAACTTATAACAACAGTTTAAACTTTTATAGCATCTTATCATGCTGAGGCAGCTCATGGTGTTTTACAATGACATTAAAATTAAAATTTAATCTATCCTGCAGAGTTAATAATTAGCTAATGTCAGTTAAAAGTCAATGAAAACAAATCAGTCTTAAATGTAGGCTTAAAAAAGAATAAAATAGGAATCTCCTGATGTCAAGAGGCAATGAGTTCTGCCAAGCAGATGCTTGGACATGGAAAGAGCAAGCACCCTATGTGGCATTTCAGTGAGGGTTAAAATTTTAAAAGATTGGTTTTGGTCTTGACTGCTAGGCCTGATTCATTCACTTCATTCACTTTTGATTTATAAATCACTTTAAGAGTCCTTGGAGATGGGGTCAAGAGGTAGGTGTCCTCTTCTTCAGTAGACAACTGCAGCCACTCGGATTCCACTTTTCTCTTGCCCAATGAGTTATGCATTTGTTTCTGCAAAGTAGCACAGTGTCAAAATGAAAGATTCTTCAGCATCTCACAGCCACATAGTTACGTGGATTTGAATCCCTCCAGTCTGAAACCCATTTAAATAGTAGGAATACCATCCCCTGACCTCTGTGTATTACAAGAAAGAGGTGCTTGTTATTTTGAAAGAAGGGACACAGGTGCATTAGTGCAGGAGAGGTTTATGAGTTGTAAACCTGATCTGACGTAAGTGCAGGATTTAAGTCTTGACCTTCTCTATTACATAAACCTTGCACAGCATGCTGTCTGTTGTGAATCCCATTTAATCCTCCTCGAGCATTGTATAGACAGCCAAAGTATTTAAGGGCTATGGACTGTGCTTGAGAAATGAGTTTTGTTTCTGCTCTGAACTGTTCATCAGAGATGTTTGTAATTCTCTGTGAACTACTGAGAGATACTAGGAAACTAGTTTACTTTAGGTCACCGACTCTGACATGGCTAAAGAAAGAACACGTGTTGTGAGTCTCAGTGTTGCAAGGTCTCTTTGCAATGTAGCCTGCAAGTCAACTGCCTTTTTGTTTTCCAATTGAAAAATAGGAAATTACAGTGTTTTCATTCCTTATTGGTCTGCTTCTTACTTTCATGAGAACAATTGTGTAATACTTACAAGAAGCCAGCTAATTACTTTTACATTTGGTCAAAACTTCAAGGAAAAGTGTGAAAAAGTATCATGTTATTCTACATTTGACATCTTAACACAGCTAACAGCTGTAATGAAAAATCACAGTATGTGTTCTCTCATGTATAGTCCCAGAACATCTGGAGAACTTGCTTTTACTACTGCCTATACTATCTGTTCTAGCCCAGTTAAGCCATCAGAGGTGTGCTACAGATCTGTCAGGTCTCATGCATTGTGGGTGAAACTCCTATGATTGACTTGCATTCTCACATTCTTCTGTGGCTCTGGCTGTAGCTTCACATGGGTAGCATTGTAAAGTACGTCCCATTACCAGATGCTGCTGTTCACTGAGCAGAATAGAGGCAGTCAGATAAACAAGGATGTTGTCAACTCATGGAAGTATGTGTTTAAAGCACCCCATGCCCCCCTGCTGCAGTTTACTGCCACACTGTCTTCCTCTTTCAGATAACCCAGTCCAATACTGTTTCAAGCACATGTACAGAGAAAGCCGAGAAAGTCACCATATCTGCACACTCTAAAATTCCACCTTAATTTATGACATAACTGTGCATTAGACAAGAAATATCTAATGAATAAACAAGTGATTTCTATTTGGTCAGCAAAGTTGCAAATATATGAGAATTGTACGGGTTAGCGCATATATTAGCGAGGAAAAAATATGGAAAAGTATGTGTGGAAGAAACATAGCTCTCTGGTTCTTGTCAAGCTGCCAACATGGACATTGGCCTTGTAAAATTGGGGCACCCTGTAGGGTTTTTATATGTCATCCTAAGTACCTAGTTAGTTTTATAAAAATTGACAGATAATAAGTGCAATTAGGTCAAGGGAGAGATCCTGTGAAGTGTCTAATGGCAAGATCTTGACAATAGGAGAGAGCAATGCAAGGGAAGTATCAAAGAAGATACAAGAATGCATAATTAAAGGGTGACAGAGGTCAGCAGTTAGCACTTGGACATTTGTATTTCTTTCCTCAGGACAGGATAGTAGAAGCAGAAGAGGATTTAAGTTCAAATCTGACACAGAAAGAGGACAAAGATACTGTTAATTTCTGTGATGCTTTAAAAATTATTTTAATATGCATGTTATACATTTCATTCATAGTGTTATTTATTAGTAAACTGGAAAGATATAGATATGTGTTTATGACTAAAGTATAGAAGGTGTAAATCAGGTTTCTATGTACATGCTAATTACGAAGACAACATAAGAGTTAACATGTTAAACTCAAGTACTATTTGCAGATACTTGTAGTTTGGAAAGATATGTGCAGCAGGATAGTTTGGTATAAATTAAAATGCTTATTAAATGTCAGTAGTTCTAATAAGTGATTGATATCAAATTAATGTGTCATATGTGATAATTTTTAAATGTTAATTAATGCCTAAAGACTTAATAAGTGCTGCTTGACCTATTAATTATATTAGACAAAAACTTACAGTAATTGTTTCCTAAATGAAATGCTTAAATACTGTTTAAAGTGTTGCCATATGACGCAGACATGGTAGCAGGCTCATTTTATATAAGGCCGTGATTCAGGGATAACCTTTGACCTTCTACTTGACACATTTATGTAGAATAGAGTTCTATTTCTGGTTTCATTGAAAGATTTACTGGCCTCTTCGTTCTTTTGGAGGTGATAAATTAATACTGTGGGCTAGATCCTGCTATAATTTAGACAAGCACTGCAGAAGTGTTTCCTCATGTGCCTATCAGCACAGATTGGTCTTCAGCATGCTGTCTCAGCTGTGGTTATCTCCTGAGCAGGCTAACAATGACAATACATTCTGGGGTCCATCCTCACTGCAGAGACAGCTCAGCTCTAAGAGAGATGCAGCCATTAGGCAAAGAGATGGAAACAAAATGTGGTCCAGTGATTAGTCATTATAAAGAATGGAGGCCTGCTTCACAGAGTTACAGTGTGGCTGGGACAAAGCCGTGCCACTCCTTTAAAGCTCCTATGCTCTAGACTTCCTTTACTCTCTCTGCAACAGAAATGTTTTCTTCCCATATCAGTGTTCTGAAATTAAAAGCATTAAACATTGTAAGGTGTTCTGATAGCTGTGATCCAGAAAAGACATAAGAGTTTCATTATAATTACAGTGGAATAAAGTGCTTACTATTTGCAGAGTATTAAGGGGAACTTTATGAGTCTTCTCAGAATTATCTTTACAATATCTATATATTTGTATATATTATATCTGCTTGATTCATAAATAATATGATCTGTATCTAAAATATATATATTTAATTAACTGAATAACTTATGAACATTTTTCTCTTACTATCTAAAGTTTAATTGAAAAAAATCATAATCTAAGATTTGTTTTAATACTGTTTTATCTGGATTTTTTTTTTTTAATATTCTGAGAGTAATTTCTGTCTTTTGGAGGACTAGATTTTTCAAGTGTTTGGTCAACTGATACTTTAAATGAAAAAAGTATTTCTAGTTAGCTTCTGGAAAATATTTGCATACTTAGCTGTTATGTCTGACGTTCAAGATAAATTCCATATTAACTCTATTTCTTTTACAGCTCCTTGCCCAGTGTGTGTATTCTTCAGCTCTCACTCCCATATATGTTTCGATGGAGCCATTTCAAATACCTCTTTACAAAGGCTTTATGTTCTTGCTTGAAGAACATTTTGTAGGAAAATCTTCAGATGAGTTAACAGAAAAAGGTTACCTTCCTCAAGGTTTAAGCTCAAAGACGTGCAATTTCTTGTATGGATGCAATTTTTGGAGTGTACTGATAAGAAGGGCAGATCCTCTGTAGCCAGTATTGCGGCATTCTGACTTCCATATTCAGTTACCATGGCCCTATTTCTTATGCTATGACCCTGAGTATCCACCAATAGTCAGTATCAGTGATAGTAAATTGGGCTGGAACTGTGGTCTCATATATAATGGTAATTTCCTACCTCTTGTAGTGTAACATGACATAAATCTGGAGGGGGTGGGGAGCAGTTATAGTTTTCTAAGAAAGATTTTTATTTATCTTATTATGATACTGTAAGATAGATTTTTAGGATCCTAGCCCTTTGAAAATATTATGTTTCCTAGAGTGCTATTGTACATTTGCTTTCACACAAATTTCCCTGTAATTGCCTACAATTTCTTTATAATCATCCTTGACATAATATCCTTTGGCATTCAGAATACCTAATTGCCAAACACAATATTGTATACAGGGAAGGGAGAGNGAAGGGAATGAAGGAGGGAGGAAAGGAGAAAGGAAGTAAAAGGTAATCTATTTTTTTTTCAGCTGAAAAGTATTATACTTGAAGCTCAATCACATAAAGCCTGTGTAAAGGACTAAAGTCACACTCATAAGTAAAGTTATCTGTGTTAAAAACTAACAGCTCTGAAAAATTTTGCATTCTTTAAGCCATTAGATAATTAGCGTTTTAGAGACAGCAATGAAATTAATTCCTGGCAGAGGTGTACATAATAATCAGAACTTCTGCAACTACAGTGAACAGTAGATTTCTCACCTTGATTTGTATCCTTAGAGTTATGGACCTTGTGTCACTCTGAGATAAATTTGGAGGTGTCAGTGTTTTGCAGGTCAAAGTGCTGCCATCAGGAATCTTAATTTTGATGTTTCTGATGCATCTGTGAATTGCACAAGTTTAAATGAGAAGTAGCACCATTTAAATTCCTGGGTTTATTTTAAATAGATTTGATTAAAATTAGGTGAGAATTAGAATGCCGGTATTCTCTATGACAATATGGATTTAAAGACAGTTTTCTTAGGCTTCCTGCTTAGTGAATGGATAGATAGATTCCTCCAGAATGTGGAAGAGAATGGAAAACTAATGTGGTCTTTGAGAAGAAAACAAAGATCGAGGAGAGTGTTTTTCCCACAGCTGGCTGAAAAACAACTGATTAAAGAAGCAATCAAGCTTGTGTTTCTGAACCATATAGTTCAGTACAGCCTGGAACTGTCACAAATGTTGGGTGAAGACATTCAATGCCACCTCTCTGCAATGAAAACTTGCCCACAGAGGTCTTTGTACCACTGAGTTAACTTGTGTACCTTCACATTGCATCTCAGAAGGCAGTGATTTTTTCCTTTTCCTTCCGTGAAATCCGCAAAGCATGTTTAACAGCTGTACCTCTGATTCAAGTTTTTTAAATGCTAGTGTGTGACTTAATATAATATGCTCATGTGGCTCAAGGCTGCCACAAATAATAATTATTGGTCTGTTTTCTTTGTTCTTAGTGGGATGCTAAGACTGGAATAGAATTTCAGGGTGAACATGTTGATAAGATTATTGTTCATTGATTTTACTGATGATTGTTTTGGTGTTCATAACTTTTCAAGTGTCCTATATAATAAGGCTGGTCTGTAAGCTTTGTGTGCATAGTGGTTAGATGAGCAGTTCTCTGAAAATAGGTCAAATTATGCTCTCTTTATGTCCTACAAATAGCGCAAGGGCAAAGACAGCTGTTCTGACAGGTCCCACGTCAACTGTGCAGACTATTTAACAGCCACTCTAAGTGCATCGGCTTAAATATGGGTTAATTGGTAAACTCAGCAGATTTGGCATAACTTGAGCCATTAGCATCAGACAGTTGAGGCCATAATATCAACGATTGGCAGGAAAGAGGAAAACATACTCCTTATGAAACAGTACTGTAAAAATACCTACAGGCTTCCTTTGACAGTCAGGGCCTGCTCATTTCCTTTTTGGAGAAAATAAAAGAGCTTGGGGGTTATAGCAGTGAAGAAAATATTATTTTCCAAATGGTAGAACGAAATAATTTTGAAGCAGAACTGATTAGAAACCAGAGGAATAACAGTATGTATTAAGACTGTCTATAGATTTACTGTTTGATAAGGCAAGCAAGAAAAGAAAACAGAGCAAACGCCTCTACCAGTGAAGCGGGTAAGCAAGAGGCAGACATCATACAATAGACAGGCAGGTTTCTTTGATTGTATTGGTCTGGCACATCTAACTGCTAACTATATAATTAACAGTGACTAGGTGAACTAAATACAATTTGGTTTGTTTTATTTTGTTTGTTTTTTGCATTTTGAATACCTATGCCTATTTTTTCATTTGTCAATTGAATTTAAACATTGAATTTGAAACCTGCTTCTCTGTACAAACACCAAAAATGTGGTATAAAAATATCTGTGGTATAAAGTTTCACACTTTCTTCTCACTAAACTCCTCGGAGTAATGTACATAGGACAACAAGCACAGAGAGAAACACATAAAGTAGTAGCTATCTTTGTACAAAAGGAGGCCAAACTGTATCTGGATGCATGCATTGCCTATACTCTAGAAGATAAATGACAAATAATGAATTCAAATGGGTTCCAAATGAATTTAAGTGAGACATTAAAATTTTAAACCTCCTTCATCAGCTCAGAGACTTATAAAAGTAAAACAATATAAGGAGTTATGCAAAGGAGCTTGCTCCTTGGATTTCTAGATGAGGTTAAAATGCACAGATAAAATGAAGTGCCTTATTCCTGAAATATTTTGCAGTCCTATTTTGCAGTCTTAAAGGATTTAGAAAAATTTTGGTGGCCAAAGTTGCCAAAGAGTTTATAAAGCATTAGCTCCTCTTTCGGGATCTTAAAAATATTACTGTAATTTTTAGACATCCTTTTACTAAGAGTTAAAATTTTTCTCCTCAATACTTGTAACAGTACCATTTAAAAAGCTTGTACTATAAAGGGAAGAGTAGAGGCATCTCAAATAACAGTAGTTTTACTTAAGAATCAGTAATATTCCAACATCAGAGTTAACTTGTGTAAAGGTATTGCTATTATGGGAATGAAACCAAGGGAAGGAATGAAGAAATTGGAACATCCACAGACTTAGTAAATAAAATATGTATTAAAATTAAAAACCTCATGTAATTGTTGTTTCCTTTGTAGCTCTATCCTCTTGTGAAATACATTCTTGAATATGACACATGATTGATTCCAACCTGTGTGGAAATCATGCAGGTCATTGCCTCACATATATAGAAACCTACCAACATCTAATACAATTTCAGAATCAGAAAAACTGCTTCTCTGCACCTGTTTCAACTTCATATTCCTGGCCCACCTGCAGTTCACCAGATGTTCTGGTATTTCATTGCTTGCACGTCTCTATGTGTACTTTATTGTGTTTACCAAAGAAAATGCTTTGGATAAAGTTATTGGAGACATTTATTTATTTCCCTGCTGAGTGACAAACCAGACTAGAGATTCACAACAGATTTTCATCATATTCCTTCCTACAAGGGCTAATAAAGAAAAATTTCACGTTAATAAGGGAATAAATGAGTCAATGTTCTTTGCAACATAATATGAAATTTACCAGTGTCCTGTGGCTCCCCAAAATTCACTTTTAATTGCCTTTACATAAAGTAAAACATCAATAAACAAGCAAATAAAATTGATATAGAAGCTTACAATATGAAGAGTTATGTTCCTGAAAATTTTCTGAAAAAGTAGAAAAATGGTCAATGTGATACTATATGAAACTGAAACAGGAAAAGAAAAGGAAAAAGGAAAAAAGACTTTGGTATGCTTTAGGGTGCTAGAAAATGTATGATGAACTAGTTATATCAATATGCCTGTGATTTTCGAATGAGGTTGCTCTTTTAAGAAACCTTCTGGCTAGTAATTTTAATTTAGATTGCTACCTAAAAGGGAATATTATAAATAATTACAGATCACAGTTAGATCCCAGATAAGTGCTGTATCACTAGGCATAAATATATTGAATAAAACACTACTAAGAAGTTTTTAAGGCAGTAAGTTCCAGATTTTCAGTTATTTGCATTGTAAGCATGTTGGATCACTGTGCCCCAACAAAATAGACTGAAACTACATTACTTCTGCTCATCTCCTGCTAGCTGCTATCCTTCCATGAAAAAGTACAGAAAAGCCTCTTTTGTGTTAATGTATCCTTTCCTTCTAAATGTTCCTTTTTCTGGATCCACTGTGTATTGATAAAGAAATTCTCAAGAAATCTGTTGATATTTTTGAGATTTGTATCTTCTCAGTAATTACAAAATGTTCTTACTGCATACACAACAGTATCAGATAAGTGACGACTTTCGAAACAAAAACAAGTTACATCAATGCATTGATGCGTACTGTGGGCTACCGTTAGCTCTGCCAGGGTCACATCTACTCCTATGTCCTGATAGAGAAAGTCTAGCAAAAATCTGTGAGATATATGTAGCTCTACTCAAGACCTGTATTGTTGGAAATATCAGAAATATTCCTACAGCAGCACTGGTGCCTGAGTTTGTTCGCAAATTGACCTGCAGGTTCCATACAATGGAATAAATAATTCTCATCCCATGTTCATGATGCATATTTGCTGCCATTTCCAGCTCAAGGCAAAAGGCATACAATGCTTTTTTCAGATCCTTCAGAAAGCTTTGCCCACCTATTCAAGAAGTCTGATTTTTTTTTTTTTTTTTAGTCTTACTGTCCGTTGGTTTTGTTACTAAGAACTAATAGATTTATTTGCTGGATACCACATATTTCATATCTGACAAAGGTACCTGAAGTGTCTGTTACCAATTTGTTTTGTCACTGTTTCTGTATCATCATGCTGTTTCTGCCAGCATGCTGACAAGGAAAATAATTTCAGATTTATTGCAAAACAGAAATCACTGAAACAATCACCCTAGTCAGTATGTGGTGGAAGTACAAAAGAAAAACAAGGGACTGTCGCTGTTGACAATAATTGCAGAATATCTACGGGTGCCTTTCACCAGAAACTGAAGTTAGTCCTTTTTCTTGTCTTTCTTTTTTTTTTTTTTTTTAATATTTCCCCTAAACTATCTTAATGGTCAAAACATTCAGTTAGAATGTTCAAAGTTTAATGAAAAAGGTTTACTGTAACGAGTGCTTTTGCAGTCACACACTTTCCTATCTGCTGCCATTTCTAAACCTGAGGAATCAAGAAATACAAACCCAGACACTGGGTCCTCAGGTGCTTCCCTAAGGCCTTTGTGAAGCCATGGTCTCCAGCAGACTTAGAGACTCAAGGCTTCCTTCTGCCTGGATGCTGGAGCCCAGCCAAGTGTGTTTGCAGACCCAGGTCTCTCCATCCTAGGCTGACAGAAATAGCTACTGCTTTCCTATTTGCAGATTGGGCCAGTAGCAAAGCTGAGCATGCACCCTGGAAAGTTGTGTGCCCACACATACACTGCAGAGGTCTCTCATGTAGACTGCTGCACAGACTGTCACAGATAGGCCACTGCATTCAACAGCATGCACATATAGCACTGCCAGGACTCACATACATTAAAAGCAACATAAAACTCACATAAAAATATAGACAGACATCCCTTCCTCCTCTTGGACTGGCAGAGGCAGAAGGTCACTAGTGCAGCACTCACACCATGCTCTCCAGATTCACAAGCACATGCATATTTGCAGATCCCCCAAGCACGAGCACAGCTCCTTTGCCCACCCAGCACCCCTTCCCAGATCTCCTCCTTACCCACCACAACAGGTCCCAGACTTGCTAGCTGGTCCAGTTAGGTGTTTGCTGCAAACACACAGCACTCACACACTTCCTTATAAAGACTTTTCTAGATGCATGTTTTCCTCCTTCTCACTGGCTAGTCTAGTTTGAGATTTCCTGTTGAATCACAAATACACATCCATGGACATCAACTTAACTTCATCGATGGAAAATATAAACATACTGAGAACCGTACACAGCTACTGACTCTTATAACTCTTGCATACAGACACTCGTGCTCTGGTCCTTCCAGACCCTGGCATACAAAGCTGTGGGTCCTGTCACCTGTGGCTCCTTCTCCACATTCTAACACCTAGACCTTGCAGCACTCATGCATGGGATAGAGAGTGAAATTATCCAGAAAATAGTGAAGAAAGACCTTAAGAAGATGACAGACTTCATTGATCAGGCACAGAGCTCAGGCAGACAAGAGTACTGGCCAGAGCCGGCTTACATAATACCAAAACTTTTATCCTTCCTTTAATTCCCCCAATTTTTCCCACCCTGATATTTACTTTTTACTCACCTATGACCCTTCCCCTACACATTCCTTAAAGGTTTTGCATAGTCCCCCAGGTGCCCCTGAAATATGCATAATGATCATGTTCATCTTATTTCCTTCTTCTTATCAGTTACAAAGCCAGGGTTGTCCCTCTGCAAAGTTGTACTTTCTTAATGACCCATCATTAAGTTCTTGAGGAGTTTTGCTATCCTTCATTGTTTCCCTTATCTGTTTGCTTATCAGGTTTTTGTCTCTGTGTGTTTTGTTTATCACTTTCTTTGTTATTACTCCCTTTGACCTGAACAGCTTCTGTTGCGGTCGGGCGCGCAGAGGTCCGACCACCTCCCAAAGGGAGAAGGGTTGAGGGTAAATTGGGATATCTCCCCACCAAGCTCGCAAGCAAACACGGAGATCAAATGAGTATTTAACAAGTTTATTACTAAATATATTCTAATAAAACCTTATTTACTCTACAGAAATATTACAATATTAAAGAAGACCACGCCCACCCATTCACTCCCTCTCTCACCCACCAAGAGATAAGGGCAAATAAGGACTTAATTATGTCAAAATACGACCTGTATGTGTGGATGGTGCATGTGTGTGCGTGTATGTGTCGTCAACTGTCCTTTCGGCGTTCAGCGATGGTCCCCGTGGAACGGCGACGATGCCCAGCCGGCAGACCTGGACTGTTTCGATGACGTCAGCAGCTTGTAGCTTTTCAGTGTGATCGGAGTTTCTCTCTCTCTCTCTCTCCAACGGTGGCGTTGGCTATAGTTTTTCAGCGCAGTTTCTTCGGTGCAACTTTTCTGGCAGCACGTCTTTTCTGGCAACACGTCTTTTCTGGCAATTCAGCTTTCGGTGCAGTTTCTTCGGCACAACTTCTTCTTCAGTATGGTGCTCCCAGCTTGGAGCGGCTTTTTCTCGCGACGTGGCCTTCTGAGGTGTGGCTTTCTGCAGCCAGTGGCCTCTTGTTGCAATTTCTTCTTCTTGCTGCAGCTTGCAGCTTTTTTTCTGGATTCTTTCAGTTTTGGCTCGTGGCGGCGGCTCACGGCGGTGGCAACGATTGCGCACCTTACGGCCGGCGGCAGCTCACGGCTTCTTTCTCTCCCCCGGATTCCTAGAGCAGTGGGAGTCAGCAGTTCTGCCTGGCGGCTCTTCGTGGTGGCTGCTCCCTCCTCTCTGGTTACTTAGTTTCTTCAGGGGGCTGCGCTGACAGCCCAGTTCAGTTCCCCCCCCTCCTCCTCACTCCTCTCCGGCAGAGGCGGAGGGAGGGGGGGGGTGTGCTCAGCAGGAGCGATGTGCTCCCTTTGTGCAGTGAGGCGGAAAAGAGAAAGTTTGTTTTCTTTTTCAATATTTATGGCTGGCATTATCACACTTCCGTCTTCCTGGAGGATTTATGGAGAATAGATTTATGGGAAATCGAGTTTTTTGCTCACTGTTTTAATAAGACAGAAAAATCATGTGGTTGGTTCACCACAGCTTCTTAATCTGATGACCTTAATGAACCAGATGCTCTTATATTCCATACGCCCCCACAACAATGACCTCTTCTGCTTAGTGTAGCCTTCAAGGGAGTAAGTATATGTGTGTGAGAAGAAAAGATATTAAGAAGACATGCAGAAATGAAAAAAAAAAAAAAAGAAAACCACCTATGGGAGAATTTAAAGCAATAAGAATTGTTAGAAAAAGAAGCTGAAGGGGAAAAGATGAAAAATTGACAAGGAAAGAGTTTCTTCCATGTTTAGCTAACAAAAAGTTAACAGTGACTGAGGACAAGTCAAAGAGAGACTGGGAAGAGAGATGGTGCTGAGCCAGAAACCCAAGTGGAGGGAAAAAAGAAAGGGAGTCACAGCAGAAGCTGAGAAGACAAAGGCATTCCTAAATAAGAGAATGAAAATAAAATATTAATAATGTTTTAGTGTTCCTGTAAAAGGTATACCTCATATTTCAACTCTTCCAGCAAAAATTAAGCTTATTTTGTGTCCAACATATCCCTGACTATTCTTACTCCCAAGCTAGTGAAAAGATAACAATTACTTGTACAAGGACATAAGCAAAATCTTCCATAATATCAACTTCCTAATTTTTGCTAATATTTTGTTCACTCTAAGGCAGTCAGGAGAAGAACAGAGATATGAAAGATATATAATATGACAAAGTCTTGTGTAAAGATGATTATACTTTCTTGTTCTCCATCTCCGCTGTGGATGGGTCTAAGTTGCATCTGAAATATTTAGTGAAGATTACAGAAAAAGGAATGTATAAAAGTAAGGATGTGTAAATATTGGAAAATATTATCCGTGGAAGTATGAAATCATTATGTCTGGAAGTTTTTAGACAATGAATGAGATAAACACCCATGAAGAATCAGTTAGATGCAGCTGATCTTACCTGGTGGCAAGCGGATATCCAGTTGATATCCTCTTTCTCTGTGATTCTAAAATATAAAATGAAACACATTACTGAGAAAGGAGAAACTGCATCATCCAGTCCTGCAAAGAATTCATTGGAAGCTATTTATCTAGTTACCAGTTGTTGTAATGGAGAGCAAAACAACCCAAAGATGGAGTTATTTTTATCCCTCATAAAGTAGTACATCTACCAAGTTGGATTTCAGATTTTAAAAAAAGGATTAGGACACAAGTCTGTAGAGACTTAACCTCTGTGCAAAAATTCCCTGTCTCTGAAGTTACTGAAGTTGCTTGTATTCTGCTAAGAAGCAATGATTGTTTTGTGTAAACAAGTGTGTTATGCTTTTCTTGAACTTTTAGGAGTTATTTGGTACTAGACCTGTAACTGCTAGAGGACACATAAATTGGGTGAGGGCAGGAAAAGAAAAATAATTATAACAGTAATTACTGCCTCCTGTAATCAGGATTTTTTTTTGCTTCTGTTTCAAAGGCATTTTTTTCCTTTTCTGTTGCTTCAGGTTTCACAAAACCTTTATGCAGTAGTAGTCATTGTTAAAGGAGGAAATAACTATAGAAAGTGAAGATCATCTCTTCCATCTTCATGGAAGCAAACGTTCTCAACTTCCATAATCTTCACGGCTAAAAACCAGTAGGCTGTGTTTTTTTGTTGTTAGCTATGTTGAAAAAATAATAATAAGTATCTACAAACTTTCCATAAATTAATAAGGGCACCTGTTTCCTCCAAGATGCACCTTCCTGGGTTATTCATGTTTAATTTTTCCACAAAGGAGCTTGAAGACTCATCCAGTCATTACACAGAAAAAAAAAAAAAAA
>VZZY01003817.1:75150-109324 GCA_013400335.1 Eurystomus gularis
AAAGAGCACCTCTGAAGATATTCCTTATGTTTAAACAAAACAAAAATATCCAAACCAGAGTTGCAACTTAGCAAAGGTAAAAGAAAGTTAATACTACCAAATATGCATTGAACTCTGAGTACACTTCTAAATAAAACTTTACTGTTCCTTCAGGTGTCAAAATGAAATGTAACCGCACAGGGGGATGAAAAGAGATAGACAAATAAAAAAAACAACAAAACCAAAACCAATTGCAAACACTTCATTTTAAAATTGAAAAATATACTGCCGTGTCTCAAATACATTTGGAAATAAAGGAATTATCTTTTTTTGGTAAAATATATAAATACCGTATAATCAAGCACTTCTTAAATCTATATCTGCTAGGAAATGATATTATACTGCATTGGTGAGAGGTGTTTCTGAGAAAAACGAATATTAGAGCCACAAATTAGTGACTAGCCTTGGAGAGCTTTTCAGTACATTTCTAAAATAAGTTACTTTTCTCAGTTTTCAGTGCTTCACTGGAGAACTGGTGTTATTCTCATTTCCTAGTTGTTAACATCCATTTTGAAACTGACTAAACAGCCAAACTTGTTTCTGGGACTGATTCCTACTGCACTGTGAAATAAGCCATGTATTTTATAAAATCATAGAATAGTATAGGTTTGAAAGGATCTACAGACATCATTTAGTCAAAACATGTTCAGTTAGAAGAGGTTATTAAAGAACTTGTCCAGACTTTTGAATCTTTCCATGGATGGAAGGATCACAATCTCATCTAGGCAACCTACTGCAATATTTGTCCACCTTCATGATAAGACCATTCTTCTTTATATTGAGTCAGAATTTCTCAGGCTGCAACTTACTTCCATTATTTCTTGACCTATCCATCCTAAGGCCAAGTGTCAAGTCCTGCACTTGGGTCACAACAACCCTATGCAATGCTACAGGCTTGGGGAATAGTGGCTGGAAAGCTACCTAGTGGAAAAGGACCTAGGACTGTTGGTCAATATCCAGCTGAATAGGAGCCAGCAGTGTGCCTGGGTGGGCAAGAAAGCTCATAACATCTTGGCTTGTATTAGAAATAGTGTGGCCAGCAGGACTAGGGAAGTGATTGTCCCTCTGTACTTGACACTGGTGAGCCTGCGCCTCAAATACTGTGTTCAGTTTTGGACCCCTCACTGCACGAAAGACATTGAGGTGCTGGAGACGTGTTTCAAATGTGCATAGAAATAATTTTCATTCTTTTAATAATACTTAAATGATTCCTGGCCTACCTTATTGAATTGCAAAGCATACGGACCATAACTGCAACTCCGAATTCTGCTGGTTTTCATCTAGAAAGACTTTGTTTCATTTCCACATCTGGCTTTTTCACACACGCACACACACACAAAGTACTTCAAATCTTTCACTGTGTATTTTTTTAAAATCTCGTGGGTTCTTTTGTTGTTGACATGAGCATCGGTAATATCTCAGAAAATATCTGCTTTCCCCTCTTAAGTTCTCTTACTTGTATCATAAAAAGGCACTATACTAGCTGCAGATCCGACATGATTTACAGTGTCGGTGCACTCCCTGAAGCTTTCACTGCATTGAACTACTACATGAATGTAGAATAGTGTTCACTTGGGCCTTGAAAGCAATTTAGATGACTTAGTCTTTTGGATGGATGCAGCACTGTGGTAAGGTGAACATACCAGTTTCAAACAGACTCTCTGTACTGTGCTCCATACCTTGGGCAGACACAGCCTTAGTAAAAATTCCCATAATTATTTAAAAAAATGTGTTAGGATCCAAAGACATAGTAAGTTTCTTAGTTTCCTCATTGCTCATTTAAACATTAAAAATGTTATAAGCATGTTAGAAGAATCACAGGTAAAGTATATGTGGTATACAGAAAGCTTGCAGGCACTTGGGATTTTGCTCCATGATTTGACTAGTATGATGAGACCTTTATTTGGTGAAAATTCTGGGAGTCAGCTTCACATGGAGGCACCTAAATTTAATGAATACACATAGATATTTAAATGCAAAAAATATGTCTAAGCTCCTATTATCATTCATTAGACATATAGCTTGATTTAGTTGAGTAATACAGGGTATCTAATACATCCCCTATGACCAACAGACAGAGTTGTTGAAGATCTGTTCTTTTCTAGAGCATAGTATGATGCTAGCTGGGAAAGCCTAGGACACCTCAAACAGCCCTGCAAGTTTAGAGATATGGCTTAAGATTTTTATTGCTGGTCATTGGAATCTCTCATTGGAACCTACTTTTTAGGTTCTGCTGTTCTTAAGTCCATTCTAGGCCTCCAATTTGGCCTCTAATGTAATAGCATGATTACTGCTGATACCTTATTTTGCAGGAGAAGGTGTAAGGAAACAGGCATTATCTAATGAGGAACAAGCTGTGAAGAGCCCTGAAGACGTATCAAGTGTAGGTATTGAAATACCTAAAAAAAAGTTGCAGAGAACTGAGAAAATGGAGACCTTTACAGAAATCCCCAGATGGAAGCACTTTAAGAGGCATGGAGTTTTCACTGGATCATAGGATATTTCAAGTTGGAAGGGACCTCAGGAGGTCTCTTTTCCAACCTACTATTCAAAGCAGGATCAGTTGTGAGATCAGATCACAGAATCACGGAATCATAGTGTTGTCTGCATTGGAAAAGACCTTTAAGATCATAAAGTCCAATTATTAACCTCATACGAACAAGCTCTTGAATAAACCATATCCTGAAGCACTATGTCTATGTATCTTTTAAATACCTTCAGGGATGGGGACTCATGTAGCTCTCCAGCCAGGTCTTAAAAATATCCAGGGATGGAGATTGCATTACCTTTCTGAGCAACCTGCTCCATAGCTCTCCTGTCCTCAGGGTAAAAAGGTTTTTCTTTACATCCAGTCTGAACATTCTTTTTTTTAACTTATGATACTTGCTCCTTGTCCTCCAGTCACAGAACACTGTGAACAGCCTGGCTTTGTCTTCTCAATAATGCAACCATGGGTACTGGAGGGCAGCTGTTATGTCTGCTCCAAAGCTGAACATCTTCTCCAAGCTTAACAAGCCTTTGGCCTCTGCTCATTAGGCAAGTGCTCCAGCCCCTGAGCATTGTGGTGCTGCTCTGCTGGACTAATTCCAGTTTATTAGTTCATTTTTTGTATTGCAGGACCAAAACTGCAGTATACTAGATGCGGTGTAACGAGTACTAACTGCAGTGGGATGACCATTTCGCCCACTTTATTTGCTGCGCTCCTGTTAACATAGTCAAGGATCTTTGTCACCAGGACACACTGCTGGGTCATGTTCTTTTCATCAGATTCTATTTCAAAAGAGCTGCTCCACAGCAAGGCAGTCCGCAGCTGCGAGGGTTGTTACTTCCCAAATATGTGACTTTGAATTTGTTTTGTTTAGTGTTCAGAGGTTCCTATCAACCCAGTCCTCCCTCTAGCCTGTCTAGGTCCTTTCAAATGGCAATTCTGCTCTCAAATACATCAACTCCATGGTTTTGTGTCAAACTTGACAACAAACTATGTTGTCTTTTCTTTTGTCTCCAGTGAAGATGGTATGTAACCAGAGGTCTCATGATAGACCCTCACAGGACAACAAACAGTAGTTTAGTAAAGTGAAACTACGCCAGAAAATAATGCCCTGTTGTTACTATGATTAAAACAATATGAAATTCTTCAAGATTACAGTAATTCAAACCAGAGGATTTTATGGCTCAAGAAGTCCCATCTTTCTTCTAAGACAGAATGAAATCAATATCTCTATCTGTATGGAGAGAATGATGTAGACAAGTCAGTTAGTCCTTCAGTTTCCAAGAAGGAAACTATCCAAATGTATTTAGGATCTTGAAAGTGAATATGGCAAAATGTGGCTTTGTTGATATAACGTATTGTAGTGGGTCTGGCTGAGCTGGTTTTCCACATAGCAGCAGTGTTTCGTGCTGGGAGCTAGAAGGGTGCTGATAACACACCCGTGTTGTGACTACTGCTGAGCAAGGATCACACAGCTCTTCCCAGCATTCACCCCTCCAATGGGATGGGGTGGACAAGATCTTGGGAGGGGACACAACTGGGACAGCTGGCCCAACCAGACCAAAGGGATATTCCATACCATATGATGTCTGCTCAGCTATAAAGCTAGAGAGAAGGCGGGGGGGGGTGTTCCGTTGTCCTCCAGAGAAACCGCTATGTGTCTTGGAGCCCTGCTTCCCAGGGAGTGGCCAAACATCGCCTGCTGATGGGAAGTAGAGAATAAATGTTTGCTTTCCTTTGCTTCCATGCACGGATTTGCTTGCCTGTTGCTTTTGTTATTATTAAACTACTTTCTGCTCCTCACCTTATTTTCCTTCCCTTTCTTTTTTTTATTTTGCTGAGGAGGGAGAGGAGAAGGAAAGGGGGGGTGATAGAGTGGCTTGGTAGGCACCTGGCGCTCAGCCAAGGTTAACCCACCACACATGAGTATAGGAAGCTAAAAATAGCTTAAGCATCATTTAAGAACTACTACAGCAATTGTGAATTGGAATACAATGGTACCTGCCCTTGAATATTTGGAAACCAACAAGAAAACAAATTTAGCTATATGAATAAGGCAGGTGGCAAAGACAGAACAAAGATTTCTTTGTGGAAATGTTAAATGATGCAAATTCTGTGTCATTAGATTATATAATGCATTTCAGAGATTGATTAATTGGAGAATGTAAACTGTGTTTCTAGCAAGTGAACAAGTGCCTGAACAAAACCAAAAGCCATTAGAAGGTATATGTAACAATTTGCATGAACATTGGACAAAGTTGTCAGGCTTGGAAAGTGTGTACGTAAATTCTGAAATGCCAGCTAACAGTTTTACAATTAGTTTTCTTACTGTAAAGACAAGTTAACAGCAAACATAGTCTTTTTAGTGGATTCCTAGCCAACACATAGGGCATGAAATAAGAAGAATCATAACAGGACATGGAGTTCTGCTTTCTCCGCCTTCAGAAAAGAAGAACAAACTATGACTAAAAATAAAATTCACTCTTTGGAATTTCCAAAAACTGATTTAAACATTAAAAAACATAAAAATTATAACTAAATAAGAGAATATGCAGATTTATTTTTTCCTGTATACCAGAAGTCAGGTATTATTCATAGAACTTCCATATTCCTCTCTGTGAAAAAAACAAGCCCTCAAATTATGCTAAGTATACAAAACCGATGTTCTGCTTTTAGAAATAACAGAGGACATGTTGTAACAGTGAAAAATATAGCCTACAGCTTTCTCATTAGAGTTTCATGCTTCTACCTCAATCTTTAATTAGAATTTAAATTTGAGATCTAAAGCACTAGTTAAAGCCAAATTACAGCTGGATTTCCTGACCTTTAGCTGAAGTGTTCCTTTCATCTGAAGGTTTGGTAACTTTTTTTGCTTTTAAGAAAAGGAATAATTTGCTCTAGGTTAATGTGATTGTCCACCTAGAGGCAAATTTTCAAAACATGTGTAGATGCCAATATTACATGTGTAAGAATCTGCATTTCTACAGGCAAACTGACATTTCCAACTGCAAATTGGATGGAAAGAAATGGAGCTATCCAGTTTGCACATTCAAAAGTTGTTTTGAGTTTACTTGGACAGATATGTGGCATGGCACCAGGAAAGCATCCTGGGAATGTTAGTTTACAGAACGTTCCCCGCAAAGTACACCTTGGGCAGTTTGAAATGACAGGGGAATGTAGATAACTTCTTTGTAGGTAAGAGGAAGAAGAAGTCAAAGTTCTTACAGTTCACAAGAAGAAAAAGAATATTGTATGTACTGGAAACAGGACCAGCAGATCCTATTTATTGAATTGATGTTTATTGAAAAAGCCTACAAAGGCCAAAAAGAACACCAGGAACATTTTTTTTGGCAATGCAGAAGGAGCAGAAGGAGACTGTATTAATCTAGCCTGTGCTTTATTTAAGAAATAATTTATCATAAAATTACTAAAAAGCTAAAAGCAGAGGAACCATAAAAAAGAGCAAGTTTTGCCCAGGTCAATTAACCTGAATAATGTTCTTTAAGATACTTTTAGAACTTTGTTATCCTGAAAGTGGTCAAATTTCATTAGTTACAATGATTGTTGAGACTCATCTGCCCTAAATATATACAAATAAATTAGTAATCTATTTCTAAGTTATTCTCACGGCCTCTGTTCCATAACTACTCCTAGAGGAGAAAATTGCCCTCTAGAGACTCCTCTTCTTTCCAATGGATAATAAAAAGAGATTGAAGTGTTAAGTTAGGCTTTTATGGTTATGTTTAACATTTAGATTATCTAACTACTAAACATCTTAGGCAGACGAATCCCACCCAAGTCTGCCTATAGACACCTGGAGAATAACAGCTGCACCAGATGCTGCAGAATTCTGCTTTACAAGCAGAATGTGAAAGGTCTGGAGACAGAGTTCACTAGACCTGAAACTATCATAAAAGTCTACTTGTACTGGTTTGAGGCATTGACTGATACTATAGTAATCCTTGAGGTCAAACTGAGACTTATTTTCTTTTTTTTTTTTTGTTTCTTTTCAATAAGTGAGTTATGTTTGTCTAGTGTTACAACATCTTCCCTTTTAGAAAGGTACAAGAAAAAAAAAGCCTGATCGAATCAGTTTTTTCTGAATAATAGTTCTTGCACCTCTGAAATGTGTCTTCTGATGTCTGCTCGGAACTTTGTAAGTTTTTTTCTATTTCCTCCTCCTTTTCATTATACTCTTAAGGTCTTTTACATTAATGCAGATTCATTTGAAAAGGTTATTCGTGGTCACTAGTTGTAGAGGTATACCTTGATATATGTTGTAATAAAGTATAATTCTATTTCTTTCCAAAAGAGTGTTCTGCTAAAAACCATGTTTCTACTGTGTGATTGTCTAAAAAAATAACAATTACCCAGCCTGCAAAGAACTTGCTTTTTGTACTTGCACCATTTCTTAACATGCCTTCTTCTCACAGGCTTTAATACTCATATTCCTCATAATTTTAATCACTATATCCATGTCTGCTTTTTTTAAAATCTAGTGTTTTCCCAAGAAATATTTTGAAACACACTCATTGTGGATGTTTTTCACCAGCTTTCATTATTTACCATCCTACAGAAAGGACTTTCAACATTACAAAGTACAGATATTATTGCCATGTTCTTCGCTATTTATCAGGGTCCATTTTGCCCGCTCCTTTGCTGTCAGTACTACTACAGTGGTATCCCTCTTCTATACTTTATAACCTGTTCTTTGTCTGATGGACTTTTGAGAGAAGTACCTCAAAAGTATATGGCATATCAAACAGGTAAAATACCTATGTGGTTAGAGTTGAGCTTTTCACAAAGAAATTATTGGGCTTTGGAGACACAATATAACATGAAACTAAAATTAATTTATAACATCCCGTCATCTGATCTACACTTCATCTACATTTGTATTTGCAGTCTTCAATGTAAGCAATCTTTACATAAAAATGCGTCTTCAGAGGGTTAAAATTGAATTAAAATGAATGGGTCAAGAACCCTTACTTATGTTAACTCTGGGCAGCATAGAGACCCTGGGAGCTTGTTTCAAATAGTTCCCCTCAGACAATGTTCTCCCTCCTTCTACTTCCTGACCCTTCACAGTGCTCCTCTAGGCAAAAGACTGATGGGACTGTACCTTCCTTCTGGGTTGGCAGCATTGGAGGCTTACACTGATTCAAGACCTCTGCTTTTTTCTTTTCTCTTCTGTTGATTGCTTTAAGGTGGAATTACAAAAATGGAACAAACCTCAAAACACATCCTGTCACTTCTTGTGTAATAACCATTTTCTTTTGTCATTTGTGAGCACTTCCTAATTTTATGTAATAGGTAAAAGGTAACAGGTAAAAACTGTGAATTGTAAAACTGTCAAAAGCAAATAGAAATCTAAAGGGAGGCCTCATCTCTACCTAAATAATACCACATTACTTTTATTCTTCAGCTCTTTTTTTCTGCACAAATGTCACTGTTAAAAGGTTCTAGAAGACTAGTATTTTATAATTCTGGGGAAAAAAAAGATCTCATCCCAAAAGAAGGGAGTTCTCCATCTGATAGTAATGGATTTTGACAACTGTATCTCTGAGTATCCTTCCCGTTGCAGATATAGGAAAAAAAACATCTGTGTGCCCTTTTAGTTAGCACTTTTTCACATTGGTCTGTTGTTAATGGTTCCTTAATTACATTCTGTTTCAGGCTTGACAATTTTTCATTTCTTCTTGCCTCCTGACATGCCCTCCAATTTCAAATTATTGTTCTTCTGTTCCTAGAGGTGTAAATGATGTTCTTTATGTCCTTTTCATTTGCTTCAATTTTCCTTAATTTTAGCCTGACTATCAGTGACAGTTTCATAAGTGTATACTAGTTCAGGTTCTTGTTCTTTCTCCATTGTGAACTGCTACTGTTTTCTGTTTGCTGTTACCTCTGCATCTACCGTCGTTTACCTTTATTATCTGACAGGATTTGTTTGAAAAAGGAGAAGGATTCAGGTAAGATGTTTTCTGCTTTCACATTTTTGGTACCATGTCTCATTTTTCATTTGGCTGCAAAGTTTCTTCAGTCTTTCTTTAGGAAATAATTTATCTTTATGCTTCTGAGAGATTAGCTTGTGAAACTATCCTTTGTTATATGTTGCCGCAATGGCCTCGGGTCTGCTCTCTTACATCTCTTTCTTGTATGTCCATACAGTGTGTCATGCTGTGGGATATGGACAGACTTCAGAAGTTTCTACTAAAGGTAATAGAAACAAATTCCTATAGAGTATTTCCGTCTTTTCAATGATGGATGAAGTCAGAAATACCCTTTGCCAGTCCACAAAAGTTACTGTACCTGATAGCTTTATCTGCTGAAAGTGTGTATTTAAGTGCAACACATGACTGCAATCTAGCCTAGAGGTCACCAAATTCTGATAAACACCCAACCATTAAGTGGTTCTTATTTATAATTGTCACAGAAAGGAATAGTTTTCCCACAAAGGTCACTGAAATGCTCATATTCAAATGCTGGAAAGAACTAAAGTGAATATAATAGCAAATTTATTTGGCAACAAACTTTAATTAATTTATATCAGTGTCAAAATCTGGGGAAAAAATATATTTTATTTTCAAATAACGTTAATTCAGTCTTTCCAGCCTGCCTCCTCAATCTGCTTACATTCTTCCAACTGCTGATCACAGTCCCTTTGTAGGCAGAACATTATGTCAACTTGTTTCTGATGTAGCATGAGCTAAAAATCTCATGCAGGTATGTTTCTTTTCTACAACAGCAAAACCAAAGATAGAACTCATTTTCTAGTGTCACTGAACTTTCAAGTTCATGGTAAGCTGCATGCTAACTTTATCTCATAAAGAGTTTACTTAGAATTAAACTCTGGTCTCTTTCCCCTTTACTGTGATTCTAGTTCTATAAAAAAAAGAAAATCCAAGGGAACTTGAATAACCACGACTAATCAATATTTTTAAACTTCTGTGTCCTCTATTAAGTACAGCCCTTCAACACTGATGTTCCATCAAGGACCATTCTTAACATCACCTTGTTTATCTTTTGTTGATGAGATGCAGCATAGCTTCTATCTACATCTGCATTAGACAAGCTCATTAAAGTTTGTGAAATGTTCAGAGAGTGTGCTAATAGAGGGCATGTGAGTATGCAAATAGAGAGAAACACCTGCTAATTGCCTGGAAGAAGGTTGATTAGTCTAATTCTGGCAAAGTACAATTTATATGCTGTCAGACTCATTCCTTTTCTCAGGTGACCAAAAGTGGCTGAACTAAATGATGCATTCTATAGTCCTTAAAGTATCTGGACATAGTATTATGCATAGGCCATTCTTCCTGTTTCTGAAATCATGAATGTTGTGTTTGGCTCTGTGTGCAAAGAACTGAGCTATAAAGCTAATTTTTAGTTCATTTTTCAAGCTTAGTCTAAGGTATGTATTGCCTATCTTATTTACATTTGTAAAATTAGGTGTACTCTATCCATTATGTGAGGTTTGATTTAAAGAGATTTGAACAGTTTGAAGTAGAGTAGCTATTTGGAGTGTAATTAAATTATCTCACTTTGCTTCTCTGGAAACCTCAATTAGGAGAGAGATATTTCTGTTGCAAATGAAGTATGTTTTGTTGATATGTAGAAGAAAGAAGAACAAAGATGGAAGGGAAGCAGTTAGTAGTGTCTAACGATGGGGAGGGGAGCATGTAGCAGATAACTGAGAATTCTCAATCAAGAAGAGGGTGTTAATGTCTCAAATAATGGCTGTAATATACATAATCCTTCAGGAATGACTATTATGGTTAATGTAATAAGAAATAAGTTAATAACACTTCAGTTCCTTCTAGCAATTCTGCTGTACTTACCTTATTTAACTATCATATAATAGTGATGGGATGAGTCAGAGATTATGGAATCACATTCACAATGAACAGCTTCCTGAGGAAGGACTAGCATAAGAGGATGTTTGTCATAGATCAGATCTCTTCCTTTTTTGTTCTGTTAATACTAAAATGATTATTACTGTCATTGTAAGAGAAAAGAGGAAATTGTTATTCTTTAGGAAAGACTTTTCTGAATTCTAACAATTTGATAACACAACATCATTTTTAGGAGGTAGAGAAGGAATCCAAACATTTCATCCCATTGTGAAGCTGATAGCAGCCTCAGACAAGACATTCAGTGGTCTTGAGTTAATTTCTTAATCTTTGTATTCTCAAATTCTGCTATGTCTCCAACAGAATGAGGTTTACAATGAGGTGAAGTAGTTTGTCTAGTTGAAAACTTCAGCTGCTGGTAGGAGACACACATATACAGTGATCAGCCAAACATATGTGGTGATGACTGTAAAAAATGTGTTATTGCAATCTGCATTGTCTACACTGTATGGTTAATGCAAGCTGAATTTGCTTTCTAACTCTCTGCCCACTGCCACTGTCCTGTGAGGATCTGGAAACCATCTCTAGCAAAAGGAAGACAAACTGGAGCTGAAGTGGTTGGAGAGATGTACATACAGTTGTTGTACATCTCCATTGCCCACATACTGCTCTCTACTCTCCAAGACCTGTGTGAATGTTTTGCTACCCATCTGTCCTAATATAAAACCAAATAGGACTTACTTAATCCACACACATTTTAAACTGACTGGTGGTTTCAGTGCAAATGGTCTATGTTCATCAGCTGAATATTTAATACAAGGAAATATCCCTAGAGGAAGTGGTTTACATATATCTGTTTGGCTTTAAACTGGAATAACATATAGCAAAGCCTCATACTGGTCCAGAAGTAAAGTGAATTCCAGTGTGGAGGCATCGTCAGCAGACAAGCCCTAATGTATCTGCATATAGACTGCCTACTCCAGGACTGCACCCACGGTGTAAACTGTGCAAAGCTTCCTATTTCACCCGATTTGGGATTAAATATTATTGTTGATATCTGGCCTTAGTGAGAGTCAGTCCTCAAAAACTTTATGTACTTTAAAGAATGTTCTGTAAATTGCTGCGTACTTTTATTATGATCAGACCCAAATGCCAGAACATCAGCAACAAATGGATCACACTTGTTTATCAGATTTCGTTTTGAAATGCAAAAACTTTCTGATGGCTCTAAGAATAATAACTCATCCTGCTTACACTGGATGCAGAGACATATCTTTATTATAATTCAAATATATACAAAATGGTGACTGCTTGATTCCTTCTTATTATTATTTTTAATACCTCAAAACCACAAAATATGTTTGAGCTCTGAAACAAAATAAGGACACTGTCTTAAGATTGTCATGGTGAGACCAAAATGAGAGGTACAGACATGGGATTCAAAGGCTGTTGTCTTCTTTGAATGGAAAGCAGTGTAATACTGACAAAGATGTCTTTTATGGCTTCAGACCCTCTATATTGATAATGTAAATAATTAATTTTTATTTTCTAGATTGCACTGTCACAATTAAAATAATCCCAGAATTTATTTTTCAAATGTCTTTTCATTTTAACAAATAATCCATAGTAAAACTGCTCTAGGTTGAAACATGAGCATGCTTGTGGAAGCTATGAATTAGGAAGTCAAATGTGTTACAGTAGAGATCTTTAACTGCAGGACGTGTTAATATGATAATTGTAATATTCAATCAGTGTACTACCTGAAGACTGTTAATTAACTTGAAATTCCAGTGTTACCTTTGTTTCATAGCCATTATAGACTACTACATCTCTGTATTGTCATGAGTAGTTTTTCTTGAATTGTATAATACCCATCAGAATTACACTGTAAAAAGTAGTGTGTATTCTAAATGAAAACTGCACAATATATAGGCTTTCAGGAAAAAAAAAATCAAGAATTTATTGAAGTTGTCAGTAGTAGAATTACTTCAGCAAAGCAGGTCTAGATTTATAAAACAAGATCATGATCTACAGTGATCGTGATACACTTTGGAAGGAATTTATTTTCCTCCATGTTGACTTTTTTTATTAACCTGGGCCCTCATTTGTGTGTTGGACAGTGTTTTCAAATCTTGAATATTTTTAGCTCTTATGGTCAGCTTAGAAAGACAACCTTCTGTTTCCCAGAATATAACCTTCAAATAGCACAGAAGAAACTTTCTATCTTTTGACCCCTCCCAAAGTCTTTTAAAAAGTCATTATAAAGCTAAGGATAACAGACATACATGAAACTCCATTTAACCATTGCACAGGTTATGATAAAAGCCAGGCTATTTGCTTTGTTCCCCTTAAATCCTTCCAGAATGCTGCTGTGAAAGTCAGTTTTATCTCCTGAAGCTCAGGCCATGAAATTCTCCAATTAAAATTCTTTCACTGCTTACCATCCCTTTAGTCATGTTCAAGGTCCTTGTCTTCCCCATCAAGGCTGTGCTTTCATTTCTACTTAGTGCACTTCTTTTCTTGACTGCACACAAGACTCCCACCTAGGTGCTGCTTTCAAACCCTCTTTCTACTTTTATCTTTGTATTTTGTTCCTGCCTGCCTAACTTGGAGCTGCAGCTGAAATTCTTCTCTGGCAGAGACACCTACAGCGCCTGTGCGTCAGCTACTCCTCCTGCCATGCTAACCACCTTTGCCTGCCCATTCCTCTGATAATAAGTGTTTTACAGCCCCTTGCTTTTCCTATGGCGGATACATGGGGGACTTTGAGAGCTGTAAGCACAATTCGCTGTAGCTTAATTTAAGAAGACAGGCTCTGTGGTTGAGAGTGAGAATTTCTCAGGTTCCCTTTGGACTGAGTTTAGGGAAAGATCATAGCACAAAAAGGCTAGTAGATTACACAGAAACTGCTTTAACTTCCATCAGCTATGCCATCCTCAGTGGTCCAGAGCACTGTGTGAAACCTTGAAGGTTTGAAGGAATGAGTTTCAAAGATCTGGGGGTTTTATGCAGCTTTAACAGAAAATATTCATCATTCCCTCATCTTCATTAAAAAAGAAAAGGAAAAGGAAAAAATAAATCTTCAATTAAAATAGTCAGTTTGCTTCACTGAAATGGAGGTTGTTGGTGGTTTGCTGGAGGCTCAGATCAGGATGTAGCTTACACATATTCCATATGTGGCATAATTTCAATAAGAAACTATGTGAATGGAAGATAAAGATGAAAGTTTGTGTTTTACACGTCTATACTGTGCTTGATATCCATTGAAATAGGAGATATAAAGAGATTAATATGATGACATTGGAGAAAATAAAAAAAAATGTTTTGATTGCTGGCTTTTGTTGAATCTATATTGCTGTACTTGAAAAGTAATTTTGAGTTTTCAGGTCATGTCACAGCCAGGTGATCCATCTATAAATACTTACGTTTGGACATAGGAGAAAAATGTACAAATTAAAGGCTAGATATCATCAGGTTGAAAAAGTAAGTTTGATCCTAAGTGGAAATAAAATTTACTAAAAATTGCCTTTAATTTAAAATTAAATATGAGAGACAGATGAAAACTCATCTTGTTGTAAGTAAATCAAAGCAATTTGTCCAAGAAAATGAAGTTTTTTGCTTGCTTTTTGCAAAGTTTTAGGGATTTGGAAAACATGCACAAGGATCTGGAATTCCTTATTAATTAGAAGAAATTTGATATGCGTTATATTCCTGGAATCTGGAGAGGTGATATGAGTGATTGGAATATTCAGATTATAAATTGCAACTTGTTCAGCAAAGCCTGAGAGGATGAGGAAATGAATAAAAGTCATTAGTTTGTACACAGGACCAAGACCACGGCTTGACTTTAATACACAAGGTAGTTTCAAGCAATAGGCTGCTCACATATATATACTTTGCTTTTCAGAAGGTTTTATTTCCCAGAATTAATCAAACTACTAAGTAAAGGATTGAAAAATAAAACCAGAAAAATACAAACAGAAAAATATGCATTATTTAAAATGAATCTTTGTATAGAAAAAAACAGGGTATTTCCATGGCCAAGGAGAAACTTTGATTAAAGTCTACCTCACTGTCAGAGAACAAGGAAAGGTAACTTAAGGAGATCTATAGTTTGTGTATCTTTGTTCTGAATATATCTCAGTTTACCAAGGAAATCAAACAAAAAAACCCAAGTGACATAATGGGATAATTGTAATATTTAATCTAAGAGCAATCCAACAAAAAAAGCAATTAAAAAGCTTCAATGGGATTAAATTGATTGAGGAATAAGGTACATGGATATAATTATGTGCTAATACAGTTTTGTTGAAAATGGATCTTGTCAAACTTTGTATCATTCCTTGATGCTTGTAAAAATTTTTAAAATAAAGTTAGAAGTATACATCTAATAATATTAGACATTTATCAGATGTTTGACAGCATGACAAAACGTTCTAATTTAAAAGTTAATGCTATACATTATCAATGTAGCACACTATATACTGAATGAATGAAAAGCACTTATCAAAAAAAGTGATTTCAAATGGGGGAAAATCTTTGCACTATTTCACAGTGGAGTTCTCCAGGAAAATCCAATTGTCTTTTAGCATCTTTAACTGTGGCAAGCATGAGAAAACAAGCACTTCTAAGGCAGATGTTAACTTTGTTCTTTTCAGCTAGTGGCCTCTGAACTGTTTCAGAAGTTGCCCACTTAGACTGTCCTCATATTATAGGGATTGATACAACCATTTTTTTGTGTATGTTCCCTTCAGTTTTAATCAACATAAGAGCTGTACTGCATAATGTCAGGCTAATATTTTTATTGCATGAAACTGAAGATATATATATACATGACATCACGAAGATCAGTGAATAGATGCTACAGCACTGCATAGGACAAAGAAGCCAGTTGTGGTGCAGTTTCATCTCTACCACCTGCTAAGGCTGGTTTCTGGAGCAAACTTTCCAGAAACACACCCACATTTTGCTTTAGAGGTAATTCACTATTTTACTCTAGAAGGATACTAACAGCAGATTAAGCTTTAACTAATATGGTTCACTGAAAGCCCAATGTATACCAAACAACTGAATGTGTAGGGGTTGTATCTTGGAAAGCGGCATTCTGAAAATGCTTTTCAGCAGCATTCTGAAAATGCCAGGTGCCCACCAAGATACTCCATCACTCCCTCTCCTCAGCTGGACAGGGGAGAGAAATGTAACAAAAGACTCCTGGGTTGAGATAAGGACAGGAAGAGATCACTTGGCTATTGCTTTCACTGGTGAAAGAGACTTGACTTGGAGAAATCAGTTTAATTTATTACAAAAAAAACCCCAGAGTAGGATAAGGAAGAAAACCCTTGAATCTTAAAACAACTTCTGCCCACACCACCCTTCTTCCTTGACTTAACTTCACTCTTGAATTCTCTCCTTCCTGCCCTGCTATAGGAAGAGACAGGGAATGAGGGTCATAGTCAGTTTGTCATACATTGTTTCTACGGCTCCTTCCTCCTCAGGGGGAGGACCCCTCACACTCTTCTCCTGGTCCAGCATGGGCTTCCTCCCACACAAGACAGTTCTCCATAAACTCCTGTAATGTGGGTTCTTCCCACAGGCTTCAGTTCTTCATGAACTGCTCCAGCATGGGTCCTTTCCATGAGGTATAGGTGTTGAGGAACAAGCTGCTCCATATAGGCCCTGCACAGGGTCTCAAGTCCTGTCAGCAAATCTGTTCCTGTCTCCATGGATCCACAGGTTCTGCCAGGAGCTTGCTCCAGTGTGGGGTCCTCTATGGGCTGCAGGTGGATATCTGCTTGACTTTAACCTCCATGGGCTGCAAGGCAACCACCTGCCCCACCATGATCTTCATCACAAGCTGCAGGGGAATCTTTGCTCTGGTAACTGGAGCATCTCCTCCCCCTCCTCCTTCACTGACTTTGGTATCTGCAGAGCTGTTCCTCTCATGTATTCTCACTCCTCTCTCCACTGCTGTTGCTGCAGGTTTTTTCTTCCTTCTTCAACATGTTATTAGAGAAGTGCTACCACCATTGCTGATGGGCTTGGCCTTGCCCAGCAGTGGATCTATCTTGGAGCCAGATGGTCTTAGCTCTGTCAGACACAGAGGAAGCTTCTAGGAGCTTCTCACAGAAGCCACTCCTGTAGCTCCTTCAAATAACAAAGCCTCACCATGCAAACCTAATACAACGATATTGTGCAAAGAATAGAAAATTAGTAGCTAGGATAATACTTTGTCAAAAAGCTAGCCTGTTCCTTAAGAGTATAACTTAAGGAGTAACAAAAAGCTTCTAGCTCCACGTACAGAACAAATTTGATTAGTACTGGATTTCTGCATAGATTCATGATACCATTGTTCTTAAATGTGGCTGTCAAATTGAAGAGGGTACAGTAAGCAAGTAAAAAAAAAGCTTTCAAGTAATTTAAAATTGAGAAAATGTGTTATATTGTAAAACTTAAAAATTATTATGTCTTAGCAAAGACAAGATTGAAAGGTACCTTGAAGTTGAGTTCTAGTACATGAAGGCTTCTAAATACACGATCAGAAATACATCAAATATAAAACAAACTAAAATGCATTTCTCAAACCTGTAACTAAAATAATATTCATACTGATGGAATTTATAAGTCTTTTTGTCTATAAAACTCCAAGTACTCTGTTAAGAAGGTCCTGTTTCTTAGCTGTTATGAGAGTTGACTCTGCAGTCTTTTAAACCTAAAAATCCTGTTGATACCACTGAAATTTGCAAATAGTATTCATGAGAGATGTCCATGCAAATGAATAGCTGTGTCTCTAACCATGTAATATAGGACACTGTTTTGGAAAGAGTCCCTTTTAATGTCAGGTATCTGAGAGGTTCTGTAAAGAGTGTTGTATTTGTGTAGATGCAGTGGATTTTGGCTTAACCAGCACTAATCTAAATTGAAATGTAAACTCATACAGGTCAGGGCAAAACTTGATTTAATGGTTCATATTTTTCATATAAGGAGACAGAACAAGAAACTACACATATTGTATCATTCTGCATTTAGAATGTCAAGCATAAGAATATGGTGGATTGACCAACATTTTTACTGAAATATGTGAATTATGCCAGGTGAGACCAAAACTCAAACTACCAAGTGACTAAATCAGACACAACATCCTAATCCCCAGTATATGTGATGCATATCATTTCTGGTCTAGCAGAATTTTACTTTTAACAATTCTGTGAAGTTAATAATGATATGAAATGACAGAAAAACCAGCTGGATTACAGAGGGTCTTAAAACCAGATTTTCAAAGAAATAATAATCTGAAAAAATCCCAGCGGTAAATAAGAAATAGAATAAATTGCTTCAGCAACAGCAAGTTAACCTTTTGCATATTATTTGAAGGCATTCAAATTCAGTCCCAGCATTAACACTAAACTAATTTATAGGAAATAGAGGACCAGGGATTTGGAATGGCTTTCTAGCAATAGCAGTGCAAAACAATCAAACTCCTAATTATTCTTAACATGGATTATTTTATGAATGGATTGTATGTGACAATTATCCATGATAGCAAATATCCAAAATGGTTAAGCCAGGAAGCCCCCTCTAATTCCATTTGTTTGTCCCATGAGGTAAAATATCAGGTAGAAGCACACAGTATTATGTCTGAGAGTGGCTTTATGCTTCAATTCACAAAGATTAAAGAAGAAGAAAAAGAAGAAAAGTGTGTTTATCTAGCTTGTTCACAGACATTAAGTTACCCTGATATATGAAGCTGTGTCAGCTCAGCTGTTTCACATAGGAGAAACAGCATGTTTAGAACTCTCCTGTACGGAGCTCTTAACTTGATTGATTAATACTGAATTTCTTCGATTTCAAATAGTTTCAGAACTGCACATTCTGGTAGTTTTGTTTATAACACTGAATCATGCTAAGGTTTTATGACCTTTGCAAAGGAAGTTTCAATACTGAAGCTAGCTGTGTAGAAGAAATACTCCACACAAATAATTTCACTGTGAATCTTTTGAAGTAAGATTTATACACTTCATAAAGATATGTACACGGGTAGCATAACAGAGATTGTTTCTAATTGCTCATTGAAATCAGCGTGGGCCCATAACCATGGGCTGCAGGGCTTCAACTCTTGACTTTTTAATCTCTTACCTAAAGGTATCCATTTCTCATTAAAGGTGTGAGATGAATGCATAGCTGCTAAGTGTGAGAAGGGTGGTAATGGAAATCAGTAGTGTTAATTAAATTACAAGAATTAACATATCCAGTATTTCTTGCTCCTCTAAGCTGTTGCAACTGATAATGGGAGTGAAGAGTGTTTTATGATCCCCTCCTTCTCACAGAACAATCTATATCCAAAATCTTTGCCAAGATGCAGTTGGAATCTTGACTAAGTGTTCATTTGTTTTGATCTCCTCCCTCTCTTCCAGCAGAGTCAGTAGTTTATAAAATACAGACTGAAAAACAGAGAAAAAAAAACAACAAACCCCTTTCTATTCATCTTACTGGGTTCAAACTTGGACCATGTATCTTTGAGTGGTAATAAAACATCATCTCAGTCCCCAGAACAACAGAGGAATAGTTAAAATCTTCATAACACTGAGAAGAAAGCAGATGTGGTTTGGATATTTTTGTGGGGTTATTTGTTTGTTTGTTTGGGAGGTTTCTTCATGTGGTATTTAGGTTTATTTTGGGGGGGAGGTGTTTGGTTGGTTGGTTTGTGTTTGGTTTTGGTTTTGGTTTTTTTTGTCACTGTTTTACTTGATTAATATTGGATCAGTGGCTGTTAAGTTGGCCAAGCTGGGACTAAAATTCTTTTTTACAATACTCTAAAAGTAACAATTGACATATAGACATACAGATATTAGGAAGAAGTTCTTTAATATGAGGGTGGTTGAGCACTGGAACAGGTTGCCCAGAGAGGTGGTGGAGACCCCGTTCCTGGAGTCATTCAAGGTCAGGCTTGATTGGGCTCTGAGCAACCTGACCTAGTTAGAGATGTCCCTGCTTATTGTAGGGGGATTGGACTAGATGACCTCTAGAGGTCCCTTCCAGCCCAATACATTCTATGATTCTATAATTGCTGAAGGCTACATTGAACATGTTCAAATTGAAATATTAATGAACAGAAGATTGATAGCTATGACAGGCTCACCATAATTAACTACAGAAAACATCTTTTTCTGCCTTATTTTGTCCTTTTGTTCAAGAATATACTTAAGGCACCATTTAAGGCTCATTGCTGCTGGGGCCTTATCTACCCAGACATATTGCATTATTTCACTACTAGGATACTTAGTGAAATTGTGCTTATATTTGTAACTTAACATTTTGCAATTTATTTAGGGTAAAACAGACAAACAAAAAGAGAATTTTAAATTCTAGGTCTTATTGATTTCTCTTCATACAGCAAATTACATGTACTTTTTAGTTAGCATATGTTCTTCCATCTGCTTAGGTTTGACTTTACTTATTGAGGTTAATTATTGTTTTTCATCATGGCTAGGGTTTTGATTTGTCCTTTTTGAATCAATCATCTAACTGAGGCAGCTTTTACATTTTGGAATAACAAATTTACACATTTACACAACTGAACCTTTTGCCAGTAATCACACAGCAGGATTTAATATTGTATAGAACTGTAATGGTCTTCAGCAAATTTTAATTCTGATAAACTTTCATTCTTCCACTGAGTTCTATTGGCATGAAATTTGTAAGGATAAGTTTCCCACTGAAGTTAATGGGATAATGTAGAGAGGAGAGGATTGAAATAACAGGTGCAGAACCACCTTTCTGTACGTACGCTTTTGTAGCCAAACCAGTAGTCCTTACTCCTTGGAAAATTCCAGCACATTTCAAGAAAATCAGCAGTTTCTGAGTAACTGTGTGACCTGTTATTGAAAGACATTGTACAAAAAAATAAATTAAAAAAAAAATCAGTAGTGAAAATTTAGAGCTGTATTAAATCTAAAATAATATACAAGTAACCTTCACTGTTTTAAAAAGACTGTCTTCTTTCTCATGATATATATTAAAAATAGCTATGGTTGATAAACCGTATAATAAAAAATAGATATTTTCAAAGATAAGGCATGAGTCGTTCATGTGCAGTTTCAAACCAAATGACACATATTGTAGATATTACTCTGGTTAAGATATGAACAAGTACAGTTGTTAGGCAAAGGATTTTTTCTTGCTTGCTACTCGTGGCAAATTTACATTCTTGACAGCAATCAATCTTCCAGAAACAAGCACTCATTGTCCCAGCTGGTTTAGGACCAACGTGAAATGAGAGTTAACAGCAGACACACAAAAGCATAATGACAATAACATTTTATCCATCCTTTCTTCCTATTCCTTAAAAATTTCTGGGGCTTTAAATTTTCAGCAAAATCTTTTTTGGCTCACCTTGAAGCACTCTTTTTCCATTTCATTCATAAATATTATCTTCTGTGCTGTTCTTACAGCATATATACATGCATTTCAAACATTTACCCAAAACTCATCTTCTGACTTATGACTGTTATCATTTTTATGCCACAGTAATTTTTTTTTCCCCGAACAATAATTTTACTCCCCCTATGGAATCATCTATTTGACCTTCAGTAACTTTTCCTTTATTCACTTGGGAATTATTCACTTTGTTAGCACATATTTATTTGTATCATTCCCTGAAATTATGCCAAAGTGAATTCTATACAGTGGTATACTTGTGTTGTAGGCCTTAAACTCTAAACTCTAACAGGAGGCAGAAAATTGGATATACGTATGTGAGTGTGAGTGCTCAAAACCAAATTTTTGAATTCCCAAAAAGAAGCCTGCTGTTTTCTACATGGAACTGGTATGGCTGGCTGTAAATTTTTGTAACAACTGAACTAAACAGACTTAGCACATCCCGAATCCTTCAGTTAATAAAAAGACATCAGAGAGAATGAGCAAATAGGAAACTGATTACATGTTATGCTTTTTCACATAGGTTGTTTAGTTAAGGAAAACTGGGCGCTTAGGATGCCAAACAGAAGGGCTGGTACTGAAGAAAAGGATTCACAAAAAGAATAAATGGGAAGAAGTGGCCTTAGAAAGGTGGTGGTGAAGAGCTTGATTTTGCCCTGGATGGAGGAAAGATCCTGGAATATAATAAAGACCCCAGAGGTCAAAGAGATGCACAGACCTGTTCAGGAAGGCACCCTGGCCAGTGATACCCAAGAGTGGTAACTGTGAAATGAGCATGAAATGAAATGACTTGCTGCCCAACTTTCCCAGCTCAGCAATGACCTCCCTGCAGTGAAAGGAAGCTGAATCCTACTGAATGCAATGCTATGGGCTAGTGAATAAATGTCTGAGGTATTCAAGTTGCTCTAATCTCATTGGGTTTTAAATAAAGCATGATACTCAGATCCACTACAAGCTGTCACTCTGTCTCTCTTCAGACAAGAGACTCTATGAGTGCACTATATCCCAAACCAGTAAGTAAACAGTCCAGAAATAAGATTTTAAACATGCAATTTCTATTAAGTTTTCACCTATGCAGGTAAATGACTAAATTTCTCTCATTAAAAGAATAAGAGAAAAGACAATCTGTTTGCCTGTCCCAAACATCTGGCATGTGACAATGTTTTAGGCAGCTGTTTAATCACTTTTTCTAAAGTGAGTATCTCCTATATTATTCAATAGAAAGAAACAACCATCCAATATTCCTAAAATTAGGCACCTAGTTAACTAAAGCCACACTCTGGGTTTACTCCAAGCCAACTACTTTTCTGTATAGAACATCTGTAGAAATTTGATAAGTACAGAAATACTGACTACTAATTCCCTAAAGCTGAGGAGAAGTTTTGACTGAATACCATTCTCAACAACAAAATACAGTTAAGATGACCATATGATGATTAAAAAAGGACATAACAAAACATTTTTCTTGAGACTTAAAACTGCTCAGTGGGGGAAAAAATAAACCAGCAAAAAACCCCCACAAAATGGAAAAAGACTAGCTAGAGTCACAGCCATCTGTAGAAACACCAATTTCTCCCTAACAAATTGGTCAAAATCATTTGACTAAAGAAGTGGGAAAACAATGAGTATGAAGTAGTAGTCGGTAAGCTACCTGCTCTACTGAAAGACCATTATTTTCTGTGGTGTTCTTATATTTTTTTGACTAAAGAAGTGGGAAAACAATGAGTATGAAGTAGTAGTCGGTAAGCTACCTGCTCTACTGAAAGACCATTATTTTCTGTGGTGTTCTTATACTTTTTATGGCATTTGTGTCTTCCATGCTTCTCACAGGTATCTAGAGGAATCAAGACACTGCAATATAGTGCATGAAGGGTCTCCTTTATTTTTTAGGTACTGCATTTCAACCTTAATGCTGACTGTTCCCACAGGATTCAAATAATATGTGAAGTATTAAGTTCCTCTTGCTGCTGATTAAGAATCAACATCAAAGGCAAGTTCTTCCCAGAAGCTCCTTCACTCTTCAGCTTCTGTCCCTTAGCACCTGTGTTGTAACATGGGCATACTCAACAAAGTGTCTTAGTGGTGAACTTGCCTTTTATTAGCTTTGTGTTTGCTCCTCTCTTTTTCTTCCCAAGTTCACAATATTTATTTTTGTTGTGTGGCATATCGATATAGAAAATGATTTCTGACTGCAATAACACAAAATTCATTTTATAAAACCCCAGCAGTGTAGGATTATTGTTATTTTTTGCCTCCCCTGTAGAAACTAGAGAGGCAGCTGTGAGCAGGAATCCCCTTTATAAGGCAGTTTGCCCAATATATCCAGGATCTAGATACGACATTTACTTGTATTTTGGATATTGCCAAAACCAGATCATAAAAAACTAATGTTGAAAAACTAAAGCCTGGAAAAAAAAAATTACAAATATCATCATAATCTGCATTTTACAGAGGGGACAATGAGGCACAGGGAGGATAAGCATAGTAACCAGAATGTCACGGATCATATATATTTGCACACACAGAGACCATATTTACAGTATTTTGTATTTGCTTAGGTCTCTGTTGGGTTAATGAGCTCTCTTAAAAACTTAGATTTGTTTATAGCCTTGCACCATCACAGTGTGAATGACCAGACTATATCATCACACTAAATAGACAAAATTAGATGGTTAAACTTTGTCTATTAAATTCAATATTTTTAGTTCCAAACTGATAGTATTATCAGTTTTGAGCCTGATCTCCTGGATAATAGTAGCAAGAACTTCAACAAATGTGTCCTCAAAAAAAAGAATAACTGACGAAGGTAAACTGAGAACTTGACTATTAGGACTCCTCACTGTGTAAGGGCACTCTCAGCCCTCAAAAATAAAGCAAACAACAACAAAAAAGCAAACTACTCCGCAAAAAAATCCTAAGTAAAACTGATGGATTAAACACTATAGCAAAAATCTTTTAAAAAAACTTTTTAAATAAGCTTTTTTTTTAGTTATATGAAAGGAAGAAAAATAAATTTTTAGAGGAAATATGTATTAAAATAAAGCTTGATAGGATGTGGGTTTTTTGACAATTTTTTTTTTGGCAGAAATTCTCAATAAATTTAAACATTTCAATTCAGAATATTGCTTAAAGAGAAGAATAAATGATACTTAGGATTTGTTTTTTAGATGAGATAAAGAGAAAGCTAGAGTGAACCATATGTTTCTGTCCCAAAGATCTACTCTTTTCAGGGGATATATTTTAAACCTTGCAGTGATTATCTTTTAATATAATATATATGTAAAGTACAGCAGGTAAAACTGTTAGGCATTCATTTCTCTCTGTTAGTCCCTCTAGCAGTCTTCTGGTCAGGCTGCTGGTCCAGTGTGAGAGAAATGCAGAATGAATCAAGATAGCGACTTGAGTCTTTCCAATCACAAATGAAAATTTAATCAATTTTGAGCTGTGCAGGAGATGTTATGGGTTCAGATGGGGGCAAAGAAAGATAGTTTCTGCTTCCATGTACGGACAGAGTTTTATAATTTTGAGAGTTGAAAACTGGTATACGGAACTGTGAGGAACAGTGATGAAATCGTTTTGATGACTATATTTAGCTCATAAAAGTTTGACTTGAAGTAATTATTGTTTTATATTGTACTTTATACACTTATTTTCTACTAACTGAAAAAAGCAGCTCACTCTTCCTCAAAAACAAACAAATGAACAAACAAAACCAAAGCCAAACACAAAACAGCCATCACTCAAAATGCAAAACCAAATCACACCAAATCTAGGTGTTTAAGAACTTTTGAGAAAGAATTGACTGAGTTTTCCTAGGTACACAGAAGTCAGCTCTAAAATTCTGTTGGTATTTTACTTATTCTTTGATCAGCTGATGGAAGGATATGGGATAATTCACAAATTCACCTATTAAACACAAGAAAAGCAGAAACTCAGTGAAGAATATTAGAAAAAAATTATCATTTTTAGTATTTTTAAGAATCTGTTAATCTCTTCCTCTCAGTTTTTGCACCTGCTCAAAGCTGAAGGTTGTAAGTTGCAGTTTAGCCCCAACCTCTAAAATATCATCTGGGAATGAATAAACTATAGCAGTCCATCTCTTGGTACTGAGACTGGCAAGGGCATATTTGAAAAAAAGCAAACAGGAGAAAAACAAGTAGCAGACCTGCAACGATGTTGACAGCACACTACAAGTCTGATAGGCAGCCTGTGCAGAGGGGAGAGCACAAAGACAGTTACAAATAGCAAGGTGCACATTTATGAATACCAATAAAATTCCCCCTCTGCTCTATCATCTTTTTAAGGTGCTGTTTTACAAATAACCATTTGAGAAGCAGCTTTATAATTGCTTTCACTTTAAATACCTAAATTAAATATACATATATAAAGTAAGGAACATTTGTCTTGCACTTTTTTTTCAGAAGCATGGCAGTTTTTAAAGTAGCATTGCTGATTTACAAGCAATATGACTGATTTTAAGTCATACCTGTGATTTAGAAGTCAGGACTTCATATACTCTGGGTATAGATGAAATCTAGTTTATTTGTTAAAAAAGACTGATTTACTAGGCAGATTTATTAATCACTGCTTGGAAATTTAAACCAAAGTCTTGGCTTAAAGTCTTATATTTATAAATTAGATGCTTAAATCAAATTCCAATTTATACATAATGAGACTGGTTCTAGAGATGTGCAAATAGTAATACATCCAAGCCCACTACTACCTGAACATAACAACAATCCTGCTTTCACAATAAATTTGGTTATTCACATTGATGAAAAAATCCTATCGTTAATCAGATGGATACTATTTGTAAAGTGTTCCATATCAAGGAGCCATGCAGAAAGAAATACCGGCTTTCAGGCAGGAAATGAATAGTTTAATCTGAAATATTGTAATACTCAGGTTTTGAACTGTCCTTTTTTTTGAGTTTTCAAGCTGCTGAGTCCGTACTCCGTTGGGACTGTTACTATCACTCCAGCAAGAGAGGCAGATTTCATTTGCTGTCATTTGTTCCTTTCATATTCTGAAAATAAAAATACAGAAATGAAACTAAATTATATTTCCCCACCTTCCACTCCTAATAATTATTCACATTTTTTCACAAAGTTTTATATCTTCATATTTCTTTCATGCCCAGAAATGCCAAGCCTCTGGAAGGAAAGACATATCAAGTACTTGCAAAGTGCAAACACTTGCAATGACCATGATGCTGTATACTTGAACATTTTACTTTTTAGTCAAACTTGTCTATCTGAAGCAAATTAATAAAATTCCAGAATACTTTTCTGCCTCATTATGCATAGGCATGGCTTGAAATGTCAGGTTTAGATAAGCTGAAAGAAACATGGCTGAAAGGTACATTTTCTAATCAACTTCTTGAATAATCTTTGACTCCAGACATAGAAATATATGTAATCAATATATGAAACCTACCATACCAATTTGTCCAATACGTTGGAAGTAGGTCTTTTAATTCTCTAGCACTGTCTTTCTATGTTAACCTTGACCTGCTGCTTTTTGTAAGTTCCCTAGTTCTGAAGGCATGTTGCCTTCAAGTAAAAAAAATAATAAATCCAACCCTGAGCTTGACAGATGAAGCCTTGAGATGTTTCTGTGAGCTTGTTCTATATACTCTGCATACATAGTTTCATTCTTAATTTATGGTGGTATTGCTCATAAAACCTTGCTGGCCTACTTATATCTGTGGGACTAAACAGAAATCTACAATCAGTGTGGAGGCTGTGTGTCATACATCAAAATCAGAGATAAAAACTTCTTAAAATATTTGAAATCAGACTGCTTTTCATTTTGCTTTGTAGACAGACTCGATACACAGAAGGATAAAATGCCGTCTGTTGTGATGCTTCCCTCAGATACTTTGTACCTTCTGCCAAATAGAAAAAAAATGAGTAGCTAATGTCCTAGGGACTGATTGACTGAGGACAGTTTGAGTGGCATAGAAGAATTTTTCCTAATGCACCCTCTCTCAATATACCCTTCAGCAGAGCATGGTTTCTTTATGTGTTTGTTCAGGTTATCTCTCCTTTCTCTGCAGAAATCCAGACACATCTGTTCAAAGACCCCACCTCCAGCTGAGAGGAAGTTAGTGATGGATTGCAGAATCCTGTTCCACATTCTGTTAATCTTGGCATTGCATTCCTTCTCACATTCAAAGTACAGTAACTGCAGGTTGCTTTTGTTCCACCATTTTGTCCTCTTGTAGTATAAACCAAAATTGGACTAGTCTGGTTTGACTTGAATAAGCAGTAAAGTCCTGAAATCACTCTTCTTGGAGATGAGCTGCCAAAGTGTACTGCAGCCTAAGTACGAGACAACACAGGGACATAGAGGTGAACATGCCCTTTTTACTAGTTCAGAATTTGGGTGGCAAGTACACACTTGAAACTTATTCTGTGAAAGATGTTATGAATGTTTTCAGGAACTCTTCCCTCCAACGCCTGCAAAATGGAAATGAACCTACTTTAGAAAGAGGACTATGCAATTTATTTGGGACAGCACATAGTTCAAGCTACTCAGTTTCTCACTGGCAGTAAATAAGAAGTCATTGTAGAAGAATTGGCTTGAATCTTAGGTTCCTCCATAACCCAGCTTCAAACTCCAGAACAAAATGAACTCATACTTCAGCTTTTAAAAATCTTGTAATAGCTCCTTTTCTCAAATAAGCTGTTCTTTATTTAAAAGGTCCTTGGAACTGGTGGTATTTCAAAATGTGGTGGTGACCTCCTGAGCCACTGTGGAGAGTTTTTTACCTGACTAATGTGGAGTTCTGTCAGTCTATGCATAGTAGTACTGGCATTCTGAAAATAGAGAGAAAGGAGGTGAAGAAAGCAAGAGAGAATGGAAGTGAAGAGTGAATTAATCAAAGAAAAAGGAGAATAGAGAAGGAGAACATAACATTATCTTTTCCTTGTGTACATAAATGTGGAATTTTGCCTTAGCTACATCAAAGAATGCAAGGTCAAAGGGATAAGTGATATTTTGTAATGAAGACAGTACACATAGAGGACCTATAAAGAGAAGAAAATTACCCCAACTCTCCTCTACAACTTAGAGCAGTTTATAAACTGCAAATTTATTGCAGTTTGTAGATTAAATTGTGGCTTAGCTTTATATATCTCTACAAGGGCACTAATCACTAAGCTTTAGTAGTCAATTACTGGGATTATTTTAACTGTAGTAGTCATGGGAATCTCCTACCACACTTTTCATGAAGGAGGGCATGTTCTCTATTCTTTTGGAGCTGTAAGAGAATAGGGATGACAGGAGAGGAGATTGCAGAGGCACCTGCTATCAAGAGGAGAACTTCCAAATTTTTAATGGACATAGCACTTCTCTTCCCTGAATGTACTCATCCTGTCACTTTTCCCCATGTACAAGGAGGTTACTGTCCTGGTTTGGCCAGGACAGGGTTAATTTTAGTGAAGCAGGTAATTCTACACCATGCTGACGTCATGCCCCGGGGCCAGTTCCGGTGGGGGGGCGGTTCGAGGGCAATTCGCCTTTCGCTGTATCTGGGTGAGCTCGCTCCCCCACTATTCTCTGTTATCAATCTTTTTGTATTGTTCCTTTATCACTGTTACTGCTGGGTTTCTTTGTTCTTATATGTTGTTTTCTTATAGAAATATGTATATATTAAACCTTCCTTATCTCAACTCAAAAAGGCACTTTTGAACCTTTTTTTTCTTTGTCCGCGACCCGCGGCAGAGGGAGGGGGCGGGGAGCCACGTGGCTCGGCCACCCTCTTACTAAACCAATACAGTTACCCTTAGAAAGACCTGAAGTGCCAGATGTACCTAAAAGTAATAGTACTGAAGACAGCAAGATTGTGGTACAGGTATTTGCTCTTTTGTCTGTGAAACCCTTAACTTTGTTACTGTTTTAGTTAAAAGGATCAATGAGTTTGAGCTACTAGTTGCCATGTCATCACTATAAACTTGCTATATACTGTGGTGAGATATATTTCAATATAAGAATCAGAAAGAAACTTTATTGGCTTTATCACAAAGGAAAAAGACAAAACAAAATAAGTATTCAAACCAGCACATAAAAGAGACAACTAGTGAGTGCAATGTAAATACCTGACAAGAGTGAAAAGGTAAATCCCAGAGGAGAAAAACACAAGGAAACAAAAATGAAGAGAAATTCTGGTGGAAGCCCATACTAACAGAAGAAGATAGAAGTGCATAAAGTAAATATTGGGAAGAAGGCAGCAACATAAGAACTAAGTAGTGAGGCAATAGGAAAATAATAAAGTATAAGTACGCCAACTAGATATAATAAAACAAATCACTAAAGTAAGACAAATATTACTCTAATATAAAGGGAAAACTATGACAGCTGCTGGGAATAAAGGAGAGACTTGAAATAAGACATGTATATTGCAACTGTGGCCGACAGACTACTACATGAGACTTAATGCAGGCAGAGTGAAAATGAAAGCAGAGACATATTTTGAATAAGATAAGTGAAGTTGTGAGAGATTTGATTGATAGACATTTGATTATGCATGTGAGACAATATCCAAACTTTAAACCGAAAGAAATGTTTCAGGAGCAGCTTGAGCTTTCCTCAAGTTATCTCAATGTTTTTCAAACTGTGATACAGTGTGAACATAAAAAAGAATTTGCTTATTTGTAAGATTAGGAAGGAAGTAAAACAAAGCATGTGTGATCTGAAGTGTTTAACTGAAATACTGTTCTCTATGCTGAGTAGGACTCCTGCGCAGGACTCATAAATACTTACCCTGCTGTTGCAGCGGGTTATTTATTTTATGTTAGTGTCCAAAGGGAACCATAAGGTCAGAGCTCTTATTGCTGCACAGGCTATTTACAGGCTTCTAAATGTGTGGGTGGAGAGAGGGGTCCCAAATGCACCACAATACTGGCCAGGCATTTAAGCCAGCTATAAATGAGCTTAATAAACCAGGAAAAGTGTATAACCATAGTAAGAACACATATTATGCAAGATGGCAGTTGTACAACTTAATGGTGCCAAGATTCCTAAAATCCATGCTCGGTTTTGACCTGTTTTAGGGGACTTTTAAATCCCTTGGTATTTCTAGGGACCTGACAAAAGGAAATGGCCCCAGATGATAAATTGTGGGCAATCACAGCCGTTACATTGGAGCTCTTGGAGCTCACCCAGCTGAGCCTGATCCTTTTCAGCGAGAGAAAAAAGCCAAGACCAAGATCCTTCCTGGAGTCAAGTGGCTTGCCTAAAACATAGGCAGTCTTTCTCCTAGCAAGGATTAATCACTGTCCAAACCTTCCAGGAGAAAGTCATTTTTGAAGTGACAAAATGGAAGGACATAATCCTTCAAAGTATCAGAGCTAGCAGGAATGGCTTTCACAATTAAAGGCTTCTGGTGACAGAGGAGGATAAGGAATAGATCAAAGCATGAGTTAATGCTTCCTCCTTTTTCTCCCTTATGAGCTACCAAATACAGTTGTACAGCAAGCTCTCTGTCAATTGTCCTTGCAATAATAAATTCAGTAAAATTGTCTGGTTCACTAATTTTTTGTATCTTATTTGTCTTAATCCAATGGATAATGAAATTAAACTTGTTCTATGCTCTCATCACATAACAGCTGTATGTAATGCTGAGTAAGTCCTGGGGACAAAACTGGCTCTGTGAAAACCCCTAAGAGATCTCAAAGATGCTTTGGTTTTGCCCAGGAGTATTTTCATGACCTGAGTGCTTATCAGTTTCAATCTATTTCTCATTTAAAAGGTCTTTAAAAACATTCGAAGACATTTGCCTCTCTCAGTATATGTTGCTTCATATCATTGCTGCTCAGACACCTGAGACCTAGCCTACAGACTGAAAGCTGCAGAAGCTGTGTCATTTTTGGTCCTGGCCTCCCTCACCACATCCAGAAGATCCAAGTCAGCTTTGATCCAGGGTGGGTCAGGAGCTACACAGGGTAAGCAACAAACATCTATCACTTGTTTTCTTTACATATGTGTGTCATTATGTGCAATTTGACTTTTCTCTTTGCCTTGCCCATATCCTTCAGGACTATGAACTCCACTAGTGCATGATCACTATAGCCCAGGCTGCCTCCAATCTTTACATCACCAATTAGCCCACTTGCATCAGTGACTGTCAGGTCCAGCACACATCCCCTCTGGTAGAGCTCTCTATGCCAGGGGGACAGGATGTCATTTGGAGGGACCTGGACAGACTGGAAAGGTGGGCCCGGGTGAACCTCAAGAGGTTCAACAAGGCCAAGTGCAGGGCCCTGTACCTGGACTGGGGCAACCAACATTATCAGTACAGGCTGGGACAGGACATGCTAGAGAGCAGCCCTGTGGAAAAAGACTTGGGGATACTAGTAGATGAAAATCTGGACAGGCGACATCAATGCGCAATGGCAGCCTAGAAGGCCAATTAAATCCTGGGTTGCATCAAAAGAAATGTGAGCAGCAGATCGAGAGAGGTGATTCTATCCCTCTACTCTGCCCTGGTGAGACCTTACCTGGAGTACTGAGTCCAGCTCTGGAGCCCCCAGCACAAGAAGGACATGGACCTGTTGGAGTGTGTTCAGAGGAGAGCCACAAAAATGATCAGAGGGCTGAAGCACCTCTCCTATGAAGACAGGCTGAAAGAGTGAGGGCTGTTCAGCCTAGAGAAGAGAAGACTCTGGAGGGACATTACAATGACCTTCCAATACCTGAAAGGGGCCTATAAGAAGGCAGGGTGAGATCTGTTCTTGAGGGTCTGAAGCGACAGGACAAGGAGTAATGGTTTTAAGCTAGAAAAGGGTAGATTTATGTTAGACATTAGGAAGAAGTTCTTTAATATGAGGGTATTTGAGCACTGGAACAGGTTGCCCAGAGAGGTGGTGGAGGCCCCATCCCTGGAGTCATTCAAGGTCAGGCTTGATAGGACTCTGGGAAACCTGACTTACTTAGAGTTAGTGCTTTTGTAGGGGGATTGGGCTAGATGGCCTTTAGAGGTCCCTTCCAACCCAATACATTCTATGATTCTATGATTCCATGATTCTATGATTCTGTTACTTGGCTTAAGAAGTTATCCTCAATGTATTCCAGGACTGTCGCGGTCGAGCGCAGACGTCTCCTGGATTGCTTACAGCTTGCTGTACTACTTTTCCTGAAGTCATTGGAGTGCTGAAGTCTCTAGCAGGATGAGAGCCTGTGAGCGTGAAGCCTCCTATAGCTGGAGTAAGAAGCCTTTGTCAATATGCTCCTCTTTATCTCTTGATCTGTAGTAGACACCAACCACGAGGTTTGCTTTGTTACCTCAGTCTAATTCTTACTCATAACCCTTTGACCTGCTCATGACTATTCTTTAGGGACATCTCTTCACACTCTATCCATTTCTTATGTAGAGGGTAATGCCTCCACCTCTCCTTCCTTGCCTGTCTCTTCTGAACAGCCTGTAGCTATTTCAGCCTGCACTTCAATAGTGGGATTTGCCCAACCAATTTTCAGCAACGGCAACTAGGTAGTAGCTTTCTAGCAGCACAGTGTCTTCCAGTTCCTTGTTTGTTGTCCATGCTGCATACGTCAGTGTAGAGGCGCTTCAGCCGGACTGTTTGCTGTGTAACTTTCTTAGAGGAGCACCCCTTAATTTTTTTGAAGTATTTTGCTGGTGTTTCCCTGTTGGCTCCTAGTACCTCAGAAGTCCCTGGCTCATCTCTGTAAGAGTTCAAATGTGCTTCAGTGTCCCCAGCACGTCTCAGAACAACAGGCTGAGAGACCTCACTAGTATGTCACCCCTCTAACCTTGGTGTGCCATCTCACAGATTGTAACAGGCAAGCCTGATATTATTCTCCTCCTCCATATCCAGTTTAACACTCTGGTAATGGGCCCCACTAGCTCATAAGCAAAGACCTTCTTCCCCCTCTACAAAAGGGGAATCTCATCTGACGCCAGCAAGTATGATGCCAGTAAGCCATCACCTTGTCGAAAACCCCAAAATTGTGGCAGTGACACCAGCCACGGAACCATGTATTAATAACCTGGGTGCATCTCTTTCTTTCAATGTTGTTGCTATCTGCACCTGGAAGGAGAGAGGAAAAAACAACCCATGCTCCACATTCCATTACCAACCTATCCAAGGCCCTGAAGTCTTTTTTGATTGTCCTTGGACTACACATTACAGCTTCATCGCCACCCACATGGAAAAGCAACGATGGGTAATAATCTGAGGGCTGTACCAGGCTAGGAAGTTTCCTAGTGATGTGCTTAACTGGGGCTCCAGGGAGGCATCAGACTTCCCTAATAGGACAGTCTGTTCAGCATATTGGACCCTCTGTTCTCCTCAGAAGGGACTTGCCTGCAACTGTAATCCATCTTTTCTTCCTATGGAAGCGGTTGTGATACAGGCGGTAGGCCTTTCTGATCATGGCAACACCTCTCATGTAGATGGACTGTCATCCACATCATCCATTGTCTGGCCTTCCACATCCAGAGCTTCATACTTATTGTACAGAGGTACCTGTTCACCTGCTGGCCTGAGCTTGGACTTGCCTCCATTCACTCATTTCTTTTGAGCTACTGCCTTCAGCCTGGCAGAGGGAGGATACAGATCCCACTGCTCTTGCTTTTTTTTTCTGGTAGATGCTCCTGTTTCTGCCTTGGGGTGGGCAGAGCTTGGATCCACGAGTCTATCTCTCTCTTAGACTCCCTGATGGTCTTTATTTAAACTTTCTAGTTCTTCTCATAGCTCTACCATGAGGCTGAGTAGATCGTCCACCTGGTCACACCTCACAGCTGTCCTCACTACTGCTACCCATTACTAGTGAAAGGCTCTGGCACCCCCTGCAGCCTGAGGCCTGGATGGCTGCATGTTTTCTTGGGACCTCTGTCTGAGTAGCCACATGCATTCTGGTGAGAGCAGGGGACAGGGTTTTCTGCCTCATGCATACCATAGGTAAGCTCCTTCTTGGAGGGTGATGACCACCAAATGAACGCACCTTTTGAGGTGGTAGGGTGACTACGTCCATGCTGCGCACCCTTCCACGAAACTGCTGTGTGAACTGCCACGTCACAACCTGTCTGACATGCCACACCCTGTTTGCCCACTCTGGTCGCTGATGTTCCCTAGGCTGTTTTTCATAGGCAGGGGCATGGTCGTGGTTGCCCTGATAATGCCCAGACCCTGTGAGAGCCACTGATACCTGGTGGGTGTCTCCACTGCCCTAGCACTTCCCTGCCTCAGGAGAAGCTGCTGTGAATAGAGTTCTGCCACTCCACTGCAGGCTGGCCTGGCTCTGGAGCAGCTCCCCTCAGTGAGTGACAATTTCTCTCTCAGTTTCTCTGTATGCAATTTACATTATACTCCATATTTAAGAAAAGCATATAGAATCATAGAAT
>VZZY01003819.1:0-11737 GCA_013400335.1 Eurystomus gularis
AACGTCTAAAAAAAGATGACCATATTTATCAGAAAAAGCTCAGTTCATTACCATTCATACTACTTATAGTTGAAAGGGGCTTTGAAGAAAATGCTAGCAAGACATCATTGCACCTTTATCCCCATAAAGATAGGACGATTAGAAACTTCATATGCAAGAGGACAGGATTTCTTCTTTTCCCATTTCTTTTAACATTACAAGTAACTTAGGCTCATGTTTTGTTTTGTCTTCTCAGAAATGTCATAAATGACTTAAAATTATCAAATACATATATGCTTAGAAAAAAAATGTACTATTTATTCGGACTCTTTGTCCTCTTTTTTTTTCCTTGAGATAATGGTTCCAGATATTCTCATCAAATGACTTCGAAGAATTTGTCTTTTTACAGGTTTATTAATACTGTGGCATGGTATTTACGGTCTTGTGGCCTTGCAGAAAATGTTCTTTCTATTCTGTCTGAAAAGAGAAAAAAGAAATATGTTTTGCTTTTGCACCTCTCATTGCCTCACCGTCCTCCCTGTAACCATCTGACAGTACACACTGTGGGAGTGCTAATATGAAAAGTATGCACTGGCTCCTTTGCATGCCTGCATTAGGCTAACAATGTTTGCATTTACTTTGTTTCCTACTACATTAAAGAGGTGATACATTTTAAATTTTTCTTCCCAGTGTTATAGCTAGATAGACTCTAGTGGGAGTTCAGGGGGTGCATTACAATCATTTTTATTGGAAGTTTCCTATTTGTTTAGTCTAGGAATTTGCAGAATATATGTTATCTCATTTTCTCCTGCATTTGGACTGTAGGCTATGTCATTTTGTTATGCATAAGGGTTTTTGCTTGTGGTATTTCTATGTGCTGGATACCGACCGACAAATCAAATGCTTTCTGTCTTCCAGAAATTCTGCAGTATCTTTATTTTTACAGCTTTTTGACATTCTTTCATGGGGTTTATGCAAAGGCTAACAACAACTGTTTTGAGAACATCACTTAATATAAAAAAAATTAAATAGTAGCTCGATAGATTGGTTATGATTGCAAAAGACAGTGCCAATGCATTGTATATATAAATGTGTTGCTTGGAGATAGTTTTTAATTGTAATAGCATGCCAGCATATATTATTATATCTAAATTTCTATAATCACAAAATGTAGATACCACCTCATATGATTAAAATTTTAATCAACAGTTTGAATACTGTTAATTACACTGTGGAGGTGAGCCTCACAGCCTCATTTGTCAGTAGTGGGGCATCCAGGCACTTTAGAGACAGCAGAGAGCACATGGTTACTTCACCACTCTGGAAAAGGGATCAAGCTATGCTTCCTCAAAATCAATGCACACAAGTTTGAAGATAAGGAGACCAATATATAAAACTCTCTGACCAAGGCTTAAAAAATGCTCTTTTTTTTGTCTCCTCTGTTCCAATTCTGCAGAACAGCATTTCTGAGAGGCCCCTAGCTGTGAATGGATGTACTTGTGTGCCTTCCTCTGTCAAGGCAATGGTACTGACAGACACCTCAAAGGGATGTATGGAAGTGTTGTTTCTTCTGTCACTCCTTTGTTTGGTATTATCATATTGCTAAAACAATGTCTAGGCATGATCACTAGCATTGTCTAAAATGAAAGTCACATTTAAAGAAGTAGAGGTACCAGTGGCAACAAATGGAAAAGAGAATAGAGTAGCTCTGCTAACTAGCTCAAAAGGATCAGGAGAGAAATACTCTGTCTTCAGAAACTCTTTCACGGCAAAGGGAATTCTGTTTGATTCAGGGCCTTTGCAACATTCTTTGTCATATGCTACAATCAGCCTGTCCAATAGAGAAGGAAGGTATCCCAGTAACTGGTGATTAGGGGAAATACTGTTGAAATAGAAACATCCAATACTGGAATTAGAGTATGTAAAGGTGGGATAGAGGAGAAAACAGCAGTTTATACATAACATCATTTGTCTTTTACTGTTGGCTTTTTTTTTCTCTTTTCTTGCAGCTGTGTCTGTTCTCCTGTTTTTACTCAAGCCTTTCAGTAAGTCATAGTAGTGTCTCAAACAGATGTGCAGAGCAATAATATGATAGTAAAATTTTACAAGCGTGATTCATTTTAGGTTTCCAATTTTTAGATGAAGAAAAGTCTTGTGTATTTACAGAAAATATGGCACACATCTTGTCAAGAGGTATAAAAATGCATTCTGCTTTGCTTGAAAGAGGATTATGCATGGACTTCATAATTTGCTCACCTCAGTTCACAACAGCTACAGTATTTAAGGTCATTCTTATGAAATACCTTTTAATAAGAATAGGAGAGAAAGAAAGATATTATCAGGTCAAATTTTACTGTTGGTTATTCCTCTGCAACATTATTTTCTCCTGGTACCTATTTGGAATAGAAATTGAAAGTGAAATTGATATATGCCCTTAACAATAGAAGCACTTAGAGCTGGCTGAATAGCAGAAATCTCACTTGTGAGTAAAAGGACTGAGTTAGAATTTCCTGTGACTCCTGTGGTCATGCCCTGAATTATTTGAAAGATTGGAGATGTACATATGATACACTGGTGAAAATGTTCATGGACCTCTAAGATTTCACTGGCATCACCAAAAAACAGAATAGTCATGCTGGGTGAGACCAAGGTCAGTCTTTTCCAGTACCCTTTCTTTAAACATAAGAATAAGCACATATCTGGGGAAGCATAAAAATGAAACAAAGATATATGATACTTTTTTTTTACTACTCTTTGAACTGTATCTATTTGGAGGTCAGATATTTTGTGAATTGTTTGGTTTTTTCTATGCATTTAAAAATCCTGAAGGATTCCATGGCCTTCTCTTGTCTCTTGAATTTCTAGCATGCAACACTTTCATTTCAGAGGGAATTCAACAAGTCAGTCTATGAAGGTAAAATAACACCATTCTTCTGTTTTTCTTGGAACCTGACTCCTACTAGCTTCATTTGATGTTCCTGGGTCTTTTAGTGGAAGATACAATAACCAGATGTGATTATTTTTCGTAAACTGCACATCATTTATTTAACAAACAATAAGAAATGGAAGGAATGTTTTGTGATTGAGGCAGATAAACATGCAACACTAATAAACAGTGACCAGAAGAATGCCGTGGTAAAAAAGATGTAAGTGCCTCCAAATAGTTCACTTAATCTCTTGTAGGTGATCTTGAACAATTAATATTTTAAAAAAACGATATAACTGCTTCATACATATCTTGCAGAAAAATATGACTGCACTGTTGCAAACATCTGCAAAGGATACTTCAAATGTTCCAGATCAAGTTCAGCAAAAAAGCATGATAAACCTTCACATGAATTTCTTATCAGACTCAATGTGGAGACATGGGAAAAAAAGGGAAAGAAATAGGAAAGGGATTTAGTCACATCTCTCCCTCCATCTTGAACTTCTGTCTTATTGTCGCTGTCTAATTGTTGCATGAGCCTATCACTAGGTAGCGTCAAGTAAAATAGGCCTTTATAACTGCTTAGGACTTAAAAAATGTCAAAGTTCAAATGTTGATTAAATAATAAGAAGACAGAACCAGTTAAAAACATTGATGGTGTTTTATTGCAGACATTTTGATCAAACTATAAACAATTCTAAGCAAATAATTGTTCAGAAAAAATTTTAAACTAACCAGACCATTCAGAGATTTCTGAGGACTTTACAGCAAACTTCATAACTCCAATACCATGAATGGAATTTACAGAGATTTGAAAATCAAAGAAAAAGTAGAATTCTTGTGTTTTGATTTATTGAATAAAACTATGTAACACATTGAAAATAGGAAGATTGATAATAACTACTGTAATGCAGAGATAAGAAAAGAAAAATGAACCATTATTTCATGCCAGGGTGAGTAGAGTTCTCTGACAATACAATAGGAATCTAATTGTAGAAATCATATGAAAGCACAATGAATGTATCAGTAGGCTAATAAGCTGGTTTGGAGAAGAGCAAAATAGTGTATTCATATTTAATAGGAATAATGACATTATTTTTATCAGTAATTAAGGTAGAGTTTGAAACTGAATTTTGAGGACTATAAGCAACAGATTCTATCTGTGAATGTGTAAACAGTAAGATAGGTCATTAGATAAAAAGGTGGATGGAAAACATAACACCCGAATTATGTTATTAAACAATACCTGTCCATTGCTATTTAAATAGTAGATCATATGAGAATAAATAAATAAAACCCAGTTAATTAAAGATGTTTCTAGAGAATGGATGTGTTTTGCTAATCCTTTGTGTTAACAGACTGTTAAAATGTTTCTCTCTTCAAGCAATAATGGCATACAATTTTGGTGTCTATTTGGGGAGGAAGGAGTGACTCTTCCTGAGAACTGAGCAGGATGATCCCTTGATCTCTAGCTACCTCCTCATTTTCGTCTTGCATTGCCAGCAAAATGCCAGCTGCAAAACCTATTTTGCATCTAGTTGTGATTTCAGAATTAAATGCAGTGCAATTAGTTCCTTTTATATGTTTGGTAATCTTGTTAAGACAACTCATTAGGTATCTTGGCAATTGGAAATTACTAGGTTTCAGAACATGTGCATTTCCTTTGTGAATACCAATTATTCCTAAATGAGGCAATTGTTCTTTAAAGGAAAAAGTGAGTCCCAAAAAGTTTTCTGAGTTTATATATTGCCCTGACCTTTAAAAAACTTTAAATGCTTTCTCCATAAAACCCTAGATATGTATAAATATTGCAATGCTATTTTTTCCTATCTGCTTTTTCTATCTAATCATGTCAAAAGCATGAAAAAAAGAATACATACAGTGTTTATGAGAAGCATATGTTTTTATCACTGGAATACACAATAATCGAGTAAGATAAGTAATCTAGGCATGATTTTAAAAACCTATTGTTTAAAAAAAGGAACATACTGTTATATTCATTAATTATTATTTTATGCAGTTGTAGGAGAATGCTGTAATGCAAAACAGTTAATATAAAGTAGTTAGAGCCACAAAAAATGGACCATGTAATATTTTAAATATTCAAATAACTTAGTAACTTCCAAAGTCTTAGGCAACATGAGTGCATTGGTTCCACACAGTCCATGTTTCCAGTCCTTTTCTCATAGCCAAGAAGCTAGAAATAAGTTGAGATTCTGCCAACTGCCCCAAATATTCAAGATCTATCCTAAAGACTCTAATGTACATATGCATCTGTACAGGCCTCTCTAAAAAGAGAGGTTTTTTCCCATGAAAAAACATATTTAAAACAGTTTAACATAATTAACATGTTCAGTAAATGTGGCTGGAAACCAGGAAATCTGAGAACTTCAAAATTTATTTTAAGTTTTAGGGTTAACAGAAAGCCAATAAAATTTACCAAAAAAATCATAAACTGTAGTTTATAAATTTTAAGATATGTATTTTTTTAAGTATCATTTCATTATAAAATAATGAAATAAAGAGAAAGGAAGGACAATGTTCAAGGAGCAAGAGAGAGTTCTCATGAATATGGACTTAAATCCAACCAGATCATATCTCAGTTTTCCTTTCAAGAGAAAATCTAGGCTAATTCCATAAAGCCTGTATAGTGAGTGATGAGGGAACTCAATCTAAAAGCCAACTTTAAAGAAAATTGAAAGATATTTTAAGGACATTATTTTTAGATACACAAGTTCAGAATTTTCTGGATACCTGTGGGAACCATGACCAACAAACTTCCGAAATGGCTAACATGTAAGATCAAGACAAACAATGTATGAACATAAGCATAGTTAAGAGAGAAGAAAAAAGGGAAAAACTAAATGCATGTCAAAACAGCAGTTAAATGGAATGTATCAGGAAAAGTTTAATTTTGAGCTTCAGATACCCCATCCGGAATTTACTATTGATGCCCCCAGAATGTTAGTCATAACACAAGTGTTGCCGGGATCTTTTCCACACTTTCTGACTTTATCTGCTTCTTTTCAGTTCACAACATTATGAACTTGAAAACTGCCTTTATTACCATACGCACACTGTATCAGCCTGACCAACCATATCCTAATCTGGGGCATCTACAGTCTTTCTAGACAATCTATCTGAGTGTTTCACCACCCTGAACATAAAATTCTTCCTTTTATCTAGTCTGAATCTACCCTTTTTTAATTTAAAGCCCTTGTCCTATCACTACGAGTCTTGGATATACTCAGAACAGATGGACGCCAAATCATCCATGTTGTGAAAGTTGTCATGGGGGTAAACATGGAGGATAAGAAGAAGGAAAAGACTGGAACCACCACCCCGACAGACCACAGGCCTTTACTAAGATTATGCCTATTTGAGTGGCAAATGGAGACTCACAAGATGGGCAAAGTTGAAGGCTTGTGAATTCTGGCAGGATTCTCCAACTGCAAAGCTGCAATGGCAGAATAGGTGATGGAGTCATTAAGTTTTCAGATAACACCAAATTGCAAAGAGCACAGGGCTGCCATCCAGACAGGCATACACTGGCTGGAGGAATGGATCAAAAAGGGACTCATGAAAATGGACAAGGATAAATGCAAAGCCCTGCACCAAGGATGAAATATTCCCTTGTAACAATACAGGCTGGGTGCTACCTGGCTGGGGACCAGCTCTGCTGAAATGCCTGGCAGAGAGTGACCTGAGCATGAGGCTACAGGGAGTCCCTGCAGGCCAACAGTGTTCTGTGCTGTGTGTACAGGAGAACAGCCAGCAGCTTGACAGAAGTGATTATCCCCTTCTACTCAACACTTATTAGGTCACAACTGGGTGCTGCATCCAGTTTTCAGGCCCCTGATATAAGAAAGAAATCAATAAACTGGAGCAAGTTCAGGGGAGGGACACCGATATAGTCAGGAGTTTGAGCACTTACCCTGTGAGCAGTGTCTGAGGGAGATGTGCTTGTTCAGTTTGGAGAAGAGATGGCTTGGGGGACCTGCACTATTTTATAATGCTAAGTCTTAATAAAGCATTTATCTGAAACTGTCAACAGACTAAATCGGACAGACTAAGCCCAGTATCCATTTTCTATTTGTCTTCCAATTAACAATTAATCAGTTAGATTTGGGACTAGAAAGTGAAATACTAATCTCAGAAGTTCTTTTTAAGTGGTGAGGGTCAAATTGAATCTTGAAAACAGCACTTTGCCCTGGAACCCAAATGTCTCTATGCTGTTGGAGCTTTAATCTGTGGCTCTAATAATCTGCTTTTAAACTAGTAGAGAAAATCACAATCTGCTCTGCTTACCATCTACTCAATAAAATGTCTTAAGTGTCCCAAATTCCTGCCTTTCTAGCATCGAGGATTTGAGTCTGAGGAAATAACAATACTCATATTACTTCTTCAGAAGGTTAATGTATCAATGCATTGACAGACTTGCTAAGAACAGAATATAAAATACTCAAATATCTATCTGCCATAGTTTACCCAGGGCATCAGGTCTGATATTCTACATCAATTCCATTACGGCTGAAGCAGCACTGTTCTTGCCTTGGTGACAGAAGTAAGGAGTCTAATCCTTCTTTTTTTTTTCTACAGAACAGGAAGCAGTAGCCACAAAACTCTTTAAGATCAAAAGCAATCAGAATTCGCACTTAAGGATACCCTTCTGAGAACACTACAATATAATACAAGTTTACATGGAAAAAATTATATATGTGAACTCTGTTTTTCCATTCTTTTCTTTTGCTACATAACCTGCAATCTATTTCCCTTCACAGAGCTTTTGAGAATCGCTACCAACCTATCACAGTTGCACGGCCATTTTCACAAACTTCTATAAAAGAAACAAAATCTTTGAATTTGGGGAATATGTGAATCTATAACAAAAAGCTTTAAGATTCAAAGACTGGAATTTGAAAGTTGCTTGGAATTTAGGTTAGATGTAAATTGCACAATCTTAACTAAGCCAGATAAATCCTTTATCAAAGGTCATGCTGACATTTTCAAATCAAGATGGATTTTTCTATTTAAGCAAATATAACAGCAAAGACATTGCTCATTTGCATTTAAAGGAAGTTTGGCTATATTAGGTACTTCCTATAAATGCTTAAATGGAAAACCATACATTCAGCTGGCCAGGCACTCTTATCCGAGTGTCATGTAGCTTTACAGCTTTAAATAAGGGCTGATATGTAGTCTCTGCCTCTTACAGTCAGAAAATCTCAGTAGATCACCGATGGTTCATAGATGTACAATATAAACTATCTAATGTGGCTTCTAGGCCTATGTTATTTTGGTTTTTTTTCAATTTTTTCTCTTCCATAAAGGTGTTTATGGTCATTGATTAAATAGTGCTAATCTGTACTACTGCAGTGTAGTTAGTGGAATACGTGGGTTACAGCATGTCACTCTAAAACAAGGCTAGTGGTTTTCATTCCTATATGGGTGGCAGAAGAATTTAATACATTAAAAAAGCAATGTAATAGAAAATGCTTCACAAAAAATAATATAGTATGAAAAAATATGTTTTTAATAAAAATGGCATAAATTAAAAGAAACAGTGGTTTTCAAAATCAATATGAATGGAAAGTACTGTAAGGGGGAATTAATCTGGACATTTTGGATGGTTCTTTTTCATTTTTTCTTTTCATTCAACCTTTCTATTCATAATTGTGATTATGAAATTCTGCTTGGTCTCAAGTTGCATAGATCAGCAGGATACATGACCTATGCCCACCCTGCTTGAAGACAGTCCTGAGGATAAGATTCACTTATCTTCCCTCTGTATTGCAGGCAAATGCATCGGCATTCTTTCAAGCTCCATGTGCCAAAACATGTCTCCCACACATTTGCTCATTTGGAAATGGCAAAGTAAAAAGGGAGGAGGCAGAAGATGGAGTGTACATCTCACAGAACTACTCTTGAAGGTGGAAGCCCTTTGTTGTATAGACATATCCAAAAATTTATGATGAGTCTGTGGTGGCAGGATCAAGTTCTGGCTGTGCTGCTGAAGGTAGAAATTAATTTATGATCTATCATTTTGAATTGTCTGCAGTACTGACTGCTTTTATTCTCAAGTGTGCCTTCTTCTGCCAGAACAAGAATTACGGTAATAAAAACCATACACACACCTCCCAATAACGTGCTCATAAAGCCTCTAATTAAGTCATTCCTACTCTGCCACTTTCACTAGTCTATAGCTTGCTGTTTTAATACTGTAAGCTTTGTTTTTGTTGATGACTCTTCCTGCAGCCATGCATATCCTTGTCAAAAAAATTATCATTAATGTAGTTTATCTCTCTCCAGTGTCTTTTGTGTGGCTGGTTCTGGGAAAAACCATGATACACTCTTGTGCCAATCTAATTGACCTGAATGCCTCATGCACCACTGGATGGTTAAATCAGTTCATGATGCTACTGGAGTTAAAAATAATGTCTGAGAAAATTAGACATAAGCCCTAAATTTACTGGTAATTTTTCAAAAATGATGGAAGGTAGGTTGTATGCAGCTTTACTTACTATGCTCCATTGACTTTTAATACGCAATGACTTTTCTTTTCCCAGGCAGAAAGTATGTACTTTACCTGCAGTGAAATGATCCTCTTGGTGTAAAATCAGATTAAATAAAATAATAAGGATGATGCTTATAAACTTGTGCAGTCTAACTACATTTAAAATTTATCTTCTAAAATTTGCATCTATGCTTTGGAATATACATTCATGTTATTAAATGTTCTCAGTAAGCTAAGCAAGTTTCTGTATAATTAATAAACATTTAGTGCATTGATTTTTATAGCTTGGTTTTTGAACTCCTTATCAGTATTGAGCAGATGGGACATAACTATGAAAAATTGTATTTTAAACGTGATTACTATACTTGAATTATATTTGAAAAATTTTGTTCAGTGAAGCATTAAAAAATACAATTTAACTTCCAGAGGAACCTTCAAAGTTAAGGTATTTTTGTCTGTTTAGCACAATCATATTTAAATGATGTCTATAGCACGTAAGAGGAAACAGAAAACAAAAACTACACAAAATAAAATATCTAGTGTTTTAGAAAAAGCTCTACTTAAGATGTCATTTTGCAATAAAATGTTTGATTCTCTATTCAGTATTTAGCAAATCCTTTTTTAATACCAGCCTTTAACAATATTGTACAAAGAATGATTTTTGATTGAAATTTTGGATTACAACACAGCAACACAGTTTGTCCATTGCATTTTGTTTACTTAAAGCATAATCTTTTTGTATTAAATGTCCTTCTGTAGTCTTTGATACTGAGTTGGGGGAAGGGAAATTCAAATTTCCTGCATAATCTACTTCTGTGAAAAAATTATGTATAAGTAGGAAGTGGGTCAAGACTACTTGAATCAGAGGTTTAGGATGGGAACCTGCCCTGGTTCGGCCAGGACAGGGTTAATTTGTTGCAGCCGGGACATTCCATACCACGCCAACATGCTCCGGGGCCAGTTCTGGTTCCATGGTATGACTTGCGCGTGTTCAACTGGTCCGCTTCGCTCAGTCTGTTTGTTTACACAGTATCACTTATTTTGTACATTGATTTTCTCACTGTTATTATTGCTGTTGTTATTGCAATTGTTTCTTATGTGTCACTGTGTTAAACTCTCCTTATCTCAACTCAATAAGCATTCTCAGGCAATCCTGCTTTCTCCATTTGTCTGAGTAGGGAGAGCAGCAGCAGTGGCCACATGGCTCAGCTGCTGGCAGGGTCTGAACCACCACAGCTTTACTAAACCACCACAGAACCTCTGGACCTAGGCCCACCCAGGAGATGTCTGTATAAGCGTGTTTGAGGTGCTACATTGTAACTAACTTCCAGTTATTTGTCTTTTCAGAACCTATACTGTTTACTTGTAAATCTTTAGGGAAAATTGTTCTTCACTGAAGAGGAAATCAAGCCCTTGAACACAAGTATAAATAGTAAAATGAGATTACTGGGACACCTGTGAAATGTTTTACAACACAAACTGTTTGTTCCCCCATCTTAAATCTTAAATTCACCCTATTGCCTTATGGCTACACTATGAGCTGCTTTGTATTCTTTAGAATTCCCTTTTCGTGGTTGGTGAACCAAGCATCTGTACATGGATTTAGTGTTCATGCTTTCTGAGAGACAAGTGCTATGCCACGTATTTAGTTTGTCTTTCCTTTAATATCTTTTGCTGTTTCTTGAAATGTAAAGCTAAGCTCTACAGGTCTCATTCATCATTGTCTCATGGTGCTACAGCTGATCACACCTGTCTCTCACATATATGAACTGTGACCAAATTAAAATAATACGGTTTCACATGTTCCACCAGTGTAAATAACTAATAAGGGAAAGATGCATTGCGGCTTGATAGGATGGGAATTTTATAATAATATAATAACGACAAAAAAAGGAGAGAAAGGGGAAGGGGGGAAAATGAGAAGCAAAAGAGGGAAGGGAAGGGAAGGGAAGGGAAGGGAAGGGAAGGGAAGGGAAGGGAAGGGAAGGGAAGGGAAGGGAAGGGAAGGGAAGGGAAGGGAAGGGAAGGGAAGGGAAGGGAAGGGAAGGGAAGGGAAGGGAAGGGAAGGGAAGGGAAGGGAAACCTCTGTCTGAGAAGAAGTAACTGTTCTCAGGCAACCAAATCCTAAAATCTCTACTTGGGCAAAGCTGGTCTGCCTCACCTCCGTGGCTGGGAAGATCACAGAACAGATGAACAGATCATCCTAGAGGCTATGCTAAGGAACATGAAGGACAGGGAGGTGATTCGAGAAAGCTGGCATGGCTTCACCAAGGGCAAGTCCTTCCTGAGCAACCTAGGGGCCTTCTATGATCAAGTGA
>VZZY01003819.1:11754-39608 GCA_013400335.1 Eurystomus gularis
TACATCAGTGGACAAAACAAGAGCTTTGAATGTCATTTATGTGGACTTCAGTAAAGCCTTTGACTCGGTTACCCACAACATCTTTCTCTTTGAATTGGATAGATACCGATTTAGCAGGTGGACTGTTTGGTGGATAAGGAATTGGTTGGATGGTTACACCCAGAGGGTAGTGGTCAATGGCTCAATGTCCAGATGGAGATTAGTGACAAATGGTGTCCCTCAAGGATCCATACTGGGATCCTTGCTTTATATCTTCATCATTGACACAGACAGTGGGAAGTGGGATCGAGTCCACCTTCACAAGTTTGCAGATGACACCAAGCTGTGTGGTGCAGTTAACAGGCCTGAGGGATGTGATGCCATCCAGAGGGCCCTGGACAAGCTTGAGAAGTGGGCCTGTGTGAACCTCATGAGCTTCAACATTGCCACATGCATGGTCCTGCACCTTCATTTCCTATGAAGAATGACTGAGAGAGTTGGGGTTGTTCAGCCTGGAGGATAGAAGGCTTCAGGAAGACCTTATTGCAGCCTTTCAGTACTTAAAGATGGCTTATAAGAAAGATGGAGGACAATCTTTTTAGCAGGGCCTGTTGTGACGCGACAAGGGATGATGGTTTTAAACTACAAGAGTGTGGATTTAGAGGGAGGGTAGTGAAACAGAAGAACAGGTTGCCCGGAGAGGTGACAAATGCCCCATCCTGGGAAACATTCAAATTCAGGTTGGACAAGGCTCTGAGCAACTTGATCTAGTTAAGGATGTCCCTGTTCATTGTAGGGGGATTGGACTAGATGACCTTTAAAGGTCCCTTCCAGGAGAAACTATTCTATGATTCTATGATTCAATGGTAATGAGAAGCATAGCAAAAACTTGACCTAGAGAAAGTGACAATTTCTCAGCAAACCCAGAAGGTATTAAATCAGATGAAGGAGGAAAGAAATGAAATCACAACAGTTCATTTAATTCTTCCTTTATAAAATGTAATTTCTATCCCTAATTTGTATTCATTTTCCGTAGAAAGTATTGAAAACAGGTAAGGTTTCATAAAGAACATTTATGTTCTTTATGACATAAAGACATTTGCAAATATATATTTGATTATATTTATGTAACATATTTATCTTTATAAGTTTATAAACATATTTGAAGCAAGCAGGTTATATAGACAGCTAGTTAATTCAAATATTTTCTTATTGCTGATGCATTCATCTGTTTCTCTCTGTTTCCCCTCCTTTGTGACTTAGAGACTTTGTATCTTCTTAGATTAGGCCTCAAACCTATACAAAGAGCCCTGCTGCATTTTAGAGTCATTCTTTTTTAATTATTTTTGACTTTCTTTTAGTTCTTTAGCATTCAAGGGTCCAAATCAAAAGATCCATGTGGGAATGGAGAGTGACAAAACCCTGCATTTAAATGCATCATCTTTTCTACATAAGAAAAAAATGGCATATTGATTTTCATGGGAAGAAAGATAGGAATAGTTCAGACATCAGCAGATAGCTAACAAGGCTGCAGTTGAACACATACAGGTTTGTTGTCTTGAGGACTTCAGTTTTGTATATAGTGGGGAAAGATCTAATATCCTTTAATGTTATTTATAGCATCACAATCACTCACTGAGGCATTATTGCAATGAGTTACCAAGAAGATTACCAGTTACTTATATCAGGGTATGATTAGTGCCCATTCTCAAGTTCTTCATTCAAGGAGGGATTTCTGTGTCAACATTTCAAATGGCTTAACCAAAATGACAAATCATTTGTGTATTTCCCAAAACAATCACATTGCTGCCAAGGAGGGAGAAAATTTTGTGTTATGCTATCAGGCACTATGTTGCAACAAAATTACAGTACAAAATATCTTCCAAAGGATTTCTGTCTTTCTTGATGGAAAAACCTGTGTTTCAGGACACTCCCAAGATGCGATTCTTCCCCATAAACAAAGCCTCCAGTCTCCGTGCCACTGTCTTGTTTATTTTCAAACAATGAAGATTTCACAGATGCTGAAAGAGTTTATAGTGGAGAGGAGAGATAAGGAGACAGTGTCTGGATGTCATTTCACAGCAAAACTCCAGCTCTCTTGCTTTCTCAGAGAGCTTATGCTGCCATGGTTCATACATGAGAACTTAAAAGAGAGCTCAATTTTCACATATAGGACTAATCAGAAGAGTGAAAGAGGATGTTACTACACAATACTAGATTTGTCTATTCTTGGGGAGAAAATGAAGTGCCAGCAAGGTTGTTTTAAAAGAAGGATGTGCAGCACTTCTGACTCTGCCATTGTTCAGCAAAGAAAAGCAGCCTTAGAGGAGGGCAACAGAAATTCTCCTGAGGAAAACAGTATCTGAGTTACACTGGAATACTAAAGTGGTTGAAAACATGGGAGCTATATGCATGTGCGATGTTTTAAACAGTGAAGGTATTTTTGCTAGGGCTAGTGGAGATACTGGAGAAACTGTTTCTTTGGCATGTTTTGGAAATAAATTCAATAGGTTGTATATATGCAAGCAATAATACTGGATTTCAAAAATAGTATCAGAACATAAGGTACCCCTCCATCATCTTTAAGATTATCTGGGGAGCAGAAAGCAAGAAACAAACAGTGGATTTTTATTTAGCTTTAAGAAACTGGTATTCAGTTTAAAAGATTAGCTGGCATGTTCCAAGAAAGCTAGCTAACTACTAGCAGCTTCTTCCTACAGATTCAACAGTTTAGTGAGCCCCTATTTAGTGATAAACTGGCATCATGGGGATTTGCTAAGGTGTACCATAGGCAAATGGACTGTATCCCCTTTTAGTAATTTTCAGATTAGAAGCTTACAAGTCACAGATCAATCAACATATCTCAGCTGCCTTACAAAAGTTACAGCTCAAAACTAGCTAAAATATAAGAAAAGGAAATCTACTGAAAAGTTGAAAGTTAAATATAAAAGTCCAGCTGCATACTCAGTGAGACATGCACACAGGGAAACAGCTTCTTATGGTTCAGCTGTTCATGTTCCACCAGCAGATGCTTATCGCTTCTTCTTTATGGTTTACTACACAGTGACTCAACTGAGAACAGCATTTTGACTCAAAATTTGGAAGAAAGATTAGATTCTAACCCAAAAACATTTGCTTTTCAAGACATAGTTTACAGGTGCATTGTCCATACAGAGGCCTGTCTGCCTTACATTTTTCTAGTCCAACAGGAAAAGGGTTTTTTTGCCAAAGGTTTAAACTTCCTTGTTGCCCTTAAGCCACTTAACTAAGTCATCCTCTTTAATGACACTTTTTTTCTTCTATCACCCTTATAAATTATGATAGCATTATTTTAAAATATTTTTAAATCACTGTTTTATGTTCATTATGTGTTACTGCAGATGTTAACCCAATGGCCTCAAAATATTTACAAACCCAGTAGTTAAATAGCGAACAGAAATAATTAGAAATTCAGTTAATAATCCTTTTTTAAATTCTTGTTTTAAATAGTTTTAACTGTATTTGTTGTTGTCTTAACCAAGGTATGAGTTAATGTATTAAAGGTGTCCAAAAAACCCAAAGTTTTTTCTAGGCCTTAAGAAACTTCTTTGTCCTTTTGTCTCAGACTTCCTTAAAGTATATTGAGTTAGTAAATGTCACAGTAGACAGAATCAGGGAATACCTCAGTCTGCAGCTTCTAAATCAACAACTAATTAAAAAATTTAGACTGCAGCTTATTTTCATGTGCAAATTTCAGCTACTGCACACATACTGGGGCTCTTCCAAAATCCTTTAAGCAGCAGTTACTTGCATTGCAATCAGTGGGCAATTCATTTTCTATTATTCCTATAGTATCTAAATATATAAAATCTAAATCTAAAAATATAGTAAAAAAATCTTTAATAAAATATTTTTTTAAAATCTTCCTTCTTAAAGATGCCCATGAGCAAAAAACCCTGTCTTATTCTCAAATTTTTGAGTTTAGAGATGGAATCAGAGTTGTTACTTCTATAAGAGACTGAGACAAAGTGAGACAATGAAATATTCTTTCCTCTTTTAAGTTCCCATATTCTTCGAATACTTTTTGTGATTTTTATGCATTTTACATCATAGATTAGATTAGACGCAATTATACTTAACATTACTGAAGACAATGGAATTGCTCCTTTGTCAGTGGGTCTATAGACAAAACAAGCCCCATCTTGATCCCTTTTAAATACACACACAAAAAAGGTGTCTTGTGAACAGCTAGTCCAGATGTCACTGATGGAAAGGAAAGAACCTGATACAGATTCCATCTCTGTTGAATATCTTACCAAATTTTTTACTTCCTTGCTCTATCTACCCAGAATATTTTCTTTAAACGTCTCATGTACCTCTTCCTCCATGTGACCAGCCCTTTTCTAGGTCACATATTAGTATGACCCATGTGCAAAACTTGTCAGTCAGCACTTGTAATCAGACAAACAATCAACTTCTCAACACAGTTTCCTTCTGTGTCTCATCCTTGTTAGTCTTGTTAAGATCATATACCTGAATATCCAGAAACTGTACTGGGTTTGGCCAACTACAGAGGAAAAAACTGAAGCCCAAAGTTGATTTCCTATAGAGAGAGTTTTTCAAGCATCTTCTTTTATAATGTAAACACACTACATTATTTCCATTTGTGAGAACAGTGTAATAAATCCAATAGGTCTATTTATTTACAAGCACTTTTGTGTTTCTACTTTAATAGCCTACAAGATTGTTGAGTGAACAATCATTGCACATTGTCAGCATTTGATATTTAGGATGTTGTGATACTTAAAATATTTTATTTTATGAAGTGCTATTTTTTTTTTTAAGTTTTATTGTTCTTTGTCTAGTGTTTCCAAAGACATAACTTTCTATGGTGCTAGATCTGTCACTGTTCTAATTAGTAAAGTCCTGAAACTTTTCTATAGAATTGCTTTGTAATATACCTTACGCTTTAACAAGGAATATTTGATATATTTCATATAAAAAAAAATATCCTTAGCAAAAAAAAAATTCACACTGTTGTTGTTAAAGGTTATAGACAGAATCCTCCTTCTAGATGTGCTTTCCAGAAAAATAGGCAGCCTTAAGTCTGCTTCTAAACAGACAAATTTTTTACCAACATTTTATTGAAAGAAGAATATTACCTCCACCAAGTTTTTACATATATATATATACCTTTGCTTTGCTTATCCATCAAGTGCCTCAAAGTATTTTATTCCTGTGGGATACCATTTACTTTTAAATGTGTGTTTCTTTTACTTTTATTTTCAATTTAAGTAGTCCGAATAAAACTTTTTTGGGGGATTGATCAAAACCTCTTCCTTTTTTTGAATTACACTTTCCAACATAAATTCCTCATTTCCTTAGAAGTTTTGGACAGCATCTGACCATACTTCTCTTCAGCCCATCAGTTTTGTTCATCTTTCAGCTCTGTCATTTTTCTAATCCTTCATTCTACACCAGGTGTAACTCTAATTCTTGTTTTATACTCTCCCTGACCATAGTAGCTATCTCTGTTCCCCACACCTGAGTTGATCCTTGCTTTAATCATTGAGCTTGGCCACCCACAACCTAGTCTTGTTTCATCAAAGCTTTAGTTCCACCTCCAACAAAGTCAGAAAAAGATCATTATCTTTGTCCACTCTAAGGACAAAGTTAGAATTCAATCTGGGTTCAGGTACATAGTAAAATCTTAAAATTTTAATTAATGCCTGTAACATCTTCCTTTCTTTTAATTCCTCATTCATTTTTTCCTTTAGATTCCTAAACCAATTCCTTACAGTGATAACGAAATCATGATAATAGCAATGCATCTTTCCACATCCTCCTTCACAGACAGGGAACAGTAACAGGGATGATCCTTTTCTGATAAAACTTCATAGGATAGCTGGTGTTCACAGTGATACCAGTTTAGCCAAGAGATACCTTGGATTGCTGAACTTTTAGCAAATTAGTAATCCAAAGACAATAAATTATCAAAACTAGCATCCTAATATTTACATTCGGGCAGGTTTATTCCTTATTATCTTGGTTATTAACTCGAATGAACATTAACTCTAATGAACATTGAATTTAAATAAATTTAAATAAAGCTTTCTGAGAGAGATACCCTTATATAGAAGATCAGAGTTAGAATTAGGAATTAACAGAGTCAGTAAGATTATTGTTTATTCAAAAGTGATCAACTGATTTGACACACCAGGAGGTTCTTGTGAGGCGTAATTACAAGAACAACTCAGTCACAGAACTGTCAATGGAAAAAAAAATATAGATTCAAAGCAACGGTTGGCAATGAGATTTCAAAGTCTATGTTGGAGGAATGGCACCAAAAAGCAGTCAGTGACTATGGAGAGCAGCAAGACCTGCAATAGCCCCTTACACTTGTTGGAAGCATTTCTCAGATACTTTAGAATCCCTTAGGTTGGACAAGACCCTGGTTACTTTAGAATCACTTAGGCTGGACAAGACCCAAGTGTTACCATATATGTAACATTGCCAAATCCACCACCAACCCATGTCCCTAAGTGCTGCATCTATGCATCTTTTAAATACCTTCAATGCTTGTGTGGTAGGTTGGCCTTGGCTGGATGCCAGGTGCCCAACAAGTTCTCTATCACTTCTCTCCTGAGCATGACAGAGGAGAGAAAATAAGATGGAAAAAAACACTTGCAGGTCAAGATAAAGGCAGTTTCATAAAGCAAAATCACATGGAAGCAAAGGAAAAGAAAAAATTTCTTCTCTGCTTCCCATCAGCAGGTGACATCCAGCCACTTCCTGGGAAGTAGGGCCTCACTATGCATGGTGGTTGCTCTGGCAGACAAACAATGTAATAACAAATGTTCCCCCCTTCCTCCTTTCTCTTAGCTTTTATTACTGAGCAGATATCACATGGTACGGAATATCCCTTTGGTCACTCTGGATCAGCTGTCCTGGTTGTGTCTTCTTCCAAGATCTTGCCCACCCACAGCCTGCTTGGTCAGGGAGGAATGCTGGAGAGACAGCCTCAATGCCGGGCGAGGACTACTCAGCAGTAGCCAAAACACTGGTGTGTTGTCAACACCCTTCTAGCTACCAATACAAAGCATAGCACTATGAGGTCTGCTATGAGGAAAATTAACTCCACCTCAGCAAGTTCCAATACAGTTGATAACTCTTTCAGTGAAGAATTTTTTCCTAATATCCAATCTATACCTCCCCTGGTGCAACTTGAGGATGTTTCCTCTCATCCTACCACTTGTTACTTAGGAAAAGAGACTGACAACCACCTTGCTACAGCCTCCTCTCAGGTAGTTGTAGAAAGCAATAAGGTCTCCCCTCAGCCTCCTTCTCTCCAGGCTAAACAATGCCAGTTTCTTCAGCTGCTCCTCATAAGACTTGTCCTCTAGACCAGGGGTCCTCAAACTTTTTAAACAGGGGGCCGGTTCACTGTCCCTCAGACACTGTCGGGGGCCGGACTATAGTTTGGAAAAAAATGAACGAATTCCTATGGACACTGCACATATTGTATTTGTAGTAGTGCACAAAAAAACAGGAAAAAGAATGCCATATCCAGCCCGTGGGCCGTAGTTTGAGGACCCCTGATCTAGACCCTTCAGCAGCTTTGTTGCTCTTCTTTGGACACTTTCTCAGTCAGTTTCTTTTTCTTCCTTCTTCTTTCAAGGTCCTGGCTCTGTGTCTGTCCCAGCTCTGACAGCCGGTATCCCTCTGGGATCTGTGAGATGCTCACAGTATCTTTGGCAAAAGGGTCTGGGCAGCCATAGGAACCTGAGTGTGCACTGTAGATCTCAACAGGATACCGAAAACTGTCCAAAAGGGGGTTTGCCCCAAAGTGATCATGCTGAAGAGGAAGATGACCACCAGCCAGGATAAACCTGGGAATTGCAAAGAGGTTTTTTGACAGGAACGTAGTCAGCTTGCAAGAAGTATAAAAGAAGCACAAATATTCATAGAAGTGCACAGAAACCTTGCAGTGAAAACAGCAGTCAATGCCAGGCTTGCCATTGCCAGAAATTGCCTCAGGTTATCACAACCACTGCCAAGGCCAGAGAGAGCAGCCTCCGTGTTAGATGCTGCGAGCAGCCTGTGGGGTGAATGACAATATGAGGTGTAACGCCCAGGGATCTGCCATGATATGCAGGTATGAATCTAGCTGCATGTGGGTTAGCAGTTTAGAGGAGCAGCATAGATGCACGTAAAACTTCCCACATGAGGGCTGCGCAGCTTGGAAGGGTGGGCTTGTGACTCACATTGCCTCTGGGGTGGAGTACATTTAACTCGGGGTGGGGGATGTGAATGCAATTAGTTTTCTAGGATCAGCCATAGAAAGCTGTTCAGAAATGTGCTGATGTATACTGAAGTTTGGTAAGTGTTTAGTATTTTGATTTATCTGTGAATTGCTGGTATTGATCTGAATGCACAGATCACTAATTGCTGGTTAACTACATGTTGCTAACAAATCAAATCACTTTTATCCCAATTCAGTTTAACCTATGTGAACTCAGCCTTCAAAAAATTCTGAAAGAAATATTCTCGTTAATGATTTGCGCAGAAACAAGTTACCAAAATTAAATAGAAGATTTCTATGCATCATCTGGTCACTGATTGCCAAATGCCTGTTAAATGCTATTCAAAACCAACCCAAACTCAAAATCTTCAAAATCCCCCAAATCCCCAAAAGCAATTAAACAAAAACTACCTTAAAAAGTCCTTGTTCTTCCTGCTCATACTGCAGTCAGATAAGAAGTTATGAAATGGGTAAGATAAACAAGGAAAAAAAGTCATAGAAAGTATTGGTGAAAAGAACAAAGTATAGAAAGTGGGGGGAGGGGAGGGAGGAAAGGAGGGGGGAATCTAATACATAGGCACTACTCCAGATGTTTCTTTTTGTTAGGTATTTCTTAATTAATCTAAGAGTTTACTATAGCAACTCTATAATTCCCTGTGTATTTCGGAGACAGTTGGTGGCAAGTAATTCTTCATATCCATGAAAGGTCATTCATATAAAGATTGGCAAATATGATATTCCCAGCCTACCTAAATATGAACACAATAAATACACTTACACCTTTACGACATGCTACTGTAAAGAAACACATCCAAATATCATATTAATCATCATTCTCATTTTTTGTGAGTTACCCAGATAACTGAGCCGAGGTGTTGTTTGGTCAACATTTGCTGTGAGAATTCTCAAGGAGCTGAGAAGGAGGAAATAAAGGATTAAATAGTGACCTGTTGTGGTGGGTTAACCTTGGCTGAGTGCCAGGTGCCCACCAAGCTGCTCTATCACCCCCCCACTTTCCTTCCCCTCTCCCTCCTCAGCAGAGCAAAAAGAAAGGGGAGGAAAATAAGATGAGAAACAAAAAGTAGTTTAACAATAACAGAAGCAAAAGCCAAGCAAATCTGCATGTGGAAGCAAAGGAAAACAAAGTTTTATTCTCTACTTCCCATCAGCAGGCGATGTTTGGCCACTCCCTGGGAAGCAGGGCTCCAAGACACATAGCGGTTGCTCTGGAGGACAACGGAACGGTTCCCCCCTCCTCCTCCTTCTCCCTAGCTTTATAGCTGAGCTGACATCATATGGTATGGAATATCCCTTTGGTCAGTTCGGATCAGATGTCCTGGTTGTGTCCCCTCCCAAGATCTTGCCCACCCCATCCCACTGGGGGGGAATGTTGGGAAGAGCCTTGGTGCTGTGTGAGCCCTGCTCAGCAGTAGTCACAACACGGGTGTGTTATCAACACCCTTCTAGCTCCCAGCACAAAACACTGCTGCTATGTGGAAAACCAGCTCAGCCAGACCCACTACACCTGTATAGTAAACACAGCTTATAAGTATTTTTTAAAAAGAACAGAGGGAATCATTTTTCTATACGGCATTCTTTGTGTCACATGGATCCTCTATCAAATAACCAATAAACACAAACCTAAGAATATTATGCAAAAAGAATACGAGGCTATGGGCTAGTGGCAGAGAGTGTTGGGGCTGTTGTCTCCTTTTTCTTTTTTTTTTCTGCATTCCATCTGGCAATTAGTTAAAAACTATTTGGAATAAGGAATTAAGCCACAGATAGTGGTTAGTAATTTCTATGCCTAACCAATGATATCTGCCTTCCAGTTAAATAGCCTCAAATGTTGTCAAAGTGATACAGATGAAGGTGCCTGTATTTTGTTGATGATGCATATTTGAAAGCTGGCTCACCTTTCAGAGGCAGCAGAAGACTTACTTTCAGACCAGCAGTGCAGGAAATAGGAAAAGGTATAAGGATACAGAAAAACATTTGTGATGAAAGTTTCACTATCATTATCTGAAGATATATATATTATGGTTTGTTTGAGGGCATTGATTTTCTTATAGCTTTAAATTTTGTATATCACAGGTTCAATTTTTTTTCTTTTACAACTATTTGCACCCCAATTTAAGTAATTTAGATTTCAAGGGATCTGACACAAATATACAATTGCTACGTAGATGTTTAAATAAGCTAAATTGAGCATGAAGTTAATTGCACTTGCAAATTGCTTGCCCAGTAAAGGCCAGTTTGACAACCCATGTACACATAACATGTTCATGTACATGACTTTCAACATTCATGCATCTTTTTAGTACCTCCCTACAACACATGCATCCATCTCCATTATAGCTTCTAAATATGAGTGCTAGAGATCATGTTGACTAACTTTCATTATATCCATATCCTTAGTCCTTTATAAAATTAATCCCATGTCACCTTGTCCATTATTTTGTCCACAACTCATGTCAGACCAACTACTCTGTGGTTATTCAAATGATCCTGTTCATTCTTTTGTGCACTGGCACACTCTTAAACTCTCAGCCTTCTGGAGTCCTCTTGCTGTTCCAAGATGTACGGGTAGTTCATAAACATGATTTTCAAGATAATTAATATACAACATCTTTCAAGCTAATTCTTTTACCGCTCTTGGGTGAATACTGTAGTTATTGACACAAATGTTCCATTTCAACAAAGCAAAAGATTACAGTTCACATCTGCCCTTTTATACTACTATATTGTAACAACAAAAATAACAATATTAAATCCAAGACAAGATACCATCATTCTGAAATACTAATTTGTTACATTAGGGAGGAAATAGTTAAAATAGTACATTGTTACATTGTGTGCAAAATAATATTTATTTTTCTTTACCAAATGAAGATTTAAAAAGCAATTTCCAATCTATGTATGAATGAACTTCAACAAAAGAGCATGCTCCTTAGAGAATGGTTTCATCAGACATATTTCCATCATAAATACAGCTCTTTAAGAAATCCAGGACTAAATTACGAAAGTCAGTAACATGCTGCCACAATTTTTGTTATAAAAAGGTACATCTTTTTCTATTGTAATGTCTCTTTTTACAGCTGTCCTATGGTCTTCTGGTGCCAATCACCATACTGTTAAATATACAGTGAGCAGCTAGAGCTGTTGATTTTAAAAAGTGTGTCAAGTCTATTATGAAGGGTCCCAAGAGACTAAGTTTTCACCATGAAAAATTAAATTGATGCTCTTGAAGACTGATGACAGGCTGGTGATCTCAAGAGTTTTGGGGATTTCTTCTGATTCTTTAGCTTTTCTCTCTTTAATTGGTAATCCCAAGGCATGGGAAGACAGAATGACCCAATTTCAAAAAATGAGTTGTAATCACTAGGGAATTTTTTTTAGAGGCATTTCAGGATATAGTCTGAAATCCTCATGGAAATAGCAGTGTATAGCTCATCAGCCTCCAGGAGGATGAATACGAAATATTTTCTGAGACAAAGACAAATCAGGTGTGTGAAAACTTGCACTGAGCTGACATACCTTCTAGGCAAAATGTCTCTTATCACTAACTGTAGAGTTTCAATTCTGAACTTCATATACTTGATGTAAGAGTTTAGGGGGTTTGAGATGTGAAATGGATCTCAGGTTCCTGGTATCTTTAAGATAAGGAAATAGGTTGAAAAGGCATCTTGTTCAGGTAATGATTGTACAGAAATATTGTGCTATTTCTGACCAGAGATTTGATCCTGAAGTAACTCTCAGATGGAAATACGTGAAACTGCTACTGTCAAAGGAGAAACTAGAAATCTATAGCAAACCTCACCTTGATATAGCTAGATAAACAAACTGAAAAGATGAACATAAACCATTTCTTTGGGTATGTATTTCTCTCCAGAATTCCAACCCTAAAAAATTAAATCATTCATAATATAAGTAATCTCATAATATAAGAAATCTCAGACATCACAACATATTTGTTACCTAATCTAAAAAGTTACTATTATATGACCCAATGTTTATACTTCCCCCCTCCACTTCCCCTGCCCCCTGAGTCTGATTCCAAAGGAAAACAAAAAGAAATTTTTTCAGTTTAAATGTGCTGCTTGGTCATCTTTGTATTTTGTGCAAATTTGAAAAAAACAGTATTTTCTCTTCCCAACAGCAGTTGATAGCCAGAAGTAGCAGACATCAGGTGAAAGAAGACAGGCAGAAATTTTCATAGGTAATGGCAGTGACTGAAAGAGGTCTTTGAGAACATGCAGCAGCTACAGCAAGGAACATTGAAGAACTTTGATCCTACAGTGGAGGTAACAGGACAAAACTTATAAACTCACAGAAAGTAATTAATAAATACATCTGCTCATTCTACAGAACAGCTGTCACATGGATTAAATATACTGCACCTTGTGGAGAACAACAATTCATAGTAACAGCATACCTCCATGGGACAAAATGAATGCCATGTTAAATACAGATAGGCTGTTGAGGGAGAAAACTGGGGCTAGTATGGATGGGTTGTCTGGAGCCCTGAAAGGCAGGAGATGTTTTTTAACATATTACCCTACACCTTCTGGATTTGAACCTAATATGGGCTTTTGAAGGATTCCAAATACTTTACCTGATCCCACGGGAACTAGGTTCCTTCCAGATGAAAATAAATGGCAAGATGCAGTTCAGCCACTTCTGGTATCCATCTGTATACGTTGATATTCCTCACTTGTGGAGCTATGCTGTCAATATTTCCCCAGTAATATATTGTACTGAGGTGAGAACAGTGGACTCACCTAAGTGAACTGAAATGCACGATGTTACTAACTACTGGAAATTAATGTCAGTTCTTTATTTGTAATTTACTAAATTCAAGTTAGTTATATTGCTGATGTTTAATTATAAACTAACTGCTGACTTCTCCACAGAACTCAAAATACTAAATAAATAAAGATGATTCTATGGGAGCATTCACATAGTTTAGTTACCAAGTTAGACTATGACTACATTGTCTCTGCTTTCTGAAGAGGCAAACTTTTGGGCCTAAAAAGCTGTCTCCATGGTTTCTCTATAGCTTTTAGGAAGAATCTTGAGCCTTTAAGCTGCATCCTACTCTGAATATCTTTCAGAAGGCTTTTTCCATTATCTAGAAACAGACCCCAGGGAAAGTAGCTCCCTAAGCATGTCAAATGGGCAATGTTAACCCTCCTCAGAAGGTCATCCTGGCTCTGGGAAGTCATCATTCTCAGTGGTAGTGAAATGGCAGTGAAACTGTGTGAGAAGAACATAGTTCACATAACCATACTGAAAGCCGGTTTCTGTTAACAGACAGTAATACCCAGTCTTGAGGTTGGCAAGGGCTCAGCCCAACTTCTCCCAACCAGGATATTGCCAACAGCAAGTCAGAGCAACAGTGCTTTTCACGTGGGCAGGTGCCACCAGAATATGTCCTAAACTGAAGAGCTGCTGTGCAATGGCTGAACTGTATATAGAATATCACATAAGGAAAATATTTGTTATGGGCTACCTAACATTTCTATATGGAGAGGGTTTTTTTCACTAATTTGTAGATTTCCTTCACTGTAGGAAGCTCTATGTTATACTACATTTACCCAGAATGAACGAGACTAATGTCATCTGTCTTGAGCCATCAAAGTCAGAACTCCAGCTGTCCATGCCTTCCCTGGATAGACAATGAAAAGATAATAATCCTGAAGAGGATTATCTGGCCCATAAAATATATCTTAGTTTTCTGGAGATTCCTCCAGAGCTTTGTCTGTTATGTTATCAGGCACCAATGTTTACTGTGTTCTTAAGTGACAAATCTGGTACATATGACAAATCCAGGAATACATAGTAGTTTCCTCTTCACTGCTTTCGTAATAAACGTACAAAGATTCACTGCAGAGAACTAGAAATTGGGTTGAACTACAGGGAGTTTTCTTCTGCTTATTTGCAATATTATTGAACTGCCCATTACCACTCCAGATGAAATGATATCGAATGCCCAAGCCTATTAAACTGAAATGCTGCCATTGAAGTCTAAAAGTCTTTCCTACACATGGCAGCTCCATGTTCTCTTCATCATGTTTCCTAGCATCTGTTATCCAAATACGCAAAATCACACAAGCACTTTAGCCTTTATATAATACTACATAAGCAATTGGACAAACAACCCTGTCTTTTTCCAATAATGAAAATCCTTTCAAATTCCTTCCTTCCTTCCTTCCTCTCCACAAAGAGGACCTGATCCAAATAAACAGAATAGCTGCGGTTTATGTTTGTAAATTGTCTCATCAATTTTGTTTTATACTGCTCTAGTCTATCAATATTGTCACATAATTACATATCATTATGATGTTGCTACCCTTTTTCTTATGCATCTGTGCATCTTGAAGTGCAAGTTTCATGTTTCATTTATTTCTCTATTTCCTCCTTTCAATATTTTTAAAATCACTATGAGTTTTTTGGAGGCTGCTCTGAGCTCTCTGTTTTTTTTTACTACAGAGCTGATTCAGCAATTAATGTTGCTTCAACACTGTTTTGGATTTTGTGTTGAACCATTTACAACTGAAATAGCATAAGAAGTTCAGTCCAAGTCAGCTAGCACAGCAACTTCTATTCAAAGTAATACTGGTTTGTTTTTTTTTTTTACTTAGTCCTGAAATTGCATCTTGACACTTTTTTTTTTTTGTGGATCAATGTGCTATTTTTATTTCTAACATCTGTAGATCAACAAACTGGAATTCAGTTTTGCATAGAATCCTGATGCAGACTTGCTTTTTGATCCCATTTCTCATTTTACACTATCAACCAGCCCTGCCAACACATTTTCACCAAGCAACACCTAACAGAAATATATCTCATGAAAGAGTATGGAAAGCAGGAAGGCACTTTAGGGAATTCCTGATATAATTACATGGTCTTTTATAAAATTAATAGAGGAGCCAATTTAGGTAAGACTTATTCGGAAAGAAAAGGTCCTGAATTTGAATTCTGAGTTAGGACACAGCTCTACTCTCAACTGTCTGCATTAGAGTGGTAACACAATAGTGTGGAGACGGCACTACTTCAGCCTATAACTGCCTGACCTTGAACCAAACAGGTGAATTTCAGTGCTTTCATGACATTGTATTTACACTATGTCAACAGAACATAACCATAATCCTTACCCATGGTAGTTGTCCCTCTACCACAACAGCAGGATCATAAGAGGCCATACATTGATATATCTTATATTCCAGGGTTTGGTTTTTTTTTTTTTCATTTTACAGAAAGAATACCTCTTTGGAAGTGATAAACAAGAGAAACAACAGTAACATAGATCCAGATAAATATTCTGGACAGCTGTTAAAATGCCTGTTTCTCAGGGAGGACTTACTGATGTTAGTGGAGGCAAATTTTAAGAGCTTTCTTCTGTATATTCTGCATAATCTTTTATGATTATTCTCAATTATATCTCAGAAATGTGAATTAGAGAAAGTTCTTCCAGCACCTAAAAAAAAATCCCTGTATAGTTATTTCTTTGTCAATATGAGATGAAGTTCACCATGTTCTTTTCTCTAAGCTTGGTAGGATATTGCAGCTTTACTAGTCCTGTAATATAGAGGTGCAGCCTCAGTTTCTGGCACTCTCCAACACAGTGAGAGCTGCTCAAGGCAGAACAAAAGTTTGCATGAAGACATAATGCTTCTTAGAGCTCCTTGCAGCATTGAAATACTGTTAGGCTGAAATGGTATAATGCATATATCAATAAAGGTAACAGTGGCACTATGTTTGCCTCCGATAAACTCCCATCTATTTGAATCCTCCCAATATGGGGCAGGGGGAAAAAAAGGAGTAACAGGTTGTTGATAAGGGATGGATTCCACAGCTACAGCTCCTTCCTTCCCAAGTGACTGGTTTAATTGACTGGTACCAATGAAAGAAAAGGAGAATAACTAACTCTCACTACATTTATATCATTTGGTTAAGGTAAAAATGTAATCCTGGGTTGTACTAAATTACTCCAAATATCACTGTGAGAAGGGAAAAAAAAATTAAAATGAATGCCACAGAAACTTGACAATCATCTGGAAGATGGCAACAAAAAATATATATTGCTACAGAAGCTTTGAAAAAGGCCTGGAGGGATACAGAGTCTCCAGTTGAAGTTAGGCTGTTAAAATACCTGTAACATTTCAGTGAATGGTGCAGTACAGAGCAGTTGAAAATGGAAAAAAATGGAAAATGAAAAAAAAAAGTTAGTGCATACTGGATCAAAGGGAATGACTGGATACAACATCCAATATTTTCTAATAAGGTCAAAAATTAGTAGTCCTTACTTGGCAGTTATTTATTCTTATGACAATCTCAAGCAAATCATAATTGATCACGTTCTTTCCTACTGCTGGACATATAATCAGAATGGTTAGCTTTTTTTTTCTTTTTCTCCTTCTTCGTTACTTTGAATGAAGAATTTGAATGCAAGTTTCCATTTATATCTGGTAAGTACTGTTTCACATAGAGCTTTTTTCTTCCTGCTTTGTAATTCACCCACATCACACTAAAAATACAATAAAGGCATGCTGTTCTTTTAAATCACATTGTGAGGCTGGGCTAACTCCCATTGCCTTTTTCTCTTTAACACAAGTAATTATACTCTTCAACTGCCCTTTGACTCTCTGTGGACCAGGGGCAGTCCTGCGTGGAAATGAACTTAATTAATTCTGTTCACTGGAGTGGAGTCTTTTAACCATGGTGAGGCAGCTTGTTTCCATAGGCTTATGCTTTTAGCTGTAAGCAGCTAGATCTATTTTTCCTTTCTAGGTTGCTCCTGTGAGCCCTGATATCTTGTCTTTGCAAATGGCATGTTCAGTGTGAAGAATGAGTCCAAATCTTCATACAGAATTGAGTGTGACTCCACAAGGAAACTGGCAGATTTTGCAGGTAAAAATTCTCAAATCTTTTGAGTCAACATATGCAAATGATAAGACCAGGGCCTGGGGCACAGGTTTTAGCAAAGCACTGAAGCATATGTTTATTTAAGCATGTAATTAGGACTAGCTATTTTCAGAGTGTTTTACTGAAGAATGCAATTGCAATTCATTAAATTACTTGTGAATGCCCAAAAATGTGAATTATTTGCAACAAATAGTATTAGCTAAGTATAGAATTAAAGAATTATAGAAGAAACCCCCCCCCCCAAAAAAAAAAAAAAAGACCAAGTGATTTGTAATCTGACAAGTAGAAATACTATAATATTCAAACTAGATTTACTGATATAATCTGGTACTATACAGATATGGTTATGTTGTTTTAATATGTATTAATTATCTGCCTTCACAAAAGGACAGGGATAAACTCTCCTTTGTCTGTATATCCTTGACAGTTAGTTTCAAGTTTTGTGATTGAAATATTGGAATTGAACCCCTGAATATATTTAAAACAGTGCTAATAGAAGACATTTTGAAGCTGTTATATTTTGCATTCAATCATTAGATATTTCTTGTTGAGGGTTAAAATGACTCAAAAGCACGAGACTGAAGTTCCAAATCCTGCTTCAGTGAATATTATTTAATTTATATACACAGAAACAGATTTTGAATAGAGAATATAATGTACACACTGGTCATGCTACCCATTGTGCAGGGCACTTATAAGACATGTCTGGCCTTACTTGCCAAGGATCAGAGAAAGGATTAATTTATTCTTCCCCATATATACTCAGTATCAAACAACAGGGTTACTTCTGCTAAAAAATTTGGCTGCTTTTTGTCTCTTTTTTTTTTTTTTTGAAATCAGGTTCTACTTTTCTCCAGAGACAAATGTTAGAGGTGATACTACCACTAGGCATGGTAGTCAGAAACTCCCCCAGAAGGTATTTTAAGGTACAGAAGACATCGTCTAATCTTTCAGTAGTGTCTAAAATCATTAAATATTTTTAAAGTCAGAATAAGTTGGGTCATTTTCACATTTCCTCCTGCCTAGCTGCACACTGGGATTTGGAGAGGAATAGAAAACATAAATCCCAATTTAAAGCATGAGTGATTGCTCTCATAGTATTTCAGATCCAGCCACAACTAGAAAGCATTGGAAATCCCCTTGGAGAAGCCTGTTCTCAGGAGACTTCAGTCAAGTTCTGAGCCTGTAGCAGCTGGGCATCTGCATTTTTTTAGAATTACCTGAAAGGTATCAAACCTACTCAGGTACCCTATGTAATACACTATTTCATTTAGGTAATAACTTTCTGATTTCTCCAGCTATACTCTGTGGGACTCTAAAAGGAACTAGGACTTACTCTGCTGGATTTTTTTACTGCATATCCATATGCATGAGGTACGTTTAGGTGGAAGGGCCAGCATGCTGATTATGACAGTTTAGTAGGCTATATAACTCAGTTATGTTAGGATAGGTGGTCCTCAGTTACAGCTATAATCAGACTTCTGTTCTATTGCAGAATAATTAATGAAACAGAAAGACACAAAAAAAAATCAAACTTCCACTAAATTAGTCATTTAAAAGAAAGCTTTTTTATGGAAGCCTTTTTTAGATAAAAAGCCAACTTTCAGTACTGTCCATTTAAGTCAAGGACAGTGAAAAGCAAATAGCATTCAATACAGGAATCCAAGCTTCAAAGGGTTATCCTGAATTGGTTCACTGACAGAGAATTATCCAAGCAAAGGTCAGGCACTCATTAAACCTTATCTGAAGCCAAAGTTATATGTTATGGTTTATTGCCTCAAGTACCAATTAATAAAGAATTAAAGAAATGAAAAACCAGTGATTCATACCTTTGCCGGGAGAACACTCATACTTCAGCATAATGCTAAAATATTAATAGTCATTTTAGTCATGTAGTATTTTATTAGGCACTTAACTCTGTAGGTTTTATCAAAAGATATATGACATTCATTTTTAACAAAATGCTGTGGAGATTTGGGGAACATTTACTCAAAATCTAATAAAGTAGATTTAAGAGATGTTTTCAAATGGAAACCTTAAACACAAGCATCAATTACTAATGAAGAAGAAATGCTTAATAATAGGGGTCTAGGTAGAGGCCATAAAAAAGTGTCAAAATATCACCATGATAGGAAGGGCTAAGGAAGGTTCTAAGGAAGCTGCAACAGAAAACATTAAGTGCTGTAGTAGTGTACAAGAGCACTAATGCATTTTGCTTGCAAGAGGACTTCTAGTAGTCTTATTTTTATCAGCACAGGCATTTCATTAGTTTGACGTGGTCCAGACATTTCTTCTCAGTGTTCAGAGACTGAAATGCTTCACACACTCGCCTACACAACTGTCTTCAAAATACTTTCTTAATATTTTCATCAGCAGCATATGCTCCAAACCACCTAAGGCTCTGAACTGGTGCCCTTTAGCATGCTAAACTGAAAATGTTTGCACCTGCAGATGTCAACAAGGTTGAATCTGTCACCGAGCACTTTCCATTGTCCTTGTTATCTGTCACATTAAGAGCTGGAAAACATAAGTCACTGGTGATTCTGAATGAAAGAAAAGTGGCAAAACTAATGTCAAACCAAAGAAAGAAACTTGAGAGTGCAGATAATCTCCTGGGTCAAATAAGGATAACAGTAAATACCTGGCCTCAGTGACAACAGAATAAATCTGTGTAAAAAAAATAAATTCTGATAACTGAGTCTTCAAGCCTGAGCATGAGTAACTTTGACTAGATAGTTTGGTAAGAGGACTCTTACAACTCTTAAATTTTTTCCCCTCTCTGTCTATCCAACGAGAGAGTTTTCCATCACCGTAGTGATAGCTGAGCTAATAGTTGAAAAGTTTATCGTCCATGAAGACATGTTTAAATGCCTAACATCATCGACAACTGGTGCCTATTTCTTCTCCTCTGTGGAGGCACACAGCCCTTTGCAAAACATTCTGCACATTTCATATTATAATGGAATAAGAGAATTATTTTGGAAACTTTAAAGATCATCTAGTTCCAACTCCCCTGCCATGATCAGGGACACTATACAGTAGACCAGGCTGATCAAAGCCTCATCCAAGTAGACTTGAACACTTCCAGGGACGGGGCATCCACAAGTTGTCTGAGCAACCTGTTCCAGTGTCTCAACACCCTCAGAGTAAATAATTTATTCCGTTACCCCTCATCCTATTACTATATATGCTCTTGTAAAAAGTCCCTTTCCAGCTTACTCGTAGGCTCGCTTTAGGTACTACAAGGCTGCTATAAGATCTGCCCGTCTCTTCTCCAAGCTGAACAACTCCAACTCTCTCAGCCTGCCCACATAGGGCAGATGCTCCAGCCCTCTGATCCATCTTTGTGGCCCTCCTCTGCACTCACTTGAGCAGGTCCATGTCTTCCTTATGGTGGGGGTCCAGAGCTGAACACAGTATTCCAAGCAGGGTATCACAAGAGCGGAGTAGGGGGGCAGAATTACCTCCCTCGACCTCACATGGTTACACTTCTCTTGATGCAGCCCAGGATACAATTGGCTTTCTGGGTTGTGAGAACACATTGCCAGGTCACATTGAGCTTCTCAGAAAGCAACAACTCAAAGTCCTTCTCTGTAAGGCTGCTCTCAATTAATTCTCATTGCCTAGCCCATATTTGTGCTTAGGATTGCCCCAAACTATGTGCAGGACCTCACATTTGACCCTGTTGAAATTCATGAGGTTGACACGGGCCCACCTCTCAAGCCTGTCAAGGTTTCTGGATGGAATCCCTTCCCTCCAGAGTGTTGACCACACCACACAGCTTGGTGTCATTGGCAAACCTGCTGAGGGTGCACTTGATCCCACTCTCCATGTCGCTGACAAAGATGTTAAACAGTGCTGGTACAATACCAACCCCTGAGGAGTGCCACTCATCACTGCTCTCCACTTGGGCATTGAGCCATTGACCGCAACTGTCTGCATGTGACCATCCAACCAATTCCTTGTCCATCGAGTGGTCCATCCATCAAATCCATGTCTCTCCAATTCAGAGACAAGGATGTTGTGCAAGACAGTGTCAAATCCTTTGCACAAGTCCAAGCAGATGATGTCAGTTGCTTTCCCCTTATCCACCAAATCTGTAACCCCATTGCAGAAGGCAGTTAAATTTGTCAGGCACGATTTGCCTTTAGTGAAGCCATGTTGGCTGTCACCAATCGCCTTGTTATTTTCCATGTGCCTTAGCATAGTTTCCAGGAGGATTGGCTCCATGTTGTTGCTGGGGACAAAGGTGAGACTGATTGGCTTGTAGTTCCTTCGGTCTTCCTTTTTTTTCCCTTTTCAAAAATAGGGGTTTTGTTTCCCCTTTTCCAGTCAGCGGGAACTTCCCTGGACTGCCATGACTTTTAAAATATGATGGAAAGAGGCTTAGCATCTTCATCCACCAGTTCCCTCAGGACCTGTGGATGGATCTCATCAGGTCCTTTGTTTACCTTCACATTTCTTAAATGATCTTGAAATACCTGGAAAAAGCATATTTTTAAAATAATAAAAATAACAACGTGTAACATAATTCTTTTGTAGACAGGATCTCAGAGTACATTACAAAACATTATGATCCTTCTTCTTTCCCTGAAGCACATGAATTGGTTTCTGCTCTCAGAGTGTGACTTTCTGTCTAAGTATTCTGTAGGCAAAATAGGTCTGCATCAAATCTAGAGTCACCAGACTGATGTACTGATGAACTTTGGCTGTTTTGATACAGGGGTTCAGATTAATTATCCACTGTATTACAGTAGCTTGCTTTTATATTGCCTGGGGTGCAGCGGTTTGACACAACATTTCACAGCTAAGTCTAACTGCAAAATTGAAAGCATGCTGTCTTCTCACATGCAGCTTTGAGGTGCTTAAAAGCCGAGTGACACACCTGCCCGTTTCACATGACCAAATACCAATACACTGGAGTACAACTTTGCATTGCAGGAAGGAGAATGAGAGGGATCTTTGTCAGATGTATATATTAACCCCTGTGTTTAGCTGGTGAAAAGATTCACAGGGCCGAGGATCAGATGAGACAGTTATATAAGCTCATCTGAACTGTAACAAAGACCACAGGAATCCCTACATCAATCCTGTACTAAGCTCTAAAATCCCTTGCTGAGCTAGAAAGCATTATTTCAAGAGATAAGCAGGCTTGGTTTGGAGCTCAGTGATGGGGACCTCTGCATAGCTGACAAATAACTGCCCCTCACTGTTAAAAAAGCACACCTTTTTCCTATTTAAGTCTGTCCAGCTTCAGTTGCTGAGTGTCTCTTTGCTGCTTGCTGCTAGACAACGTCATTGACATCAGCTTAATAAATAACATGTTTCTATAACCTCAACAGCCTCTCCTATCAAGGCCATCAGCGTCTCATACATTAGGTGGTAGTAATTGGCATAAAACTTCTATTTTCAACAACTCTTGTCTGCTGGGGTTCATCTCTTAATGTGTAGCTGAGGTGATTCCATCTCTGCTTTCCTGAGAAGTAAAAGGCATTCAGATATGATGTACATTTTCAGGCACTGGGTACAGTTGGTTCCTTACAAAAGCTTGTCTTTTTTTTTTTTTTTTTTTTAAATTAGAAAGGTTTACTGGTCTCTTGTGGCTTGTATTTTTATAGATTTCAAACAATAGGAAATAAATGTGCCTTTAAAGAGAGAAATTAATTGTTATAAATTAACCTCAGAAGTATGTTTAAATATTTCTCTTTTAATTTGTGCAATAAGGGAACAATTTAAAAGGTATAGCAGGGTGCCTGCCTCTTCTGTCCTCTGTAGGAGGAAAATACTTAGCAGCATATGCCAAGCCTTATTCTCTTCCAAATGCTAACATGAGTGGATGTCAAATCAAATATCTCATTGAATCAGAAATGCAGCTGCAGGTATTATGTTTGTCAAAACCCTTCTGCTACTGATCCTTCAGCTTCTATTTCTACGTTTAATTTATTTCCTCAAAACAATTAACAGAAATTTGCAACCAAAGATATAGCATGGGTGTATGCATGTATGTGTATGCATGCATGCCTGTGTGCATTTACATTTATTATCCCTTTGACTATTTTGCCAAAAGTATCTCCATGAGAATAAGGGAAAAAAATCTAGAAAAAAACCAAATACATATGATCCTTGCTATTTTTTAAATGTGTTTCTGTTTTTCTTGTGTATATGCAAGCATTCCGAAGAAAGAAGAAAAAAAGCTAATATTGTTATAACCTGGTCTCTGCAATAGATCTTATTTCTTATCTTTTTCTGATTGTATGCCATTCGGTATTCTGTAGTGTAACTTCCAGGGAAGTGCATATCAGGTTAGGGTTTTTTTCATTCTCCTTCCCTTCTGGCTCCTCATTACTAAAGGTCTTGGGTATTTTCTATGATTGTTTATGGAAACTTATCCAATAAATAGCTTTTCCCTCAGACTATTCTAAAAAAGACTAATGTAAAAAGGAATGCATTTTACCTGATATACAAAATAGAAACCTGTGGAGCTGAAACCACTGAATACAAATCCATATAGCTTCTGGACATCTCTGATTAAATCCCAAAGGAGGAACTAGAAAGTGCTATACAGTTTCAGAGTTCCTCTCTGAAGACAAAGACATCCCTGACCGACTATTCAAACTATTCAGCACTAGGCATGTGCAACAGCAACAACTGGATTTTTGTTCTTGTTCCTCATTCGTATATAATTCCCTGCACATTCAGAGTATTACACACTGTTTATGCATCATGCAATCTCACTGGGTCCTGTTTCTTTACAGTTTTTACTCCTGCTGCTAAAAGGAAAATAGGCTTTAACAATCCTCTTTTGCTGCCAAAGCTGCTGCTACTGAATGAACACATCCTGCCTGCAGTAGTCTGATTGATCCCTGTGATCCCTGTATCCAACAGGAGTTCAAAAGAATTCTGCTGCTCAAAGGACTAAAATTGGTATTCGTTTAAGATTTACTGGCAAACTAAAGCTCCTTCATGCAACAGCAGATGCTGTTCTGCCTTTCAACATCACAGCAGACCAAAGTGACACTGAACAAGTTCAAACTTTGGATGGCCTTGATAACACACTACACCTTTAAACCGGCATTTCCTAGCTTAGAATCCTCCTTAGCTCATGAGCGATAGCTAATGTCACTGAACTTAGCCACAGCTTGCAGCTCCGCTCTGAAGCAGGACACGGATACTTGGGACACATTCAAAATAATAAATTCTAAATAATCTAGCACACAGTAGCTCTTTGCACAGTTACTGTTAAGGCCACCTTTGCAGCTTGTCAAACCCCATTGCCTTTAAAAGCTTAGTCCCGCTGCTACAAAGTACAATTTATATATCCATATAACCCCTTGCAGTGCTTGGTAGACTAAAAAGATAGGCTTTAATAGATTGCTTTGAAAAGGGGAGAATGGAAAGGTTTTGCTGTAACAAAGACCTTTGTAGGTGATATGTGAAGCCTGAGATTATGACCAACCTTAAGACAAATAGATATTTAGACTAGAGGGACATCATTGTTATAACTTATAAAAGAATCTGATGCTCCACCCACATACTCAAGCGCTTCACCTTCTCTTTTTAATTGTCTCTTTTCTGGAGGCACAATGGACCACAAAATATATTATTTACTATCATGGTCAAAAATACTTCAAGGCTGCAAAGATCAAATATTGGTGAATTTAAACATATCTATCACTAAGATCCTTTGACCCCATATTGGTCACATTGCTAGTTTTATGCACCAACCTTCCACAGGGTGTAATAGCTGAAGCCTAGTGTTACTCTTCCTGTATAATCAAGGCAGATTTTATTTCAACAGGAGTGCTATATCACTAATTGAGCAACCCACATGTAACATATTCATGCATATCTATCCATATATAATATATTGAACTGTAATCAGCAGATAGACCTCACCAGCATGTTGGTTAATTCTACCCATATACTTTTCAGTGAATTTTGAACCTTGAGAAGCACAAGTAGAATGCAAAGATTATTAGTGGCACGAAGTTTTCTCTGCAGAGAACATTTCACTGTCATTTAAGCAGAAGGGCAACTTCAGGATATTCAGGCCAGGCCAATTTAGAATGCAAATGGAAACCTGCTTAGGAAAGTGTCATCTTTTTATTCATAGAAAGGTAAAACATGATTTCTGTCTTTCCATTATTATACTGGAGGCAATATCACAAAGCTCGCTGCTTTCCTCCATTGTTCAGTATGTAGACACGGATGCACTTGTCCCATGTTCCATACAGCTTGGATGCAATAATACTATATTACTTTCTCATTGCACATAGGAAAGCTGGTAATCATAATGTCCCTTGACGTATGTATTTACATAGTTTCTAATTAAATAGTATATGCTACTCAGCAGATTCATTCTACAGGCCTGTTACTTTAAGAAAACCCATTCAGATTCATAAATGTCTTTTCAAATTCTTCCACAACACTCTAGAATGATTTTGCTAGATTGATTGATGCGTAGTGAATTTTACTGAGAATTAATCACTGTCCCCTTGGGGAAAGTGTTTTCATCTAGATACTAATTCTCAACAAGACATGCTGGGCCAAGGTCATTAAAGTCTTTGGATTCATAACACTAGGGCAAAAAAGGAAATTCTGATTTCTGTATCTCCCACCGTCACACTGAATATTTCTATTCATTGAGGGAAAGAGTAGAAATTTGTCTTTATTCTGATGGAAGCTACCCCCACTTTGAAACTGCTAAAATAACCCATCAGTGATGATTTATAGTAATAAACATTACCTTCATTTATTAGAACACAAAGTAATAAAAAAGAGGGTTAGAGGCATTAGATTCACTTTTCAAGAGAAAAATTGAGGCACAGAGAAGGTAAAAGAACTATTTAAGGCCAGTGGCACAGTTGGGAGTAAATCCCAAGCTTCACATTTTATCTGCTAGCCATGTAAGTCATAGAATCATAGAATGGTTCGGGTTGGAAGGGATGATCTCAAAGATCATCTAGTTCCAACCCCTTCTGCCATGGGCAGGGACACCTCCCACTAGACCAGGTTGCCCAAGGCCCCACCCTGTGTACAAAGAACTGTGAAACAAAGTTTTGAATCTGCCAGTGATGTTCTGCAGAATATTAATTACTGTGACTCTCTTGTGATTGTCTCAAAACTTTGTAAAATAATTTTGAATCTGTGAAATAGTTGAAAAAGCAGAAGTTTGTGTTTTGGCCACAAGTCAGAGAAGAGTTAAGGGTCCTAATCTTGTTCTAAATAACAGTTTAATGTCTTAGAGTCTCTCTTGGTTAAAAAAAAACTAAATTCAAATCTTCTCCCAACTAGATTTGAATGTGGATTGTATCTTTCTGAATGGAATACTCAAATCAAGTGGCTGTAGAAAGAAGATTTCTTCATTTCTTAGAGGTATTCATTTAGAAAAAGCCTCTCCATTATTCATCAGGCATATTAAAAGAAAAAGAAAATTATGACAACAGATTGGTGGTTCTGGTACTCATGCCCTAGTTTCAAACTTTGCTTCGGTGAATATGTATCTAAAAATCAGATGTGGCCTGAGACAAAAGCAGAACTCACTACTTCCCCCTAACATGTTTCCACAGTATTCAGTCTCATTAAGTCAAATAACATCCTAATTTCAGGGCTTCAGTAAAAAACAAGATGTGGGTTATCTGATTCCATTGTGTGACTGCTGCCTGTGTCAAGCTTTTGTTTCTACTGCTTTGAACTTTATTTTAAAATTTGAGTCTCCGCTTCAAAACTCTAGGCAAAAGCTTATTTGCACATTCTTAAAACAACATTTTCTCTTCCAGATATCCAATTTTCTTCATGAGAACTACTTTTAGCAAATGTGGGCCTTTTGTAGGATATCTAGCTTCCCTGATGATTTTTAAGCTTAGTTTCTATAATTAACAATGGTTTACTATTTGCAACCTGTTCCCCCGACCATGTTGGAAGTGTCAGTGCATGAGTAGAGTACAGCTATGGAAAAAGAGCAGTCCCTTGCTCAATGTGAAGCATAAGGAGTCAGATAATATACAAAAAGGTACATTGTGACAACATAAAGGTGATGCTGAAGAAAATTTATTTTCCCACTCTATCAAATAGGTTATAGAGTATTTTATTGCATGTCATAAAACTGTATTCCAGCAAAAAGCAGTTACCCCACTCTTCAAGACTGGTATAAAAGGCTTTAGTCCATTTCCATCTTCATAAATTACTTCAATATCACGAAAGCCCTCTACATCAACCCAGTAAAAATACATTTGGTCTTGCAAATTTAGGAAAAAAAACACTGAAAAATGATAGCTCACTTTTAAAAAAAAAATCCGTGCATTTCTGATTTCAAAGGAAGCTGCAGTGACCACTGGGAAGTGATCACTGGCAGACGTACTCCAGGATCCCCACTTCGTCACTGCTGCTCTGAAAGTGTCCTCAGATCAGAATAAGACTAGAGGTGCTGAACAGATCAGAAAAAACACACATCTCTCTCAAGTCTAACTTGCATTTGCAGGTCCTACAGCACTTCTGCGAAGCTCAACACCCGGCAAAGCGCTGCGCTCCCACCTGCGCTCCCCAGCGCCCGTTCCGAAGCGACGGACGGGTTGTGCTTGGGGACACGCCGACTTCCCTCCGCACGGGCACGGCGCCCCGAGCTCACCGGGGGTCCCCGGCCCGGCCCGGCCCGGCCGGCGCCGCT
>VZZY01003823.1:0-224299 GCA_013400335.1 Eurystomus gularis
GTTTGTGTCCTTACAAATAAAAGCATTGAAAGAGAAACGAAGTTGACTCATCAGCTTGCTAGGTGTAGAAGCAGGTTCCTGTGAAGGGCAAGTTACAATTTATACTGAAATGATGAAACATCCAGAAATAACCCAGATCTCTTAAAATATTTTTGCTTGTTTTGCTTTACAAGTGTTACTTGGAGTGATATAATGAAGCAGAATAATGTGTTTATATATGCTGTACATAACAAATGGGAATGGAAACTATTATCATGGCCACTAAATATAATTCTGTTTTCTAACAGTCCTAGAAAAGTCTTTAAATATTCATAATCTAAGTGGTGTGGACATACAAATCTAAACAAATTAGTATGGAGTTGGGCTATAATGTTGAGTAATTGTGTTTTGTTTTTGCATAGCACTATACATAAGTATATGAGGTGTGATTTAAGAGGCTTTGAACTTTTTTGGATATTTTCTCTGTATTTTAATATTTTCTGTTCTCTTTCTACAGAACATTCTGGCTTTGAATCCCCGAAAACAAATGCATGCAGCTCTTCATTCAACTGCAGCAAAGAAACAAGTCAAAAAGCAATGGAAAAGGAATTCTGACAAAAGCTGTTTGGTAAGTGCATGTTTATTATTGCATCTGGACCATGCAATGGTCAATCAATGAGGCTGAAACCTCAGTTGTATGAGAAATTCAAATTTGAGTTTCCTGTGTTGTTCAGTAGCTAAATCTGGTTCCTAGTTCTGTTCCTGTAGATAAAAAGTTACTTCTTGACCATGTATTTACTTTTCAGAACCCTTTACATGCTGTATCTTTTTCCTTTTTGGTGATTTAGTAAGCCTTTGATACAACTTTTTCCGTTTTGTTATGGAGTCTGATCCGTCTGAGGGATCAAGCAGTATCACAGCTGGCTCACTACTTCCCTCACTCTCCCTGAGTTACCAGCCTCCGCTGCCTTTTCTGCCACTTCCTCCTTTTCTTTCTGTTTTCCGAGAGTAACACGGAGTACAGCAGCACTTCGCTATCCTTTCTGACACTTTTAAAGGTAACTTTATTTCAGTACAGAGCTAGGGGAACCCATTATATGTACCTATTTTATATACATACGTGTATATATAGAGCTACCTATATATGTACTATATATACATGGCCATGTGTATCTATGTTATACAGAAATACATACACCTTAGATTAAAATGTGGCTCTGGATTTTAAAGGAATTTTCAGGTTGGATTTTTCAGGAAATAGGTGGGTTTAGAATAAATATTTTTCACTATAAACTGTCTATGTTCTTCAATATTTCTGCCATTAGATATCATCATATTCTCTCTAGGTATTTAGATTCCTAGTCTCAGTGTGATATTTGACTAATCCTATCAGACTTTGTTGTCTCTTTGATCTCTTATCTGATTAGAAGGTTTGTAGTGTTTTTACTGTCTTCCTGCAGATTCTCTTAGATAATTCTCTAAATTCAGAAGTTTTTCTACTTCTACATCTACAAACTATTTCCCTTATGGGTATAATGCTGTGATGTCTTTTCATAGTGTTATCAAAATACCTTCTCCCACTAAGTAGGAAAATTCAAGTTTGATAGTTGATACTCATTTATAATTTAAAAAACAACCAAACAAAACAAGAAACACAAACCAAAACAAAACCCCCACCAAGTTCCTGATTTTCTCACAATTGTGAAATCCAGTATGACCAACAGATACTTGCTGGGAGGAGCAACCTAGGGTATACTTAGCATTTCAACCATGCTGTAGTATAGTTTCCTGTTTTATAGCATTGATTATAAAAATCTTTCTCTTATTATAGCTAATATTCCTATGTTCTTATTTTATTTATTGGCTTAGATAATGTTATAACAGCTGGAAACTAATGTACATGAAAACTAATGTACATGGAAAGCTTCTGTTTGTGAACACGGATGATTATTTTGGGATGTCTGATGCAGTTATTGCGCACAGCTGTTTGTTCCTGCTGCACAGATAGTTGAGCTGCTCAGCAAGCGGCTCCTGGACAGCTGCAGTTTACATCATTATGTTTTCAGGCGACCTGAAATCAATAGAGGGCTGTAAACTCCTCTATTTACAGGAACTGTTTGTTAGGAAGCACAGGTATCCATGCAGCAGGACAGCTAGGTACCTGTGTGGTACCTCTCTTTCCAAGTTCCTGCTCTTAGCTGTGTGTGCGTTCCTCATGGTGTCTCAGATGTTCTTGGATCCGTAAGGTCTGAGCTTCTTGGGCTATGCAAACAGCACCAATTGGGGGTTCATCGCTAGCTTGTGTGTCTTGGCTGTTTTTTTTATTCAAAAGCAATTCTGCATGTTGTCAAATATTGCAGGGTGATGTTTTGGCATAGGTTTACAGTCTAAACAACTTGATTTTATAGCTCTACGTAGGTGTGGAACTCTGTGCAGTTATTAGGACCCTACACTGACAGAGATCTGCTCCTGTGTTGCAACTTACAGGTTTAAAGGTTAGAGATAAGCAAATCGGTATATCTGTACATGTACACACCTTCATCACAGGTAGTTCTTACACTGTATATTGTGAATTATTTGGTAGAAATGTCACATTATTTAGTTTGAAAGTCATGAGAAAGTTAAAATACTATAAGAAACTGTAAAGGGCTAGTCCTTATTTTTAGGCCAGTAATTGTCCTAGTTTGTAGAAGTGCCAAACTTTTCTTTACTCAGAAATACATAGTTTACTTTTACTGTACAAGGTTTACCACACAGCTTACTACTCTGGCAGAAAAAGCCCTACAAAACTAAAAAAAACAAACCTAAAAGTTTCTCTGGTATCCCATTACATAAAAGGCATTAGGAGAAAATGAGAGACTTTTTACATTCTCCAGATCATTGTTGTTGAGTAATTTGATAAACAAAGAAAGGATACATAGAGCACAATTTTCTGTCACAGTCCAAAAAGCCCTTGGCAATGATGTGTAGGCCTGCTAATGAACAGGTCAAGCTCTATTTGAAGTTCATAGGAGGCATACTTGCTTGCATTTCCTTAAAATCTGAATTTGGCTTTTAGCTTTGGATTCTTTTAAAGCTGTACTGATGCTGCCTTTGCAGAATTACTGTTGGGAGGGAAGGTGGGAGTGTGAAAATACAAAACTAATTAAATTAACAGTCCTCAAAACTCTGAACAAAAGCTGCATCTGCTGAGGCATGCACACAGTGACTTTGTAATGTCTAATACACTTCCAGATGGCAGACTTACACATTTCCTCAGAATAATTGCACAAGTGAAATTTTAACTCCTAGTCTGCTCTGAGACTCTTCGAGTTGCCCATTAAATAAGTTTTGAAGTGGAAACTAAGTGTCACTATCTGTCCTCAGCATTGGAAGGCATTCACCTAAAGGAAGGCTCAATTATACTTTCAATGAGTGCTATTGTTTATTTACTGTGTTAGCAACCAGATTTTGCTGTAAAAATGATTTATAGTTATAAGTGAAAGATGAGTCAGCTTTCCTTCAGGAATTTTAACTGGGAGATTTATGTCAGAGTAGGTAAACTCTTTATTGCCAAGTCAGTCTCAGTAACAGTGCTAAACCCAAGCATTAACACTCCAGTTTCTTCTGAGTCATGCTGAAAGGTGGTATGAACAGGCACCACAAATCTCTCTGGGGAGACAAAGGTTTCTGTTGTCAGAAGAAATTAGAGAAGAGTTTAGAGATGGCTTTGCTAGTAGTAAATCTTGGAGAAGGAAGCAAAGTTTAGATTCCCTTAGGTCATCAATTTATAGATAAAACTAAAGCAAAGGAATGAACTGTGGAAGCTGTGAGGATTTGCTTTGATTTCAGGGTTTTCCTAGGTAGTTCAGGATTGTTTCAACATCTGATTTATGTTTTTATTTATGGTTTCGAACTCTCTGTAATTTGATTTTTGCATATATTTTATGCTTGCTGACATTTAAATCAGGAGCTAGATGGACACCGACCGTGTGCATTGGCATTACACCCAGCAAACTGAGTTCCTTGCTTTATGAATAGGGTTTCTAAGCATTGTGGGACATCTTCTGCTTTTACCTTGTAAACATGTGGGTTTGTTGTTTTAGTGAAATTCACCTCTGCAATTTTTATAAATTCACTTATCATTGGAGAGTTCAGTCGGATATTGTAGTCCAGCCATATGTTGTAATGAAACCTGGGAGATATCTACTAAGGATAGGTGAGAAGATGATATAAACCCACCTATTTATTCAGATTTTATGCAGTTTCTGCATTTAGAAATAATAGTAATAATTGCTCCAAGTGGAAGGTTTGGAAGAATTTCAACAAGACAAGAAGGGTGAAAAGGAAATGGGGTTTAAATTGGTTTGTAGTTAATTGCCATAGCATGTAACAGTATTGATTTTCTGGCAGTAGTGGCATTGTTCTTTGTCCTTACATTTGCTACGCCTGATCAGCATTGTGCAACAAGAGCCTCACTACCTTGAGCAAAATAATTTTTAAGACTAGCTGGTTTTTTTTTGCAGGGGCATCACTTCTGGGCAAGAGTCTTTAACTGTTCTATAATTCTTTCCAGCCGTTAGAGACAACCAAATTCTCCACACTGACTTTCTCTGTGCAACCTTATGGTGCAACTACCAGGTTGTTCTGTGCTGATGGTGGAGAGTGAGATCTGCAATTAATTGCAAGATTTAACAGATCACGTTGCTCTTTAAATTCAGAGGACAACGTTACAACTCCCTTAAAGCAGTAGTGATGAGTTTGCTAAAACTTCAAACTGATTTCTACTTTGATAGTATTTTTGTGACTATCACTGCTAGGTGTGAACATTTGTAAAAAGGAATTCCTATTAAAAAACAAAAAGGTTTGTAAGTACCTCTTGGTGTACAAATGTCCAAGCTTGCCTAGAAAAACCTGTAAATAAGGTGATTTTTTTCTCAGCTGTAATCAGATTTTTTACCCTAAGTATTGCCTTCCAGTGAGATGGAAAAATGCCATGTGATTTTTGTGCCCAATCATATTTTGCAGCTACAGAATAATAAAGGTAGCAGTTCCCAAAAAACTGATTGGTTGAAGCAGAAATAGTGCAAATTGCAAACAAGTAGATATGAAACCCAGTTCACCCAAAGCTTGAAATCAGGGACCTTAATGAATAAATGCTTTTTCAGTGAATAATTTGGCCATTTCTAGACATGTATTGATGAAAGATTATATATTTATAAATAAAAAATAATCCCAAATATTGTAAAGTAGAGAGCACTCATTAAAGGAAATCAACTCAATTATCTTTATAATCTAAATGTATAGTTTACCTTTGCAAATATTTATTTTTTACTTCATTGAATATGAATATGCAAGTTTAGCTCTTTTCTGAATGGATATACAATGGCAGATGTCTCTCTAATCGCTGCTCTATTCAAACATTAATTGGTAGAACATATGTAGAATTCTACTAGTCTGAATAGGTATAGGATAGCAGCAGTCTTTTTAATCACATCACTATTCAACCACTAATTGGTGTGATGATTAAGGGACATTAGAGGGAGCACTTTGACATCTGATTCTTTGAACTGATGTCTGCTCAGGCTGCACTGTATTCATCATGGCCAGACTGATTTCTTAAATAAAATGCTCTGATTCCCAAATGTGGAAAATATTGCATTAGGATCTATTGAAGTGATTAGGGAATTTGAGAATTATTCTTTTATTTAACTAGTGATTGACTGTATATGCACAACCTATTCATATGAATAATACATGGCTTACTGTGTATCAGAAAGAGCTGAGAAGTAACATCAAGAGATTTTCTCTTTTCTCATAGTGTCAATAATTAAATATTAATACACATTTTAAAATGTACCAGTTTAATCATTTAGCAGTCAAATTCCTACTCATGCATTTTTTAGATTAACTAATTACTCTGCATTTTCTTGTATCGATACCATATGCTGACATTTATAACCATTTTACTGGAATAAAGTGGTTTACATGTTTATATATGATACCACTTATACTTGCTCTAAGAAATGCATATTATAATCCTTGAATTTGCTGCTTTATTTTAGCTTCAATGTCTTATTTTCATAAGAATATCTCAATAGGTCCTAACTTGCCTGACCGCTACAAGTTGGTGCTTTCATGCACATTTTCTGTGTATCTCATTGTAAATACTGCCTTATGGAAAGTTATCCCAAATCCTTTCTTAGTCCTCTGCAAAAGGTTCCTTCTTACCTTGTGCTCTTCTGGAATGCTGTTCAAAACCACCTCTGACCTCTTAACTTCCTCTGTTCAGAGTTTTTCAGGTTTTATGTTGGATCATTCCTCTTCTTATAGAGCAGCACTCACCAAACATTGGTAGTTCCAGGTGTATTTTTAACCATCTAAAAACCAAAGTGTCTCAGAGTTGCAGATTGTTTGGTTTTACACAGATGTATATGACAAAATGGAAAAAAAAAAAAAAAAAGCTTGTCTACTGCAATTGCTGAATTCTAGATAAGTTTGGTCAACTCATTCCCCTTCATTAAACTCAGCAGACCAGAGAGTATAGGTAGGACCAGAAACAATCTTCACTGTTAACTTTCATTTTATGCTTAGCCTTATACTCTTTTAGATGAGGATTTCTATACGTGTATTTACCTGTGGTTATTGGATGGAGACAAAGGTGCTTTCTTGTGTTGGTGTATTGGAAAACAGAATAAATAATAGCAAGACTAGCTTCTCTTTTTTTCCAATTCCTCCCCCCCTTCTTTTTTTTTTTTCTCTTGTAAACTTGCCTGTGCTGAAACCAATGCTGCTTTTTTTCTCTTTCCTTCTCTCCTAGACTTGCTTCTTGTATAGCAAACGCCCGATCTCTGTTCTGTTTAGAAGTCTATAAAATTAAAAATTATCACGAGCTTTAAGTTGAGAAACTCTAAGTGCTTGAACACCATTTCTTGGAGAAACCTGTGCCATTCTTAGCCTGTTAGTAATTACTCGCTTCTGATCTATTTATAGTGTTTAAGTCCTAAAAGACATCTGCTCCTTAGAAGTAAAAGGAGCTGAAAGACTGATTTTAGCGTGAAGGAAGTAGTACAGCTTGCCGAATGCTGTATTTTAAGCAGGGCTGGTAGCACTGTCCAATATTAAGTTGCACTGAAGTGTTCATTACAGGGCTCTGCTTGTAATTTGTCTGCAACTTTGCCATATGTTTGGATGAAAATTTTCTGAGTACCAGTCCATCAATTCTTTTATGCACATTAAAAAATTGGTTATATATGCATATCAGGAAACCATTTGATTTAAGTATGAATGAACAAGTCTGTTGCAAAAGCTTGGTTTTGATCTTTTAATGTATCCTGATAGCATGATATTTAAAAAAAAAAAACCACAAGCATCTTCATGCTTTGAAGCAAGATTGCATAACAAACTGGGGATTGAAAAACAGAACTGTCCAGAAGCTTTGAAAACCTTATCTTGATCAGTTTCTGTTGCATTTATCATAGAATCATAGAATCCTAGAATGGCCTAGGTTGGAAGGGACCTTAGAGATCATTTAATCCAACCTCCCTGTCATGGGCAGGGACGCCTCTCAACTATGTCAGGCTACTCAAGGCTCTGTCCAACCTGGCCTTGAACACCTCCAGGGAGGGGGCAGCCACAACATCTCTGGGCAATTTATTCCAAAGTCTTGCCACCCTCGTACTGAAGAATTTCTTCCTAAAATCTAATCTAAATCTATTCTCCTTCAACTTAAACCCATTACCCCTTGTCCTATCAGTGGACGCTCTTGTAAAAAGTATTACAATGTGCAGTCCTCAGGTGGAGAGCAGTCAACTGCCTCCTCACTCACTACTCCTTTGCTTACAATATTCAGTATTCTTTGCTTTCAGTAGTGTCTTGGATTCAGGAACTTCTAAATTGTTGGTGGTATATCTCTGGAATGGTTTTGAGGCTTTCACAATGATTCCTTTTTTGTTTTATAAACTGATATACTGTTGGAGTATAGTGATGAAAATAAACTTAGTATGCCATCCAGTACTGATATCAGAAATAATGGTTTAGGGATTTTTCAGTCTGCAAAGATGCTAGGTACTCCTTGGTTCGAGAATGTGCCTTAGAACATACATGCTTCATCTTGATGAAATGGGAAGTGCTAGGTGGTCCAGTCTCTGGAGCTGTGGTGTTGCCATGCTGAGGCATCCCTTTTAGTCTTTCTGGCTGTGTGCCTGTTCTAGCAGTTCCAGCAGTCTTCAGAAAGCTATATGTATGGTTTTTCTTCAGTCACTTATTTCACTTCCAATCAGTCATGCTTTTAGTGGTTAATCAATTTCATCTTTTTAGTGCTTAATGCCACAACAAGTTTTTTTCTAAAATATAGTATATTTTATTTGTTGAAGGTCAAACTGTCATATTGGCTTTCTCGTACCTGAAGAACAGTCAAAGGATTGTTCCCTTTCGGTATGAAATCTGGTGTATTAGAAGATTCCTGTTAGATATCTTTCCAGTTCCCTATTTTCCTTTAACTCTTCTTTGTTGATCATGTTTTCTGAAATGCTTATTACGTTGCTTTTCTTTGGATTTTTATTTTCTGCATCTTTCTATGATTGTGATGTTGCAAACTTGCACAATCTTTCAGCTGGGATCTAGCTAGCCCCAAGTGGAATGAAATAATTTGTTTGCCTCACTTGCTGAACTATTCACAATGTGCTGTTCCTTCTGCAATAGCATTGGATTGTCTTGAGTTCAGTGTATGGTATAACTTCTGACCCTTCCGTTTGGCTTGATTTTTAAATTCTTCTCTTGCCTTTTGAGATGTTTAATATCTCCTTCCTGGTTTCTCTTATTCCACCAAACATGATTTTGGTAGAAACTACTTGTACATTCTTCTTTTCCAGCTATTCAAATCACTGCGGTCCTGGGTGAATCATGAAGCATATTGATTCAGGTACTTTTTCAGTGATACAAAACAAGCTAGAGGTTGTTTCTCAGTAAGCTATGCACTCACTGGATATTTGTTTTATCTAGACTACATTTTAATTGGCTTAGGAAAATATGGTGTGGAATATTTATTAATAAAAAGTTTACTTGAGACCTGTCTTATCTACCACTTATTCAGAAGTTCATTGATCCTAGAACAGAAAATAAGATTGATTTAACTTTGCTTTTTGTGCCAATGTTGGATTTTTTTACATTTGCTTTTTGTGCCAATGTTGGATTTTTTTACATTTGCACTATCATTTTTAATGAATGCACTCAATTTTCTCTGCTAGATGCTATAATTCCTGTTTCCACTCCTTTTTTTTTTTGTAAAGGGAAACATTATGACTGTTTCTTCTGGCCTTTTGAAACCCGAAGCCTTCAGAGTCTTTGGGTACAATTGGTCCATGCATTGATTCAGTTAGCTCCTTGATGACTTAGTGATATACGTCACTGTAATATCTGTCTGATTAAAAAAAAAAATAAATTCCAAGCCTCTTTTTTCCATACACAATCCTGCAATCCCATGTTCTTGCTAAAAATAATACTTTTAGTAACAGTACAAACTGTTATAGTAGTATAAAACTATATAGTAGACTATATACCATGCCATCTTCATAAAAAGATCAGGGAAGGCTGTGAATAATTAAGTTCTCTCTGCATCATTTGTTATTAGCTCTCCTTTCCTGTACATAACCTGTATTTCGCTTTATTTTCTTCTTATTTCTCATGTATATAGAAATGTTTTCTTCTTATTTTTTCTCATCCTTGCTAACTGAAATTTGCTTGGTGCCTTAGCTTTCTGATTTTATTCCAACAGTGCTTGTGCTATACATTTATATTTAGAAATTCATCTACTTAGGTATGGTTTTATGACTTTGATTTGCTGGCCATGGGGTAGTAGGCATGATATGACCTTAAAGGTCTGTTAAGTACTTTTTTTTTTCTTGATCGTGGTTTTGGGTTTGTTTTTTTTTTCCTGCTTTCCTCGAAATAGTTTCCCTTTGTGTGTTTCTGTTAGGGTTTGCCCTCTCTCCTGCTTCCCTTTACTGATCAATCTATCTTTCATGAGACATATCTGATCCCCAAGTCTATTAAAATTATATTTTCTGTAGTTCACTGTCCTCATTCTGTTACCCTCACAACTTTGTATACTTGGAACTGCTTGTAATGCAATTAGAGAGGTAAGTCGTTGTAAGACACTTTGACTTTCTATATACAGCCTGGAAAAACCAGAGATCCTAATAATGGTAGGGTGAAGGTGTTCTTTGATGTGATAATTGACAAACTTTGTTAGTAATGGTAGTTAAACCAGAATCACTAACATAACATTGTGAATAGTATCAGTTCTTACTAATTCAGGTATCAAGCTGAATGGACTTTAGCCTTAAATTTAGCAAATGGGGAAAAGTCATAGAATAATCACAGAATATAACGTTCATCAGGCTTTTTTTGGGAGTTAATTTAATATAAATTCCATGGAATTTATACTAAAATTTATTTTATTTTATAAGACAAACTCTCAAGTTAAGAAAACAGCTCAAAGACCTGAATTTTGAGGAGATTGTTATTAATTAAAATATACAAAAGTTATTTGGAATTTGCATCTCAACTTCTATAGCAAAGTTTCAGATTGAAATGGAAAACAACTTCAAAAAGAATATTAAGAATATGAGGATAACCCATAAGGAATTGAAAAAATATGGGATTGATGGACAAAGCAGGAAGTACAGAGGGAAAAGGAGAACTTTCAAAAGTCAAGTTGAGTCACACCTGGCAGAAGAAATTAAAACAAATAGTAAAAGGTTATTCAGCTATATAAAACAAATAGTAAAAGGTTCTTAAGCTATCTAAATTAAATGAAATAAAAGAACAAGGAAAGTCAGTGTGAAGATAGGATTACATATCCTAGGTATTGTCTAAAATTTTTGTAAGTCATTGTCCTAGTTTCAGTAAAATGGGAATAAAACTAGAGATGGCTAATGGACAGACAAGTGCAGATACGGAAATTACCCCAGACAGGCCAGAAGGAAAACTTGGAGGGTTTAATGTCTGAAGTCAAAGGGAAAGAAAAATTGACATGTGAAATTGCAGCCTAGGATTAAAGCAAGCAATATGTTATGGTATTTGATTAAAGAATAGCCAATGTAGTTTCTGTATGTTAAAAGGCGGAGAATTGATGGACAACTCTAACTCTATCAGCAGCATGCGAAACTTTGAAAACAAGTTTTGAAGCAAAGATTTATTATACACGTTTAGGTAAAAACAAAATGGAATGAGACATATTGGGTTTTATTGTTAGGGATAGATCATGACACACTGACAAGATTTTTCCACTTCTTTTGCTAATTAATAATAATCATCTGCTTAGATTAGAATAGTATAACAACAAGAGACTGGCTAGAAAGGAAATGAGAGTGAACAGTGCTTGAAAAAGAGCTTCTGGTTCTGGGCTTTGAGCAGAGCTTGTTGAAGACTCCGTCTTCAGATTCTTACCATTTAATATTTTCGTTAAGGAACTTGACATAAATATTAGGAACATATTACAAGGAAGTTGACAGGCACTGTCAGTACAGAAGGAACTAGAACCTCATAAAGAACTGTGTGGCACTGAAGTTTAGAATAAAAAAAAAGATAAGAATAAATGTAGTAGTACAATTAGGAGGCCGTGCAGCTAAGGGCTGAGGATAAGAAGACTGGGAACTTAATCGTTGGTATTTCTAAGTCATTTCCTCTCTTAATTCCATCTGATCAGGGGGTGGTGGTTCCATCAACTGGATGAGAAAATCTGAATGTGAAAGCAAGAGTCTAACTGATCATTCAAGTTGTCCCTTCCAGGCTCCTATGTACTTTAAAATTTTCGACCATATATGTCTGATGTAGCATGCTCAGTTATTCTATAGACTTTCCATGATGATTACTATTGGTTGAAAGTGCGTATTTGTACTATGTAGAACAAGTTACTTTTAAATCACTTCAGATACTGTAGTGATGACTGTCACTGAAGTGTTCATGGGGAAGGATAGCTCTGCCTTCAGGTAAAGTTTTGAATAGTGTGCAGTAAATAAGGCTACACGCTAAGAACAAATGTTGAAAGCCTATTGATTAGGTGAGCACATTCTGTTCTGTCTTCTTAGTCAGGGAACACTTCTGTGTAAAATGGCATAGGATCATTTTGGTAAAAGTGGTGTTTTGCTGATGTGTGAAGGGCTCAAATTAAGTTTTGAAACAGCAAATCTTTTTTTAGACGTTTTTTAATTTAAGTGCTTGGCTTTGCAATGTCTGTGTTTCCTTTATGGTGGCCTATCATCTATGGGTTCTCCAGGCTACTCCATGTACTCTTAATTTGGCCTTTAATTTCTATAAACATTATTGTGGGTGTGAGGTTAATAAACAGGATTTATGTACCTGAATATTAGCTTCTGTCCTTTGTTCACCTACGTGGATCTTTTGTGTTTTCTCTTTGCTACATAACAATTGTAGCTCATAGGTGTAGGCTGATGCTATTAAATAACTTTTTGAGGTATGTGTTCTGATTCACATTTTCACTTGCTGCAGATACTCTACTACGTAGACATCAAACTACTTTAAGGCTGAGTTAGCTATATAAAAAATTCCCAAGCAATAACACTGATTTTTATGCCCTTCAGAAAGATACACGTTAGCTGAATGTTTTCTCTATTCTGTATGGCTTCATCACAGGTTGGCCCTTAGCTAAATTATGTAGTTATGTTTTGCTTTAGCGTTTCTGTTTCTTGACTCCTCTTCTAGGACTCCTAATATCTTTTAAGTTTTAGTCCCTTGGATAAGTATTATTTCCATCCCAAAATTTAAAAGGCTTTTTCTTTCTCAGAAGTTGCCGTTGGCTCTTGGAAGGAGACTTTCATTGCTGTGGAATAAAAAAACATCTGTCTGGGAAAATTGCTTAGTATCTGTCCTCTTGAACCTCAGTCTAGCTAATGCCAAATCATCAATACTTTGTGAAGTATGGACTTAGTAAGCATTTGTTTCTAACTTTTGAAGAATGAGTCCAGCAACTTTTGCTTTAAAAGAAAAGGGGTGGTGGTGGGAGCTTTGCTTACACTTCTGTCACATCTGAATTCATTAGAAATAATAGAAATATTTTGAATTTTAAGCTTTGATCTATAAGCTCTAGGAAGAAACTTCAATTTTTTTGTAATTCCACTGCATATTTTATAATGCTTGGACCACTTTTCCTGTCCTATACAATCTGGAGGCTACTTTCTATCTTTTCTTCAGTGTAAAGCTTTCAAAAGCAGCTTTACAAGAGTGTAAGAAGCCAATGAACCTCAGCCAGTAATATGTACACACTAATTATTTAAGAGATGGGTGAATTTAACACAAATTTTAATTGCATAAGAAATATTGTTTACGTTCTGTTTCTCAAAGATTGTAACAGTGGTAGTATTAGTGAACAGTAACAACGTATACACTGCACATGTTTTACAGAACACAGGAGAGACGAGGGGGCAGCGCGCGTCGAAGTGGCTGTTCTTGTTCTGGGAGAGCAGCCTTGGTGGTGGTGCTTTCTCCATAGTTTTGCTTTCTTATTTATATTTTCCTCTGCATTTATTTTCTGGTGAGCGGACAAACGATGCGAGAAGGATCTTGCATATATTTGTGGCAATAAGTCTGAAAAGCTCTGTTGCCACCAGGGCTCTAGAAAAGCTGTGGAGAGCTACGGGCTGTTGCTAGGCAACACCGCATGGCCACAGATAGTATTTTTCTTTTAATTTATTTATTCTTCATTTTGAGTGTGTCCTGCTTGGAGCCATTTGGGTAATAGTTAAGGAAGCACATGGAAATCAGAGAGCTGCAGGAGTGGAATAAAGGAATGCAATATAAAAAAAAAAGAAAGGAGACACTGTGACACATAATGAAACCGACCAAGAGACATGAAATAATTAGTAAGGACTAGGGGGAAAAAAGTAAACAAGCGTAGGGAAACAGAACAGGAGAAGAAAAAATCCAAGTAATAAAGGGAAAAAAAAAAGAAAAGGAAAGATAGGGCCCTATTGAAGAAAAATTAAAAATTGGAAGCTCAAACAGCATATACACAAGGGAAACAGAGAAACTGCAGCTTAAGGATAAGAATTAAGAATCAGAGATAAAAATGGCTTCGAGAAGAAAAAGGAGAAATTTGGTAATCATCTTAAAAGAGTAACGATTTTTGTTTCTTTTTGCTTTGCTGTCACCCTGCTCTTTCCTATTGCTCTGTTTGCATGTATGCAATAGTAGCATTACTCAGGAGCTGGGGACAGATTAATAAGTCCAGTAAGTTTTCCAAAGAGGAAAATTAATTTAGAGTTTCAGTGTTATTTAGATACATTCAGCGTGTATGTTTGACAATAGCATTTGCAGAACTAGGTTATTGCATTGTATTGTAAAATGTGGATGATTGTACTGAGGGTACTAAGTTAAGCTCTGGTTACAGGAAGGGAGTGGGTTGTTCATACTCTTCGAATGAAATGCATTAAGCAGGGTCAGGTCTGTCCTGTGCAGTGTTCTGGGAGCTAAAAGCCCTTCACTTGCAATAGTTGGAGTCACTTCTAGACTTTGAGTAGCATATCTGTGTGAGCAAAATGCTGTGACAGAGCCAGCCCTGCTTAGTGACCTCATTTGTTAGCTCAGGAACTGTGCTACCTAGCCCAAATGTCTTGAGGAGCACTGTTTGTGGAACCTGAACTGGAGTCCTCCAAAGAGTGCTAAGCCTAGCTCATACCAAGGAGCCTTGCATCACACTTGTCTTCTGGTGAGTCTTGGCTCCATATGTCCCTGCTTGCTTGGGAATTGCTGCCTAGTGCTTTGGGGCATGCTTTTCAGGTTGAGACATGAAAGCTTCCAAAGGAGTAAAAACCTTACAAAGATGACAGTAAATGGGACACAGACCTAGTGTTGAACTGAGGTGTATTGAGTTGTTAGATACTCTTCTCTTTAAGGTGGTAAATGGAACAGAGGCCTGAGACTATATATTTATCCTGGATGTTGTTTTCAAGCTGCATGTGAATAAACAGCATTAGAGCAGCATTCCTCTAATGCTCTTTCTAATGTTCACTGTGAAAAGAACTTTTGAATGCCCTGCTGAGAAATGTAGCTACATGTAAACCTTGTTCATGTCTGCATATAGGAAAGTTCTTGTTCATGTAGTTTCTTGCAGAAAAGAAGCTGATACTGTTATTAAACATGCATGGTGTCTTATTCAAAGAAAATTACACTTATTTGAGCAGTTTTCCCTCAGTTTTGATTATGTCTTTGTTTCTGTAAATAGATGGCACAACAGATGGTGATAGCTTCATAGGATCTGAGCCATTGTAATAGCCCCATACCTTTGATTTTCTGGACTTTGAGAGAGAAAAAATATTTTATAGCAATGGTGTTTGTACTGTCCTGCTTTGCTGTGTTGTCCACCTGCCTCACCGAGACTTAACTTTCCATCTCCTTAGCAATGAGTGTAAGCTTTCATTTTGACTTGGCTTGATGCATGGTATTTAAAGATATGCAAGTGTGTTGACTGTTAAACAGTTTTGGCTCCCAGTGAAAAAAATTTGGTGTTTCTTTCTGTGTTCTTATACATACTTCCCAGTTTCATGGATTTTTTTTTCTTTTCTTTTTGAGTGCTTCCATTTGTTTCTTTGGATTTTGTATATATTGCAAAGTCTGAGGTCACTGCCTTACTGCATATGGACCATATAGTGTTACAATAAGGTTTTAGATACTGGTCAGTAATGAGCATAGTAAAGAATGCATATAAATATAGTAGTCTTTTCACTGTGGGTTTTTTTCTCCTTTATGATATTTTGAAGGAAAAAAAAAAAGAAGACAGGAAGTTTTCCCTCTGATTTTGCTGTTTTAGATAACAGTTAATATAAAATGTATTAAATACTTAGTTTTTCTGAACATCTCAGTACAAGTACAGATCTTTCAAATCTTAAAGCAAATGGAAGTGGAGGAGAAATTGCAGTCTATTTTTTTTTTTTCCAGAAATGTGTGAATTATGTCTTTTATGTCTTCTCATGACATGTTCTACTATCATCTGCAGTTACTTCAGAGTCAGCATGTGGTTTAAAACATAAGAGCTGAGGTAACATTTTGATCACATTTGCATATGATGTTCATAGTTTATGAATGAGCTTCAGATTATTTTAAGTCAAGTAATTATTCAGTTTTTTTGTGACAAATGATGACAAAATCTGATACAAAGTGCCAGCATATAACACAACTGCACCAGGGCCTTCATACAAGGGTTGTGCTTTAATGGCTGCAGCCTTTTTCCTAATTCTTGTTCCTTTGACTCCAGTAGGTTGTTCTTAAGGAAACTTAATATTTCCAGTTATTTCTCTAGGGGAAATCTAGTCTCAATTTCATATTTGGCTTTGTCTGTGGTAAGTACCCTCAACTGTCACATGAGGAAATTTGTTTCATTGCTAAGTTGTCTTTTATGCTGTGATACTGATTTCCAGATAACATGGTAATCCAGAATAGAATATGCAGTGTAGATAGAATGGCATATACTATTTTCTTGGTAATTCATCAAGTCAGAGGGTAAAATCTTAATAGTATTTTTTGTGCAATTGTTTAAGTTTTTTTGCAAAGAAAATTTGGAGGAAGGATGCTCCTTTATGAGGACTTTGCCAGTGAGCATAGTGACATATAACCACATGTGGTTATAGGAAGAAATATAATTGGTCTCAGGCACTGAAGTCTTTTTCTTACAGAGCTGTCACTATTTTCTTCTACTAAGCTAAGCAGAGGATGGGATTTTTCCCAGCCCTCCTGAAGGACAGAAGCATTGGGGTTTTTGGAGCCCAGACATCAGAGATGCTGCAGTGTTCTCTGTATGTGATTCTAGTCTCTTGGTACTGTCACTAGTTCCTTGTTTCTTGGCCTTATGTTTAGCATCTTTTCAGACTCTTTCCAGGTGACTTAAAGACTATTTTTTGTAAGTCTTTTAGATGTTGAAGAGAATTAGGAGTAGACAGTTCAGTAAGTAGTACATGGAATGTGGTTTAGCTGGTGCATGTGTTTTTATAACTGTCGATAGAAATATATGATCTGTCAGATCAGGAGAGAAGGACCTTGGTAGAACCTGTTGCTGTGGTTTAACGCTAGCTGGCAACTAAGCACCCTACAGCTTCTTGCTCACTCCCCCCACCCAGTGGGATGGGGGAAAGAATAGGAAGGGTAAAAGTGTGAAAACTCATGGGCTGAGATAAAGGCAGCTTAATAGGTAAAGCAAAAGCTGTGCACGCAAGTAAAGTAAAAATAAGGAATTCTTTCACCACTTCCCACGGGCAGGCAGGTGTTCAGCCAACCCTGGGCTCCATCCCATGTTACGGTTACTTGGGAAGACAAAACGCCATCACTCCAAATGTCCCCTCCTTCCTTTTTCTTCGCTCAGCTTTATATGCTGAGCATGATGTCATATGGTCTGGAACATCCCTGTGGTCAGTTGGGATCAGCTGTCCCGGCTGTGTCCCCTCCCAGCCTCTTGTGCACCCCCAGCCTGCTCGCTGGTGGGGTGGTGTGAGGAGCAGAAGAGGCCTTGACTCTGTGTCAGCGCTGCTCAGCAAGAACTGAAACATCCCTGTGTTATCAACACTGTTTTCAGCACGAATCCAAAATACAGCCCCATGCTCGCTACTATGAAGAAAATTAACTCCATCCCCGCCAGAACCAGCATATTTGCCTAGTCAGTTCTCATAGTTATTTGGGAAAGAAGGTTATACAAATTTATGAGAAATAGCTTAGGCAGATTAGCTTCCGCAGAATCGGCTGGTGAAATTGTGCCCTGTTGTGTTGTGGGTTGGTTGTTTTTGTTGTGGTTTTTTTTTTTAAATATTGAGTCAGCTACAGGGAACTGTAGTGCATGGTGAACAGAGAACCACAAAATAAGTTACAGTGTGCCACTTCTGAAAACTACTGTTATTGGAGAGTAAAATGTGCCTTGTAAGAGATGAGATTCCTCAGCATCTCACTGAGGAAGCAAGCCTGCTAAGTGTAATTTGCTTCCATCACTCTACATGGGACTGGACTGCATTGTTTCAGGATGGTATTTAAGCATTTTACTGTAATTTTAATTTTTGAAAATTTGTGTTTAAATATTCTTTAGTGATGCATGAAAAATAAGAAGGATGCTGAAATTTAGTGCTCTCAAATATGTGGGGTTAATTCCTAAATTCTCGATCATCTGGCTTCTAACAAAGCAGGGGCTTTCGGGTGTGTGTTCTTTCTTAAGCTCCTTGTTGAAGGTCAAGAACATAATCTGTTCCTTAGGAGTACAGTTCTACCCGCCTTTTAAAGACTCTTCCTTTTTTTCCAGGTTATGAGCTCTGTAAATGTTAATTCTCAGTATGACTCTGGTCTTTACCTACATAATCTCATTTTATTTAATCTTGATGAGTCAGGGGAATATTTGCCTAAGCAGAGTAAAGAATCCCAAGGGAAAAGCAAGCTAGGCTGAGATATGGGAAGGTACTGGGAGGGGAGGGAGTAGAGCATTTTGGATATTTTTTTTTTCTTACTAATCTTTACTTAGTTATATTTTCATTTCACAGTGAAAATAGTATATTTAGAAGTTCTGGGTAGAGCCTGTGTATCTTTACTTAGACTATATGCCCTTAAAGAATTAAATTGTAAATTTCTGCTATAAGCACTGGAGAATCAGAGGATTGAAGAGGGTAGATTTGGATTAGAAATTAGAAAGAAATTTTTCACTATACGCATGGTGAGTCACTAGAACAGGTTGCCCAGGGAGGCTGTAGATGTCTCAACACTGGATGTGTTCAAGACTAGGTTGAATAGGGCTTTGAGCAACCTGGTCTAGTGGAAGATTTCACTGCCCATGGCACACGGGTTGGAACTAGGTGATCTTTAAGGTCCCTTCCAACTTAAGCTCTTAAAATTCTGTGAAGGCTCAGGTTCTCCAGTCGGAAAAAGGCAGGACCACAGCCACACTAAAAAAGAGATCATATCTAAATGTAGCTTGCCATATTCTAAGAGATGATGTATATTGTTCCCAGCTACAGAGAGAGCCCTGTCCCATGCAGTTGAAGCAGTCTTAGAAGTGTCCCTTTGGGGGGACTGGTAGCTTGTTGCCAAGTCCTCCAATTCATCTACTGATCAAGTTTAAGGTTTGTTTTTAGGAAGAGAAGGAAAAAAGTTTTTGTCCTCAAAATTTTCTCTTTCAAAGCTGATTCACAAGGGGAGGAGCATTATAAAATGTCCTGTCTAGTGCCATCATCTGCATTCTCTGCTCCTTTTTTATTTCCAGCTGTGACTCTGCTGTCTTGCATATCTTTTGTAGCTTTTAATTCTTTTCTTTGGAGTTCTTTGGTCTACTATTCTTTGTGTTGCATGCTTGGTCCTTTCAGAATGTCTTTTCTTATCCTCCCTCTATCACTACTCGCTGATGTGTTATCCATTGCCAAAACACGTGGTGTCTGCATCTGCTCTGACAACAGCAGGTTGAATGCAAGCAACATGCCATACCCTTATGTGAACATGAAGGCTGTTATGAATTTGCCACTTGAAATTTGTGCGTGAAACAGCATGAAAAGGAAGTTAGCGGAATGCCATCTCAGAGTGGAAGATCTTTCACAGTACTGGTGAAATTGCAAACTAAAGTGTTATGTATGTTTAACAAGTAATTAATTTTTATAGTTACCTGTCTTTAAGGATTAAGTGCACCACAGTTTAAACTAGAGGACTTTAAAAAATCCAAAATTGTCTGTTTCCACTTCAGAATTCCTAGTTACTTTAACAGTATTTGAAGTCTGCTATTTTTGATGTATTAATATCTATATTTTTCAAAGGGCCTGACTGACCAATGTGGCTGTGTCACATAATGAAAAAATTGTTGTAACAAATGTTCATGTATTATGAATGACATGCTGTCAAATGTTATGTAAATACCTGAGGGCTCAATATACTTTCTGTAGATATTAGAAATACATACATATTAAAAAAATACCGATTTTTCCTTTGTGAACAGCTGGTCAGGTATCAGTTTTAGCTGCTTTCCCCCCAGTTTGGAATAAGAACCCCTAGAAAATGAGTCACAGCAAATAGAAAGGAGGAATTTAGTAGGTAGATACTGTGTATATGGTAATATCTTACAGTTAGGATCAAACAATCCTTTCTACTTGTTCCATTTTTAAGAATGCTCTGAGATAAAATCCTTTGGCAAATGGCATCAGTTTTGTTTAGATGCTCAATACAAAAGTAGTTTAAGGGGCTTCCTGTCTGGAATACAGCCATTGGCTACTGAATGACTTTAATGAATTATATCATCAACATCAGGATAAATACAATTTATATAAGTCATTTAACCCTATAGCAGATGGGTGCTCAAGTTTGTGAGAGAAGATCAATGGAACCATTTAGCTTTTTGTGTTGTTTCAGTGTAGAAAGATAGTCTGTTCCAAATCAAGAGAGAAGTCTGCTAAGAATATTTAGGTTTTATTGGAATAAAGCAGAGTTATATAAGTTCTTATCAAAAGAAGTAGATGTGTTATTCCAAATTCATAACAATTGTCTATTAGTCTGTTTTTAATAATTTTTCTTTGGCATGTAATCCTGTTTAATTAGATTCTACTCTCTCTGTTGTTTCAAGATTCCATAAACTGGAGTCTTATATACCAGCTGCTAAAGCAGGAGTTACTGTCTAAATGATATTCACAATGAGTATTTGGAAGGTTTACAATTATACCCTTGCTAATAAATTGTGCTATTTTCCCCAACAGTTTTAAGTGCTAATCTTCAGAAGGCATTTTAAAATTAGCTAAAATTCTGTCAGGAGATTTACAAAAATTGTTAGCATGAAGATAATTATGTCACAGTCCTTGGACTCCATCTCTGATTGTGTGCATAAATCAGAAAATGTCAGCTGTGTTTTCCCTTAATAATTATCCTTGCAGCAATATATTACAGTTTAGATTACTATTATAATGTTGCTTTAGGTTTATAGAACACAAGTTAGTTATTTCTAAAGTTTTCTGCTGATGAAATAATTCACATTTCCAGACTAACAAGTGATTATTGGTGTTAACATTTTGTATATCAATGAGAAGATCAGTATGGAAATAAGCATTCTACACTTTTTATACAGTCCCTCAAAGAAGTCAGCTCTCTTATTGCAACTTTTGTTAAAGGACATAACTTCTACAGTATGGCCAACATTTTCTAAAGAGCTAGCTAATGTGGTCACCTGGTGGCATGTGTGGGACTTGACTTTTTAAGGAATTTTTGGACCAAAGCTTGAGTCTTGCTGAATCCCTACAGGATGTTGGTACTTGGAGTATATTCTATAGGTCCCAAGCTGTTTTGGCAATGTGTTGTGGAAGCCTACCTCCTTAATGGTAACTCATTGAAGTATGTCAAGCTTTAGGGCCAGGGCAGTCTGCTAGACCTGTAACAGACACTCTCTGTTAACCCTTCTCCCTGCCAAAGAGAAAGGCAATAAGTATGAGAGAAAGAATAGGAAAAGTGAAAGAATAATAATATGGAATAGATAAAAATATATACAAAACCAGTATTGAACCCAAGCCCCTGATTGCAATTACATCGCTGTCACAACTGATGCTGTGGAGCAGGCACTAGGGATGTCCATGGCTGGACTCAGTGGCAGATGGGAACTGGATTCAGGAGCTGGATTCTGGAACTGGACTTTGGAAGCACACGGATCAGGATCAAAGGCATCATTGCCATCCTTGGATGCTGGCCATTGAAGAAGAGAGCTTTGACTCTTGTGATCCCACAGCTTTAAACTGAATATGACATGTATGGGATGCAATACTTTTTTGGTCGGTTTAGGGTGTCCTGTCTGTTCCTCCATGCTGGTGTGGCCTTTTGCACCCCCTGATGTGGCACACAAGTTTAGCAGTGACCTTGGTCTGCACACCTATCCTTGGTAGTAACTCTAAATATCAAACTTTATCACTGCTAGAAGCAGACGCTATCTGCAAGAATATGCTGTTAACTTCAGAAGGGGCAGTTAGAAGAGACTGAGCTGAAAAGTAAAATCACTGAACAGAATTGTGCTGTTCTAACTCAAACCAGGACAAAATATCACAGGGAGCTACTACATCCTTCAGAATATGGACCAGGTTGTCTTATTTTAAGGACTCAGAAATCTAGGTACAAAAACATTTAATGTGCATATTTTAAAATTTGGCTGCATAAACTTTAGAAAAATAATACACAACATACTCTTTAGGAACCTTTTCCCTGGATTATAAAGGAGAAAACAGGAGAAAAATGAATTTGTTTTAGCATTGGCAGCAATAGTAAATACAAACTGGGTAGGTAAGAGCTGTCCCATCTTTCATTTGCTGTATGTTCCTTATGTTTAGTACACAGAGAACATTTGAGAGCAAAAATGTGAGATTTACTTCCACAAATGTTTGGAAAAAAACTCAAGCTTTCTAAGAAAACTTCCTAAAACCATGTGGAAGCAATGAATTCCAAGAATTCAGTGATCCTACTTACCTAAAAACTTCTTTCACGAAAGAGAGACAGTATTTTAAGTAAGGCTTTTGATTTGGCAGCATATCAACTAGGATAAGAGATCTACTCAACTTCAGTGATGCCGACTGCCTTAGAATAGGTCTTACGCTGTTGTCAGATCAAAAGATTTTATTTCTCAACTATCTCAAAATGTGTGTAAGATTATCTGTGATACTAACACTTTTGAAAGTCTTATGTGAAGTATTTCAGGATAGAGTTAAAGTAGCAGGATGTGACTTAGTGTGATCTCGCTCTCGTTTGACTGGATGGAAGATTTGAGGTTGATTTTGATGGAAGTGGGGTGACTTCTTTTATTGGGTAATGTATTGCAGAATGGGTGAGTTTGAGTTATGGTCTTTTCAAAACTCTGATTTTTAGGGCTGTCATGGCAGAGCAGAGGCAGCAATGCTTTTGTTATTTAGGGAGATCCTCGGTGGTGACACCAGGCAGTACACAGCTACTTTGGCAAAGTTTTGAATTTGACCCAAGAGGTCAAACTGAGAATTGCTTTTCAATGACTAAGTCAAGCCAAGAGGACTTATCCATCCAAAACAAAAACATACAGAAGAAAGCTAAGCTGATGAATGTTTAGAGAGGTGTTTTTAAAAGTACAGCTTGACTTTTGCCAGAATCCTAGTTTTGAAATTTATATTTGCCAGTTATATGAGCTACCTTGTTACTTCAACCAGCATCAAAGAGTAGGAGTACTTTGGACTTGGTAGTTGCTGACTTTCCTCAGACTGTTAGAATATTATTGTAAGGTTTATGTAATGATATCATTAATATTATAACTTCTGAGAACTGAAAATACAGAATTACAAGCATATAGTCCTTGCTCCTTGCAGTTTATTAATAAGAATAAATTGCAGTAGGAAAAAAAGTTGGTTTTGTGGTTATGGGAGGAAAAGCTTTTCAATTTGTTCATTAATCTTCCATCTTCCTCATCTTCATACATTCAGCATTCATCTTTCTCATTTCTGGTTAGATGTTCTACCAGTATGCTGTGTGTGATGCCACAGATATTTGTGTATCCTGTCCACATCTCCCTTTTTAACTAGTTGTCGTGTAGTTAAGATCTCGTGTGATAAATAATCAATTTATATATTAAATCTCTTCTCCACTCACTTGCTTTTTTTTGCTTCATTTTAAAACCTCAAAGTATTTATTCTAGAATCCTTTAAGAAGCAGTATTTAGACTTTTGTGGCTTTTTGACATGCAATGGTAGTTTGAATTAAGATGGCCACATCCCTAATCATATCTCTGTAGTTATTTTTCCTCTTGAACTTTTCAAAGATGATATTTAGTTTAGTATCATACAACACTATAGATCTGCCAACAGTGATAACATATAGAGTACTATGTAATTATTGAATAGTGAAGTTAAAACTTCTAGACTTTATCTATACCCACTGAAAATTACTTGGCAGTAAGCCACTAAACCCAATTTTTTTGACTGCTTGTGTTTGGATTTTTATTCTTTTTTACTTTAGCTGCAGCTCAGAATGAAACACCTGGGAGTTTAATTGCTCATTATACTTAAATCTGTGAAGTATTATGGGCCAAAACATGCTGCCCTGTGCAAGATGTTTATAGCTATTAATCTGTTTTATAGTATGGGTAATAGAATGAGCTCAATTTTGCTACTGATTTAATACTTAAGAATGTAAAGCTTACCCTGGCCATGGTCTACCAAAGTTTTGTCATTTCCCAGATGTATTCTTCAGAGTATTCTCATGCTCACAACTTCATTCATATTGATAGCCTTTCTTATAAACTGATACTCTTTCAGACCATCTACAAATGTAGTGTGTGAGCTCAGACCCATGAAGAACTGGTATCTATACACCTGTAAATGTGCTTGTATTTGGTATTTCAAGACACCCTGCTCTTTTATCTGAGAGGATTCAACACACTCTTTTGGATGATTGCAGTTCTAACTGGAAAGCAGTGGGTATGATCAATATTTCCTCACTCGCCTGCAGTAACTGATGACATAGTACTGTGTGGTCATCTTCAATCAGGAGTTTGCATCTGGCTCAGTTTTCAGTTCATTTTTTCTTAACGGTGAAGTTATTTGCTCTCCAACTGCTGTACCTTGGATGAGAGCTATTTTGCTGAAAGTAGCTGGGAAAGATATTGTCCAGAAACAATTTTCAGAAATGGTAGAAGTAAGTACATCTTCTTGCCAAATGAATTGGTACAACACCTATTATTGTTTCTATAAAAATTGTTCGATTTTCCTTTCTGGGTTATCTATTCATTGCATTGGGTGCCTTCTTGTGTAACCTGCTCTAGGTGGCCTTGCTCTGGCAGGGGGGTTGGTCTAGGTGATCTCCAGAGGTGCCTTCCAACCCTACCGTTCTGTGATTCTGTGATTATAGTTGAGATGGAATATTTATGGGAGTAAGGCTACATGATCACAGTGTTTTATTTAGAAATGGGCCACCTTTGTTAACCTTGAGCTGATTAACTGGTATGGTCTACACAGACAAAGAAGAAATACCAGCTGAATGTACTCTTTTCAGCATTTCCCATGTGAAGAGTATCATTTTAGCTTGTAAGGTATAGAGAAGATTTAGTTGTTTTGTAAAAGTCTTGTGTGCTTTGGATCCTCTGTTGTTTCTACATGCTTTATACCATAAGGTTAAAAGAAATGAACGGAGTGATGCCTGGATTTTTTTGAAGCTGTTTTCTGTGCCACTATCATCACAGGGTTGTCAAAACATGGGCTATCCTTTTTTGACGCTTGGAGCGATATTCCAACTGATGTTTCCTTTGGTCTGGTTTCCTGGAGTATGGGAGGTTTAATTTTGCTCACACGGATACTTTCAGTTTAGCGCTAATGAATCAGGAATTCTTTAGTAATTAGTATTGTAGATTTGGATTTCTTTTGTGTATTTTAAATGACTGACCTGCCTGTATGTGCTTGGAGCTGAAGGTCAATGTATGCTGATCTAAATAATGGAATACTTCATTGCAGAGTAGAGCTTCCTTGTCTTTCTCATGTAATCCCTTTGAGTTTTTGAGTAGGATTTTGTCATACAAAGGACAGCTGATTGTAACATAAATAAAGAAAAAATATCAGATTAGCCATGTGATAAGACTTGCTACTCATACTTAAGACATGCATTATTTTTTATAGCGGAGAGAAAAGATTGCAAAAGTTTCAAATAGAGCTTTGTTAATTTCTCCTGCTCAGAAATGTATTGTTAAAGCATTCAAAGCTATTAAAAAGTCTATACTCTTACTTAAAAATAATGTTAGTTGGACAAGCTAAAGTATCTTGTTAGGTCATTTACAAACATCTAATTATTTCCTTTCCGTTAATGCTTTTGTGGCCTCAAATTGAATGTAATTACAAAAATAAAGAATCAATGCGCAAAAGAAATAACAATAGGTAACTTTTATTGTATTTATTATAACTATCTAGTCCACATCTATAACTGGATGTGGACTTGAAAATTAATTCAGGTATTAAAAACTGTGAAAGCAATATGAGCAAATAATAGTGCAGATATTTTCTATAAAGTTGCTGCATAAAGTGCCTGACAATCCTGCCTTCAAGGTTGTTGGCAATAGTAACTGTTATGTTTGCAACTTAACGTTTTTTTACACCTGTATGGCAAAATTATGCCTCCAAGAGGTAGGTTTTGGTATTAGAGAAAAGTGCTGCAGAGAACAGGGTTAATGACTTAAAAGCCTCCCGTATTTACAAAGACTCAGAAATCCTATGGATGGTGCAAATGATCAGAGAATTCTTGTTTGTTGGTATTTTCACACTCACTCCACACAGATACGAATTTTTGTACTCCCCGGCTTCTTCTGAACCAAATTTACTGCCTTTATGGGAGCAGAAGAAAAGGATCAGCACTCTGGAGTAATGGAACCAGTCACACATTTAATAATAATTAACAATATAGCAAAGTTTTATTTACTGTAAAAAAAATTGCTGGCTTCATACTACTTTTAGATATACTGGTGTGCTCTGATCTCAGAAAAACATTAAATGGTTGAGGTGTCTATAAACAATCTCTTCAGTTTCTGTTATGTTTTAAAAATTAAATTAATTATGAATTAAATATAATTAGTTCATTCCAACAACACTGCCTGTTTCATTGGAGCAGAATTTATGACTTTTATTATAATTCTAAAATGCATGTTCAGGTTTCTATTCTTGTCTGTGTGTATAGTAGCTTTGCAGCCTTGCATACTGATAAAAGAAAAAATGAATTCTTTTTCAAAGAAGACAAAAAGTTAAAATTCTATACATTTCATTATGGAACATTTATAAGACGATTTCCATGACAACCATATAATAAGATTCATGTTTACTTTGTTTCTGAGTTCTCAATGTCTTTTTAATGACTCCTGTGTAATTAAATCAGGATGCATACTTCAAGGTTACATAATATAAACCAGTTTTGTTTGCATGATGTTGAATAATGTTAATACATTCACAATATACTCTTTAAGAGCCTTACATGGATTTGGTCTGTTTGTTGCAGAACTGTGAGAAACTAGAAAATAATTTTGATGACATCAAGCACACGACTCTTAGTGAGCGAGGAGCACTTCGAGAAGCAATGAGGTAAGTCTGGGTCACCATAGCAACAGTCACAGATGTGGTAAAGAAAGAGTCATTCTTCATTATTGGGGGAACAAATGAGTTCATTGCCACCATTCAGCTCTATTCTCTAAGGTATTAATTTGTCAGTGGAGAGGCTTCCCTTGAGGCTGTACTTTGGTTTTGAAGCTGCATAAATGTTAAGCCTGACTGCACAGTAAAAAACGTAAATGTTTAATTTGTTATTTAAAATGCTTAAGGGGTGCCTTGCTTTATATTTATACTAAACCGTGAGAGAATGAAAATATTGTTCATCTAAATTCTGTAAGTGTTATAGCAATTGTACAATGGTGTTTGAACAAACCTGTGTTTGCTTTTAAATTGGATTTGATTTTTTTTTTTTTACGTGGTTCCTGTGTACTCTGATTTTATCACCAGATTTACATGATTTTGATTTTGCTAATGGAATGTTAAAAATCTCTCTGGTCCTTCAGATATTGTAGAGATATATACTTTCCTTAATATTGTCATATCATTGCACTTAATGCTTATTACGGGAGGTTAAAATAAGTCAGTACATGAATCTTCTGTCACCCTTTCTTGCACTGTAGAGTATCTGGGTGTAGGACTCCAGGGAAAGTTGCTGGCTATAGTACCTGGAAAGGGGAATGGTTATTATGCTGAATGGTGGTGGAATCAGATACAGATTTTCTAACGTAACTCACTGAATAATCAGTAAGGTGTTAATTATAGTGTTATCTGTGGATCATACAATTATTGTAACCTATGCTTTTAAAGGTTTTGAAAGTTGGATAGTAAAATGTAATGATGGAAACGTAGTGCTTCATTTCATTTGCCCGGTATCACCGTAACTTCTTAGACCTGTACTAGCTCAGTAAGAAGTAAAAAACAAACAAACAAGCCAGCAAAAAATACTGAGAATCTTCTTGAAAAACTAATTACAGTCATTTGCTTTGATTGTGTTCATAAGCCCTTTAAATTTATGGGTATGTGTGAATGACTTTATTTGCGTGACTCTGACTTTATGTTCGTGATGCGCTTGTCTCATGCACACTGCTGTGAATAAGTGTTTGTAAAGGTATTCTGACTGGAAATGCAACCTGCCTCTTTTGAAGCCTTGCTTCTTACCTCCGAATGGCATTATTTCAACTACTAGTGTTGCAAATAACTGTAAAAATAACGGCATTGTGATTTCTTGCTTTTTGCTTGTTTTTTCTTCATACATTTAGGCTTTTCTACCTATGTGGTCAGTCATCTGCCTATGTAAATCTTCCACGTAGTGCCAGTAGATGCACAGTGATTTAAAACACAGCTTTGGGGAACTTTTAGCGTATAAAACTACTTTTAGTATTTTCAACAAATTGAATTTGAAGTTGCTGCACTCCTGTAACAACGTTCCATGGGTAGGTTTGTGGCGTTTTGCGATATGTGACTCAGCAGAGTTAATCTTCTAAAAACTTGGGAGCCGACAGCTCTTTGGTGATAAACATTCGCTAGCAAAGGGAGCTTTGGCATTTCAAAGGTCATGTTTCTGTTACAAGGACTGTGTAGAAGATTCTGATGATTCTATGCTGTGCGTACAATAAAAAGCACTTTACTATCTCATATGTTTGTGTGCTGGCTATTTCTGCTAGTGTACAAGCCATTCTGAGAAATAGTTATTGATTGTGAAGTGTGACAGATACTGTGCAGTGCTGGAAATCTCTTAATTGCAGTCAATGTTATATTGTTGATTTTTTGTCTTAGGTTTTTTGTGGAGGTAAAGAAAATACCTGACTTGCTAAATTAAGACTGTAGTATGTTTTTATGATGCACTTGAGTAACACATAAAAGGTACAAAATGTCAATTTAGAGAGGTATATGCATGTAGGTGTACGTATTTTCTAAGTGTGTGTAAAAGACACTTGTTGTTTTAGACTCTACAATTCTTTCAACCACTACGTAGTTACCCCATATCCTTGGTGGCTGCATTTTTCTATTGGGATCCCAAGATTGTGTAGTGTATGTAATTCAAATGGAATCTTTTGACAGATGAAAGTTCACTTTGCTTTCCCATAACTTTAGTGGATATCAGACCAGGGGTGGACATAGATTTGCTGGCCCCAGCGTTGTGAGATACCTGCCTCATTTTGCTAAGGGAAGCACGTGGAGGGGGTTGCACACTACACAAAGGCACTAAAATAATGTGGGCATGAAAACAAAAAAAACAACAAAAAAATCCTTGTTGGAAAGCAAAGCGGATATATGTGGATCTCAGATGAGCCTTAGGTTGAGTGGGCACACTGCCCAAATCCACTCTGATTTCCCAGAGTGGTGCTGCTGGTCTGCCAGATGAGAGATAAAATGAACATTTTTCCCCAGTGCTCCTGTTTGGAACGAGACCTTCCATTTTAACTTTCTCTTTGAGAAAAACGGTCAATTTAATATGGGTTTCAGTTTCTGGTCTATGAATATCACTGTGCTCTGCATAAACAAACACTAATATGCAAGAAGGGTCTTGTTCTTTTTCCAGCTCTTCAGAAACTGAGTGGTATTCAAATTAAGGATTATATGAAAATAATCTTTCTCGTTTATGTATGTAGATGTATGCAAAATAAACTTTCTGAAGGGTTTTTAAATGATCATAAAGCATATGAAATTTTTCTAGTTCTACTTTACATATTATTTTAGACCTTGAATGAGATAATGAGCTGATAGTAGTTTGCCATTACTCAGTGTATAAACAGTGGTATTGTAAGAATTTGGTTTACTTGTGGTTGCACATAAAATCATAAAGCATTCAATTCAGTTAATGTTTTGCTTATTTTGTTAATGTACTCCAAAAGGTTTGTTTATTATTATATTTTAATGCAACTGCAAAGCTTAAGCAAACAATAAAAATACATTAGTGTTTCGAATTGGGGCTTATAAATGGACAGGCTATTGCTTTACATACCTTGAACGTGTGTACGATAATTTAACTGGGTATTTTATGTAGTAACTTGGCAGAAAAATAGCATAGATATGTACCTATAATGTCAGGTTGTGTAAGTAAGTGCGTTAAGCTTTTGTTAAACAGGGGTCGATTTGTTCTTAATATATAATCACTGTAAAAAAATCTGAGTCCTGATCCTCAGTAAAGCTTCACCTAGAAATTTAAAGGAGCTTTTAGACTGATTTGGCTGCTATGAGAAGATAAGTATTTGAGGGGGAGAAAGTGGCATAGCTAACTGTATGCTGCCCCAACAGTGTTTTCATAGGGGCAAAGCCAGGATGTGGGTGTCTGCAGTAACCATTTCTCTGGGAAAGCAGGGTGAAGTAGCTTTGAGGAGTCTTAAAACTCACAATGACCCCCCAAAAAACTGTTAAGTAACTTTTAGGAGAAGTGTGGAAGAAATCCCAAGCCAATTATTAATATGAATTTAGAAGAAGATAGGGTTTGGGGAATTACTAGGTTTAGCAAGGTGAAGGATAAATTTCAGGAAGCAACAGACATCAGCTGGAAGAAAGGAATATGTTTTTCCAGTGAATCCATTCACTGACTTTGTGTATAGACATCCATTGTTGTTATCAAGAGATAGAATAACAGACTCATTGAATTTGGAAGGGACTGTTGGAGGTGATCCAGACCAGCAGTCTCCAAACTTTTTTGATTGTGCACCAGCAAAATGTTTTGACCATGCACCCCTGATATGTGTATGTTTATTTATTTATAGATTATATACATATACACTGTGCTAATATATTATGTGTGTTACAAAACACACAGGAATACAAATTTCAAAAGGATGAGATAAAATGAAATAAACACTATTTAATTAAAAACGAATTATTAATGGTACAAACCCCATTTTCTTTCTACACCCAAGCGAGCTGCGTTGCACGCACTCCACTTTGGAGATCACTGATCTAGACCAGCTTTCCTGCTCAGAGAGGGGTAAAGTAGAGCAGGCTGCTCGGGGCTGTGTCCAGCCAGGTTTTGTATATCTCCATGGATAAAGACTTCACAGATACTCTGGGCAAATATCCTCACAATAAACAACAACAAAACCAAACGAAAAACCCCAACAACAATTCCCTCCTCCTCCCTTTTTTTTTTCTGGAATTCCTTGTATTTCAGCTTGTGCCTGTTGTTTCTTGCCCTTTCATTGGGCACCACTAAAAAAACTCTGGCTCTCTTGTTGGTATTCCCTCCCATAAGGTATTTATACATAATGATAGGATCTTCTGCAAGCCTTCTCTGCTGGAGACTAGAAGTCCCCAGCTCTCTCAGCCTCTCTTCATGTGATAGACGCTCCAGACCCTTAATCAACTCAGTGGCCCTTTGCTGGTCTCGCTTTGGTATGTCTGTGTCTCTTTTGTCCTGGGGAGCCCAGCAAGGACACAGCACTTCAGGTGTGTCTGACCAGTGCTGGGCAGTAGAGAAGGATCTCCTCTCTTGACTTGCAGGTGATGTTCTACCTCACAGCCCAGGATGCCATTGGCCTTTGCTGCAAGGACTGGCTCATGTTCAGCTTGTCTTCCAGGACACCCAGGGCCTTTTCTGTGAATCTGCTTTCCAGCTGGTTAGCCCCAGAGTGCCCTGTCTTGTTCTTCCCCAGGGGCAGGACATCACTTATGTCTTTTTTTTTTTTTTAACATCCTAACTTAATGAGATTTCTGTAGGCCCATTCCTCCAGTCTGTCAAGGTCTCCTTGAATGGCAGCCCTACCTTTTGGATTATCAACCACTCCAGCAGATGACAAGTTTGGTTTTGAACACTATACTAGTGCTACACCTTAGGCTTGTCTAGTGCAGATTTAATGAACCTGGTGTCAGACAAATTAAGCCATAGTATTTAACATCTTCTGAATTGGATGTTGCAATTGTTTACTTATCAGCTGAGTTGGTGAGCCACCATGGTGACTTTTGGCAGTGAGCAATCGGTAAGACTGTTGAAATGTTAAATACACAAAAGGGTCCTACCTGTAGGTGAGTATGTGTACAGTCTATCTTGTGAACAATGACTGAATTAGCATGCATGAAAGCTTTGCAAGTGAGAATTAAAGTTGATTATTTTTGTGTAGACTTCTTGTTATTAAAGGAAGATTTAAACATACTTTTTTCATGCTTTGAAGTGGGACAGGAAAGAGGTTTTTTTTTTGTTTGGATCAGTATAAAAAGATACTAAACTTCATTTGGAATTTTCTTTTGCATTCACATATTTGCATATGGTTTTGGATAATGTGAATATAGGAGTGAGGCTTCGACTGTGATTTCCAGTTAGAAACAGTTTCTGTTAATGATGATATTCACTGTTGTCTTGACAACTGTATAAGCTGGAGTTAGTAATAATCACGGTTCTTTAATATGGTCTAGACCCTCAGATGTATTTGACAAATAGCTACTATGTCTGGGGAAAATCCAAGAAAATTGCAGTGTAAGAATTTCCATGATTTCACAAGTGTTCATTAGTTTGCAGAGTAAAATTTAGGGATTTAAAAACATCTGAACAAAGCAAGTCTGCAGCACAAACTACAAAATATCTTTTAACCAACTTGTTAGGGCTCTGGGCTGAGATGTGGCAAACACAGGCTCATATTCTGGTTCTGAGGCAGGCAACCTGGTTTTTCTAGTTTAAAAAGCCACATCATGGATCTGAAGAGTTAGAGAAATACAGGCATGAAATATAAGGAAAGTGAGAATGATGGAAAATGTCATGTTGAAAGTGTGCCTGCTTTCCTGTGTTGTTCTTAAGCTGTTGTGAGAGACGGGACCGATCCCAGGTAAGTCGAAAAATAAGGTGAATGAGGAGTAAAGATAATGGCTTCTGGGTGCCTGATCCAGGTCTCAAAGATCATATTTTCAAAAAAATCCTTCATATTCTGGGGAGGTGGAAGTCTTTGGAGTAAATTCCAGTGATCCAAAGTATCCACTAGCCTTGTGATTGGTGGTATTATTTGGGGCTGAGGGAGTAAGTTCAAATTTCTCTTCCACGTTCTTCTGTCTTTATATTTTTCTCCTGTGCAATCATTTGACTGATGCTTGGAGCATGTTTTTAGGGGAGAAATAAGTGATCGCTTCATATATAATTAACAAAAATATTGTGCTGCTTCCAAAGGGTAACATTATGCCTTCTTGGGTGACCAGCACATTTCCCTCTCATGTCTTATCACCAGTAACCAAACACCACCTCACCGCAGAGGGCATACTAATTTAGGTAAACCACTTTCATATATAGGCTTATTAGTTTAGACCCTTATTTAGACTACATGGAGCTTAGATGTATTCCTTAAAAAAACCCAAACAAACCAACCTGCAGAGGTGTTCTCAGGCTGAAAACAAAACAACCCACAAAACTGTGGAATTTAGAGACCAGACCATGCTTCTGTTAGAATTTATTTTCTAGATATGTATGTTGACAATTTTACAAATTTACCATATTATTAATAGGATATGGAAAAAAGCAGATACTGCAGAATGCTAGTGGTACTACTTACATTTGATATTGCACAGAAATGCATGCAGAATATTAGGAGCACTTGAAAACTTTTAGTACTAGTTCTATAGTAAAGAGCTATGTGGCTAATAGAAATGAATTTAGTTCTGTTTGTGTGCCATTTTGAAATCAGAACTTCACTATAATCCTTAGTGTACATTACAGGTCAAAGAGATTGTCAACATCACTTCTATTGACCAAATAATGAGCCTCTTAGCTTCACAGTGCAGGACAGCCCTGTATAAGGATAGCTATGACCAAACAAGCTGCTGACGTGCTAGAAGCTGTTTAGCAGCATTAACAAGGTTCTATGTTCATGCAATTTTACCTTGCTCTTTGTTGGCTAATGAACTCCTGAGTCACCCACTAACCACCCTGTGGGGGCCTAGCAGCACCTGGGATGCATTGCTGAAGTTCTTGCTGCAATGGAATAATTTCTGTCTTCAGGCAGACACTGTGAAGAACTGTAGCACCGAGCACACATAGGAACCTGTGACATTAATATAATTATTTTTGTGATAGTTACTAGAACTTGCTTTGTCTTTTTCTATCATTTACATGGAGAATTAAAGCACTTAATATTTCATTGTGCAATTAAAAAGTAAGATTCTTATATAAGCCAAGTCCATGGTTTGAAGTCACAGGTATAACTCACGCTGAAGATTCATAGAATGCCAGGTTGGAAGGGACCTCAAGGATCATCTAGTCCAACCTTAAGTGTAGCTTAAGTGAGATGGGCCAGCACCCTATGAAGAAGAGTCTTGAAACTGTCTAATGTAGCTAGCATAGTGTTAACAAATGCAAGTTTAACCGACCTAAAGTTGTGCATTGATGATGTTCATGACTAGCAGATGTAAAAGGATGTTGAATTTTTTTTGTAATTCTGATTGGCAATGTAGGTTAGCAGTTACTTTAAATCAGAGGACTGAATTTTGCCTTGTAGCATAGATAAACAATATGTAGATATAGAATAAAAGCCTTGTTAACAGAATAGCAGGTAGCATAGTAAAATAGCAAAACAGCAAATAAAATTCATGGTTTTGGAAACTGCTTTACAGTTACTACTTTTGTTGATATACTGAAGGGTATAGGCAAGATCTTACATGAATGTTGTTGGTAAAATCTTGTGTGTTTTTCATACTTTTTCTTGTACGTATTACAGAGTATGGTAAACACATTGTTACTGTGTTCATGTATATCATTCCCAAAAAATATTTCAGAGAGGAGAGGAGAAAACAAAAACCACTCTTCTGTTACTTCAAGGGAAGAAAGCCTGTTTTTGTTTTGGAACCATTTAGTTTTGTGACTTAAAGACAAGAATTGGATAACAGTCAAAATTATGCTTTTTAGCAAACTGCAGGAGATGTTGTCTGATGTTGGTGGTGGAAGAGATTTTAAAAACCACTGTGGCAGATGGCTTACCACAAAGACTCCAAAGTTGGCATGCAGTGGGTGCAGTGACATACCTTTCAGTGACTAATAGCCACTCGTCTGCAAACTCTTAGAGTAAAAAATCACACTAAAGAATCTTGAGTCCACTCTATGGGTTCCCCCTTTGTTACTTTTTCAAATGCAAGGTTTTGAAATACTTCTGAAATTTATTTTTTGCTGCCATTAACAATCAGGCAAAAATGCTTGGGATTGTTAGACAATATATACAATATGGACTACCATGTTTAAGAATACCTCAGTTGCATCTGCTTATATGCTTTGAAAAAGGCCTTGGTTTGTTCATTTTTTAATTTTTTTTTTTTAAAGTTTGGAGATGAGTGAAGGAAACATGCTGATGGTCTTGCCATGAGCCATGGCTTTCTGTAGATTATTGGTACTTGCTTTTGTGTTCCAGGTCTTTGAGTGGTTTTGTTAGAAGGTGGCTTGTACCATTTTAGAGCATGACAAAAATCTGAGACATACACAGAAGCTGGGTGTGTTGGCAGCTTTGGCAAATGAGACTGGTGTTTTATTTCAAGCTGTTGAAGCTCTTGGTGTTTTAGTTGTAAGTCATGAATTTAATTTCCACTGTAGCCAGCCTACTGAGAGTATGATATTCCACATATATTCAAGAAACCCCATTTCCTACAGTAACTTCTTTTGTGTGCAGTCAGAAACCAGTCTTCCTTTACAAATACTATTTTAAATGTATCTGCACTTGTTTCCTTTCAGACATTTATTGTAGTTCTCAAAAGCTTCAAAAAGTGTAAGTTTTCTTCCCTTCTTTGTGGTGTCCTTTGAGGTCAACTGGCTTTGTATTGCCTTGGGCATCTCTGAGGACATTCTTCTTGGAGTTCAGGATACAAAGCAAAGCTACTAGGGGATTGAGGACAAAATACAGTCTTCATTCAAAATTGCTTTATTTAGGTAGTGTGTGTCTTTGCATTGTATGTTCATTGTGGCCAGATCATCATTATCTTTTCTGATTATGGTGTGGTTAGAACTCTTTAGTTATAATGAATGTTAGTAGTTATGCTTACTTTTTTTGGTATTTTTCAAGAGCCCTAGCTTTATACTATACTGGCAGTTGTGGTTCTGGATGTAAGAGCAAACATCAGTTTTTTTAGAAATGTTTTGTATATTGGGGTGAGGGTGTTTCAGAGATTAGACTGTGTTTGACTGTGCCCCAAGATATTTAACTTCCATCAAAATTAATCTACCTTTCCCCTGTAGACTTCTGAATTTACATCCTGTTTATTTACTTGAGGCTATTTGGGAGAGGAGGAAAAGATTCTTTAAGTTTAATGTTCCAGTGGAATCAACCTGTTCATTGAAAGTGAGTCTCTAAAGTGTATTGGATTTTTTCAATGAATTAGTTAAGGAGATAAACTACCATCAGTACCGAATATTTAACTGTTTGGCAACAAAATTTTGCAGAAATCAGCTACTTTACAGGAGAATCTCCTTTATTGGAGCTTGCTGTTGAAAAGTTCATGGGCAGCCAGTTAAGCCCTAGACCACTTCAGGGCTTTCAGGATACCACCCAGAGAATTTCACTGCTAGCGCCTAAGGCAAGGCTACTAAATTAGCACCCCTAGGAGTGAGGAGTGTTTTAAGACTTCAGACAGCAATTTGTACAAAGGAGGCTGCTTACAGAGAGAGACACAAACACAAGAGGTGTCATGGAGAATCAAGGAACAAACTAAATTTTTCTGAGCAGCATCTCCTGCCATCTTGAGTGGCCAGTACTGCTTGTCTAGGACGTGCTTTGTAACACGCAGAGAATATTGGTGGTGACAAGACTCTGTGGAGCAGGCATTTGCAGTATGTTTTGGTTTGTACGTATTTAGCTTGTTAACCCATTTGGAGCATTTAGTTCTGGCTTTTAGTCCAATACTGAACTTCAAGATTTTTTTGCAGAAATAAAAGATAAATATTACCATAATATTTGGACACATTCAAATGAGTTTTATAATAATGGATCCGTGTGGGGAACAGAACTGAATGGGAAGAAGTATACTGTGATTTTAATCAGACCACTTACAAAAGACATTTACAATCTCACACCATTACAATACAATAGTCTTTTAAAACTAGTAAGTTTTTGCAAAATATTTAAAAATAATACTACTTTTTACTACTGTTTACAAATAGTATTTAATATTTCTGCTATTACAGTAGTTTAAAAAGTGAATAGAATCATAGAATGTTAGGGGTTGGAAGAGACCTCTGGAGATCAAGTCCAACCCCCCTGCCAAGCAGGATCATAGAATCTAGGGCAGGTTACACAGGAACGCATCCAGATGGGTCTTGAAAATCTCCAGAGAAGGAGACCTACAACCTCCCTGGGGAGCCCATTCCAGTGCTCTGGAACCCTCACAGTTCATGTTGAGATGGAACTTCCTGTGCTCTAGCTTGTATCCATTGCCCCTTGTCCTGTCGCAGGGCACAAGTGAAAAGAGATTGCCCCTTTCTTCATGACACCCAGCCCTCATATATTTATACACATTAATTAGATCACCTCTCAGTCTTCTCTTCTCCAGACTAAAAAGCCCCAGGTCTCTCAACCTTTCCTCAGAAGGCAGGTGTTCCAGTCCCTCAATCATCCTTGTAGCCCTCCATTGGACTCTCTCCAGTAGATCTCTGTCCCTCTTGAACTGGGGAGCCCAGAACTGAACATAGTATTCCAGGTGAGGTCTCAAATACTGTATCAAATATTTCTATTTAATAAAGTGATTACTATTACTGTATTTGGAAATATCTTTAATACTATTATTCAGTAGTAGTGTTTAATAGTACTGTTTAATACTGTGAAAACTTCTATTACTGCTATTTCACCTGCTGAAGATTTTTCCACATTTGTCAGTATTAATTAGTATTAACCAAGCACTTGTTTTGTATTTGGTAATGTATTAAAAAAAATAAATTGCTTTGGTCCGTATCCGACAGTATTACCAAAAGAGCAAGAAAACCCTTATACTTTAAGGAATATTTTTATTATAGAAAAGTATATATTTATAAAATAATTTTCCACATTTCCTTTTTTCTCCTACTTGGCATGTCATCCTCTTTCAGCATATAGGGGGTTCCTGGGTGGTTCTTCCTGCTTGTCTGTGTTTTTTCAAGTGACCAGAAAATGCACTTGAGCACGTGCAACTCAGTTGCTGTTCCTAGGGATCTACAGCATCTTGCTTGGCTCCTGGCTGCCTGTTAGATGTTGGGATATGCCTCACAGTGTCCACGCCTCCATTTTCCCACTCCAAATTTACTTGCATGGCAAGTGCTGGTGTTGCTAACCCTCTTCTGTCCTGAAGTGCATTATCTTCTGATTTCTTCTCAGATAAAATAATTGATCAGGGTAGGAGTTGCTCTCCCTATAATTAAAGAACTATACAGGGATGTTTAAAAATACTTAAATAGGAATTGTTATACGTTTAAGAGAGATTCTGGCTCCACTGAGTGTTTTCCACTAAAGAGAGCTGTGACTTCACGGCTAAGCCAGAGTGCTGCAGTAGGCGACACAGAGCTGACAGTCCTCTTTCTTGAGTGCATCTTTCAGTCTGCACTGAGATGCAGCTGCACTGTTATCAGCACCTGGTGTAACTTCTTTTTTGGGGGGTAAATCTAGACAAGCTTGAATGGCTGCTCTGTAGAGTCATCCGTTTAGTCATGGCGTACCTGTAGGGTGCCTCTGCGTCTTCCTCACTGACTCAGTCAACATTTGTGCAAAGCCAGCAGGGCAGTGTGTTCCGAGGCAGGGGGCTGCGCTGCTGCCGCAAGCCCTGCTCATGGCAGGTGAGCTTTTCTGTGCTGTGTCTTGAGACAGCCAGCACAGGCAGCCGTGACGCAGAAGTGGCAGGGATACAGATGCCATGTCGATTGCTCAAGCCTACAAGACTAGGTTAGAACTAGGCTGAAATACCTTTCAGGAAGGGTTATGTTGCACCTTAATGCCAACTGCTTTGCAGTTGAGACCCCCTGCTGCTGGGCCACGCTGCTTATATAGATACCGTAATTCTAGGATACCTTATGCTATTAGAGATGTAGCCATTCTAGGGATAAATTCTTGTATGGCCAAAATCCTGGGGAAACGCTCTGCTCTCACAAGCAGGGAAGAGAGGACCGCTGTTTACCCAGTTGCAGATGAAATCCCTGATTTTCCTTTTCTAATACAGGAAGTTATTTAACCAGCAGGGACTATACAGCAGAAATATTTTGCTTTCTTTCCTAGTTGAATTTCCTAGTTGAATGAAGTGTAAAACTATTTTTCTGTACTCCCTGTTTCTGTGATCAATTTTTATTCTTTTATTCTGCTTGGCTATGCTACGTGAGCGAAGACTTTACCCCTAAATTGGAAAGGCCTGAGTAATCTTTTGCTATTGGCATTGCTAAACATTCTTTCTCCTGCTAGTGTAACAGTGTCATAAAAGTCATTTTAGCATATGCGTTACAATTATAACTGCAAATAGAGCTTTGAAATGCAACTTCTCTTAGTATTTTCTCTTCTATCATACTCTTTTAATTCTTGGTATAAAACAAGAATTCATTGCTTTTGTGCTGAGAGGGTAATGCCACAAGTTGATAAAGGTAACTCGATGTTTGTAATATAAAGTGTTGTTCCTGTAGTGCGGTGGTCCAATTACACACCAGTAAAGCAGGGATGTAACACAGCAATGCTGCTTTCCTATTTGTTTCAGTAAGTTTAGCACAGTGGGGAATGTGGCATTCATCCAAGGTAATACGTCAAGCTTACAGTTGGCTGGAAGTGCAATGCAAGTTATTTGAAGACTTCATGTGCTGGCTAATAACCCTTGCTAAATATGTGACGATTATCTTATGAAATGTATTTGATGTCATTTTGTTGCAAAGATTTTGTATCATAATTTTGAGACATTATGACATTCTACAGGTATTTGAACATGCTTCTCTGTAGATGCTACACTTACAGCGTTGTAGTTTTAATAATCAAATAGAATTTCTGTATGGTTAGAAATTATGTACACTTTTTTTCCAAGACCCTGCTGAATCTTATGAAATTGGAAAGAACTACTCCATTAAGTTGGTCAAATGATGTAAATTTTTCCTCCAAAAAGCTGCCCTACTTTTTGAGGAAAAAGGTATCTAAATTAAGATCTAAAATGAAAATATAATATCAACAGTCTCATTTATTTTTGAAGCCCAGAGAGCTAGTAATGTATCAGCAATTCGGCAGCTGGGAGAAACCAGAGATGTCAAGGCATCTTTTTTGGTAGTGACTTTGCTGTTGACACCTGGAGTGATTGTGCTAAGGATTCCTTTAGAATTTTTGCAATTTTGGTCTCATTTTTTGACTAATTTTCACATCATTTAAAAGCCATTCCCCAAGTCAGTAGATATCACTATTGCACTGTGGCAGTCAACCCACAACTATCTTAGATATATTAATATTTTTTCTTTATAATAATATTTCTTAAAATTTTGAACAGTCCTCAACGAAATATCTATATATTTAAAAGATCATGGGAACTTTATAAACTGCTCCATTATATATCTCAGCATGTTTCAAATGTGATGAGGAATAGCTACCACTAATGGAGTATTAGCAAATAGTTCATAATTAAGGAGTTAATCTTCAGCCTTGTTAGCAGTCTTGGTACAGAGGTTACCAGCGCATGCTAAAAACAGTGCTGTGATTTCTTTTTGTGAATCATAGATAGCTCAGAGTACATCAGTTTCAAGCAAGTTATTGAATGCTTTAATAGGTAAGAATACCAGCTGCTAGTAAAATAATCAGTGAATAATAGTAAAATACCAACTGGTAAAAATAACCAGTACTGCACCTGGTTTGATTTAATGATTATAATGATTTAATGATTATTACCCATCTCAGGTTTGTTTTTTTGTTTGTTTTTTTTTTTTTTTTAATCCCTACTACTAATTTTTCAATAATCCTTCTAAAAAAAAGGTTATCTGACACCTCTTGGTCACAAACATTTTCTCTGCGGTAGTACGTTCGGGCTTACAGTAAACACAACAATTGCTACTAGTGTCTAAAACTTTCCAAAGATATTTAGTTACATACCTACATACATACACCTTTCTTGAAGCATTTCTGAATGCCTTTGGCATCACTGATCCAGCAAATAGAAGGTTGTTTGTCACTGGCAACATCCGTCATTCCAGGAGGTGTGTTTGTTCCAGCTGGTTGGAGTTGTTTCAGCACTGACACCCAAAGAGTGTATAAAAGAAAATAAAGTAACATTGAAGATGCACAGTGGCTAAAAATCCAGCCACAGGCTTGGTCCATGCTCCTTCAGGCAGAAGTAGTGTCAGGTATGTGGAGCAAATAAAACAGCTCAACACTGACTTAGCTGAGCATCAAGGCTCTGTGCTGGTCTGGCAAAGCAAAGATAACTGCAGACAGTTATTAATGGAACAGAAAAAGGGGATCAATCAGTACTGGTATCTTACAGAGTACTTAGTAAGTCCTACCAGCATCAAGAGCACCAGCAAATTCTCCATGCAGTTATTATTGTGCTGACTGCAAATGTGTGTTGTGTATGTTGTCTGCATTTAAGGGTCCTTGTGCATCAGTGGGGAGTGGAGGAAGAGTGAGTGTTGAGTGGATGAGGGTATGTGCTGATTTGGCAAAGGATATGGGCTGAATTCCTGGGTCAATAGTGGTAATGATCAGAGTGCCTTTCTGATGAGTAACTGAGTACAGGGCAGTCAAAATTTTCCTCTCAGCAGTGACAATTTGGCATAGTATATGCCAATATTTAATGAATAATACACATTTGGGACTGTCCAACCTGGCTTTAGGCTTCTACAGCTGCTTTCAGAGCTCTGAAAGCTTTGTTTTGGACTGGAAAAAAAAAACCCCACATTTGAACATCACCTGTCAGGGGTTTTGGGGACAGCAATCACAAAGGAGGATCAGTCAGAGATAAAGATCAAAACTACACAGCGACAAAATGTGCTTGTCCCTGGATATCCTGGATCAGAGTATCTGCTCAACACCTTGGTTTGCTTTGATGACTAGCACTGACACTGAGACTGATGCTGCTTTTTCAGTAACAAAACTCCAGCTGAACCACTGAGTCAGTATGTCTAACATGCTGTGGGTTTGGGTTTTTTTTTTCGATGTTTCCTTACAGACAAACACATTGAGAGAACAAGGCATTACAGTATGTGTTTCTAATGCTCTCTAAACAGGTCTGGATTAAAAGTGAAAGACATATCTAAATTCTGTGCATTTTGTGGCAGAGTGTTGTATTTTATATTTAGTGTGGAACTCCTTTGTGGCAGTAATAATACTGCAAAATAATGTTGAGTGTTCAGGAGGTGAAAGGACTGTGCCTCTCAGATGAAGTGAGAAATATTTCTGAAAGCATAACCTGTGCTATTGTTGCTCTCCTAAATATGTCTTAGTGCTGTATATTTGCTTTAACCATTAAATGGAAATTTTAAATATAAATGTGGGAAATGACTATAAGAAGGAAAAAAGAAATTTTCAGCATTTTTATGCTGTGTCTTGGCTGTGTCAGTGGCACTAAATATAATCTGGTAGTTTGCTCATTTTGTTTTACCTTTACATTCTTCCAGTGTATGAATAATGGTCAATTAATACCATCGATACTATTTTTTTTTTTCATTAAAAAAAAAAAGGCAGCAGGAAAGATTTTTTCACATAATCTTCTCTGATTGCCAAGTTATTTGTATGTAGAGGGAAGATTCTTTTTGTATAATCAATCTGCTGCTACCCATTTTACTGCCAAGTATTCCTTCTCTATGGTAGCGTAATGTTACCTAGGGAACAGCTTAAAGCTGACACATACAGTGGTGCCACAAATTAATTTCACAGTTATCAGGATATAGGGTGATAACAACAACATGAGCTACTGTGAAATTACCATTGTTCCCATTGAGTTACAGTGTAATTATTACTTTTGTGGCAACTATGCAAATAACTCATGTCACCACTGTAGGATGGGATGTGCTTTCTCCTTTCTCTGATTCAGTACTTCGTGCTTCAGAGACATCTTTATGTACTATAAAGTAGAGCTGTGCTTTGAATTGAAATCTAAATAGGGTTATATCTTCACAAAAAGAATAAGAGAAAAGCAACCCTTAAGAGAGTAAAACCCTAACTCCCTTGCAGTCTGTCCATTATCACCTGGAATTGGATCTGCAAATGTGTGCTAATTTAACAGAAGATAATAACACTGTTAGTTTTCCATTATTTCCAGCATGAAAGTGGGAATCTTCCTTCAAAAAGGGAGCTTTGGGTTAGTTAATTTTATTAAGAGACATTTTCAGGTTTCTTTGCTGCTGTTTTGTGGAGACTGTTTGGTGGGACAGGTGAAGAGATGTTTGATTACATTATATATTCTTATATTGATAGGTAGGAAAAAATTTCTGGGGCAAGGTTAAGGTATTGTTCTCAGTATATAAGATGGAATGTATCTTTGACCCTGAAAAATGAACCCTGGTTAAAAACAAGGCTGCTGCTGAGGCTTAATGATGGTAGAAAGCAAGAAGGTCACATAATATGGTGAAGTTGGCACAGGTGTTCCTTGCATCACTTTGGTAGAACCAGAAATAAGAAAGCTTTGGGAACTGCAGGTTTAGGTTACATATTTTCAGAAAGGTAAGCTCCATGTTTTTATTGTTTTCCATCCTTGGGCTGGGATTTTCAAAAGTTCCTGCAGAGAGCTTGGGTGTACCCCTTGCAGTTGTATATGGACAGCTTGCCTTAAGCTACTTTTAAAGGATAAGTGGCTAATAAGTAGATTTTAAAAACTGCTGAGAATTCAAGAACTTTAAATGTTCTAAATGTACTAAAGAAGGAAGAAAACTTTTGACATGTGCCATTTAGAAAAACCTCATAGCTACTATTGCATGAAAAGAATGAGCAAATGGAACTTGAGTAAGTCAGTCCATAACCAAGTGAAAATCTGTATGTGAGTGATAACTCACTATTATCAAAATTGTGAGTGCAAGATAAATTTCCCTAAAGGACAAAAATCTGATGATGGTAAGGTTGTCTTTCTGTTTTAGAGTTTAGGGAAACTTCACTGGCAAATAATCCTAATGGAATAATACCTTCTGATTTATTTTTTTTTAAATTAAATTCTTTATTTATATTTTATAGTATATAAAACACGGAAATTGGAGAAAGTATTTTCTTATTTTAGTTAAAATGACTTTTCAGATATTCTTTTCCAAAAATAAGTTTTTAAATTAAATTTGAAGTATTTTTTAAATTGCAAGATAGCTTGCAAATGGAATCTGTCTCCCCAGTTTTTGTTGTATTGCATCATTAGAAATACAGAACAGCTTGATGATCCTTTTTCTGTGAGAACTGACTTTTGGAGGAATAACTATGAGGGGTGTTCTGAAGAAGCTGTCTGTGTCCATGAGTATTTCTGAAACACATATTTGTACTGCATCACCAAAATTTGAGCTGCAGAGATATGCTGTAAATTTGTGTGAAAATACAATTGTACCTTTTTTCCTTCCATGTATGAGTTACATGAATACTGTTTTGTTTTTTTTTTTTTGAGGTTACAAAGAGAATTGTATCAAAGCTATTGAAAGAGTAGGCATAACATCCAAATGATGATGGAACGTGAAGAAAAGAGCTATGCTAGGTGCCAGTGTTCCAATACATATTATCCTCATTTTTCAAAATAAGAGTTTTCTGATGCCATTTCTTTAAAGCTAATGAAAACCAGCTATGTAATCACAAAATTACAAAGCAGCGTGCTGTCCTGCATCAGATTGATTAAAAAAGTCAATTCCATGAAGCTCCTATTGATCTGTGTTTTTGAATTGCTGTACCTGAAGGAGAAGCATTTAAAGCAATAGTTGGGGTATAGTTTTATAGTTGTAAGTTCATCTCTAGAAAAGCAATGTTCTGATTCTTTCTTGACTTGAATTTTTTTTTTTTTTTCTGAGGGGTTGACTCAACCTGCTCAGGTTCTGCACTGATGGAAAACACCAGTACCTTACAACCTGTGCAAATGATGATCTAGGGGGAAGTAATCACAAGATGGATAAACCTTATGTTCTGGCTCATTTATTATCCATGTGATGAATAACAGTGGAAAAGTGTGCAGTAATTAATGGACTGGCTTCATGGAATGACTCCTGTTTATCATGTGGTTGTTACTCTTTCTACAGTTTTGATGACAAGTATATTTATTGCAGTATTAGGAGGTTGCTAATTACTATGAATGATAGCAAGACTTTGTGGGAATACTCTTAAATTTGACTGTTTAAAAATTTTCTTGCTGTCACCCTCCACTTTTATCAGTTCTAGGCATTGAAGAGCTAAGTCAATATTTAACGCCACATTATTGCTCAAGTGCAGTAATATTTAACCCATGGAAGTTTCATTTGAAAGAATCAGCTTGGTCTTAATAAGAGTTTCTGGAAAATCTACTGTAATCCTTGCATGGTGTTATTAGGAGTCAGCCTTGTGGAAGCAAGTCATAAAAGTTTAGAGCTGCCAGAGGTGCTCATTGTCCCAGTTTTGGAAGGAGCAAGGAGGTCAGGGTGGGTGGTTGTGGGACTGCGAGCAACTTCTACTGTTGCCAGTAATGAGCAAGAAGCTCAAGTTGATCATAAAAATAAAATGTTGTCTTTCGTATGCCTGATGACTCGAACAAGCAGTTATGCTCAGGATAAGTGTAGTGACAGATTTTTAAATATAATTAGATACAATAAAGTTGTTGGGTTGTGTTTTTTTTTTAAGGAATCTAAACTTGAACTACATGATGGACTCTTTCATTAATATGTGAATACAACTTATCTCCAAAACTACTTGCATAAAAATGCCTGACAAACTATAGAGTGATAATTAAGAATAATTTCCTTGCAAAATAGGTAGCATTAATTATTGTATTACTTTTGGTGTCATTTATTTATGGTTCCTTAGTTTTACTGAACAAATAATGATAATTCTATGCTGCATGTGACAAAACAGGAAGGTTAGATTTCTTATTGCCTTTTTCAAGTAATGGAAAGATCCCGTCTCATTAGTTTGAATTTCTTCCCCCTTAGCCCTGATGACCAGCTTCAGATATTGTAATGGTGAGACAGGAGGGAAGAATGGGGTTTTTTTTGGTGTTAACCAGCTAGCTTTGTCCTCCTTTGTTTTCTCTGCACATTTCGTTTGTTTGTTTGTTTGGGGTTTTTTTGTAGTTTTTTTTCCTCTTGTCTCTAGTATACTTTGTTGTTGTTGTTCCTCATGAAGCCTACTATGACTTCACTAGTTAAGAGAGACTGAGCCATATCCTGTAATGTAATCTTTCTTTGCTTATGGAGTAGTGGTTGAAAAGATTGCTACTTTCCAGACTGATCTTACATTTTCTCCTTCTGTCTCTGGCTGGCTGAGTGGTCAAAGGGCTCAGCAAAAGTAGCCTGAAAGCTGAGGTCCAGCTCTGACTGCCAGGGAAGCAGATTAGAACCTGGTGGTTTACAAAGGGTCAAAACCCACGTAACAGCCGAGTCACTCTCCTGCCGCATAGTCAGTTTAAACCTCTGAACTAAGGTCTGTGAGCAGAGCCTTGGGAAGGTCCTTTTACAGGTCCTCATGGCTCCTGTCAGATAGAGGCAACCTAACCTAATCTGGAAACATAACCTAGCTATATTGTGTGCTGTGTGTACAGATGAGTGTGTGAGTGGGTATGGTACTTGAATGTTGGTGTAAGGGTGAGTAAAATCCTTTTTTAGGACTGAAACCTAAAAACTGTGGCCCTCTTGTTTCAAAATAATAAACCTAGTGTTTCTTTAAGCAGGGCCACTGAAAATTAACAATTATGGTCTGTGCTCTGAAGAATATAAATAGTTCCTCTTCTCCAGGGAAAAGTATATAAATCAGTGCCAAATCTCGCTAAATTAAAAAAACAAATAACCTATTTCATTTTGGCAGGGTTGGTAATGTTCTGATCCTTGGCTTCAGGGCCAACATATTTTTCTAGGTCTACACAGAAAGATGTTCATGTCATTTCTGCCTCTACAGTAAATAAAAAGCTGGATCAGCTCTCCTCTGTTGTCTCTGTAATGAGTTCCAACTGGAGTAGTATCCCTCCATGCTTGGCAGCTTAGGCAGCTTTTCAGTGGAGCATTTTCGGTTTTTAGAAAGAAAGATTTTTAACCTCTTCCTTGCCCAGAAAGGTACTAACATTGCAACAGAAGACATTACCTTAAAAATAGAAACTACATCAAAGTTTTGAGATTTATGGACATAAGTACATTTTCTGTTTATCCAGAAGAGTCTTCCACATTCTGATGTGTCTTATTTCTTGTTTGCGGAATCAAGAATATACTTTTAGTTTTATTCTTCATAGTATAATACAGCCTACAACTATGAGTTGCTGCCTCATATCTGCTACTTCTATATAGCGTAAATTTATTTATTTATTTTTAATTACTTTGCCCAGTAGTCTTTCTCTTAAATGTTTCCTCCTTGAAATACTAAAACCTGCAAGAAGTTTTTTTTGTAAAATCATTTGACTGGTCAGTTTGCCACTGACCAAGGAAACAAGCTCAGTGGTAATAAAGTTTTAATTGAAGGCAGTATATGGCATCATACATTCAATACCAAATAGGTAAAACTGTTTTAAAACAGAAATGTGATCTCTACCAGCTTCTGTAGAAAATGGTATGTGATTAGGGAATTTGTTGGGGAGGAATGATCCCTTTCGATTGTTGCATGCTAAGATATATGAAGAGCTTTCTTTATCTTCTCATTTTGCCTATCATCAGGTTCTCATTGTGGTTGAATTACATCTGCCACATCAGTGTGCTGTTTTACGGCTATGAATTCCCTCTCTCAGCACACGTGGAAGACTCAGAAAGTGCCAAGCACCTTGGCCAACACTGAGAAAGCTCTTCCTCTTGCACTGAATTTTAAATGAAGCCAAATTCATATGCTTAAACTCGAACACATGCTTAAGTGTATGCAAAGCACAGGGCCACAGTGCCTGTTCCTGCAAGTGTAATGTCTATACTGCATGCAGTATTTAAGTTGGCTCATGAAAATAAACACAGGTCATGGGAATTCAGCAGTTGCTTCTCGTGTGATAATACCCTGCCATGTGGCCAGTGACCTGCCTTGAAGCAGCTCATTTGCTGGAAATACTCGAGTAATAATCCCGAGTTTCAGCCAGAGACTACCTCCTAAGAACACTAATACTCTTGTCACACCATGGATAGTCCTGGTCTTGTGTGAATACATTTCTGCGAGGAGTAGGATTAATAATTAATGTATGTTCCCTCTGTGTAAAACAGGGTAATCTCTGACAGATGATGGTTTTAAACAAGAACACTGCAGTAATTCTTATCAAACGAAACATGTTTTATATGTGCCTAAATACTAAAAGACAATTCCATGGATGTATGTAAAACCTGCATGGCTTTCCTGCAGTCTGTTAGTAGTTTTAGAACACAGACATAGTGGATTTTTGAGAGGTTGTAGTAGTAGTGATGGTAGTGGGATTATGTCAAATTCCATAACATTATAGAAATGGTCTGCCTTTAGCTGTCAAGTGTGCCTATCTGTAGGCGAACAGCTGAGAGGAAAAAACAATTTGCTACCAGTAGTAGCGACTTATCAAAATATGCAAGTCTATGATACAGTATTTTGTACCAGCTTTACTATATAACCATAATATATAGTTACATAACCATAGTTATATAGTTAATATAACCATACAACAGTTGAGGTCTTCTTATTCCTTAAATACCTTCTATAGCCCTGTCAGGGAAAGAAGGTACTTAATCAGTCCTTATTCCTCTTTTACTGAGGCATACTCATGAAAGATCTAGAGGTCAAACTGGGCACCCATCAGTATAGTAAAGCTGCAGTGGCCTCCAAGGAAAGGTCATCTTTCTCTTTCTGAAAGCTGCAGAGATGTATTAATGACTGTTAATGTGCTATCAGGAGCTTGTCCAACATCAGCATCAGGTTGATGTGCTAGAAGGACTGCCTGATGTGCTATAAACACATCGGATATTTAGATTCTCTAATCGCATGTAACAAACTGATAAAAAAGCATGCACCATGGCATACATGTGATGGATGGTTGTCATTGCTTAAATGAAGGCTTTGAATCACAAATCTGTGTGCAAGTAGCTATTTTCTTCCTTTTGTAAAATACTATGCTAACTATTTCTCAGAATGAGTAATGTACCATATATAGCACCAAAACAGCATCTAAAAGTGTTTCATATTATGCTAAGTAGAAATAGATACATCTATTGAATATGCCATCTAGTTTGCATCCTTGGAAGTATCCATTTGGACCTTTTTTCTCTGGAAATGTGATTTTGAAATACTGTACATCTGTTCCATGGAATAGATGTATTTTTCAACTTCATTGAAAATTATATAGTATTTTTCAAGTATTATTCAATTTTTTTTTCAAAAAATACTTGTAGTTATGAGACACTGAAGGTGGTTATTACAGTCACTTAGAAGCTGCCCCTGTAAGTCCCTAAAGCTTGAGAGCACCTAAAGGCTGACAGGGTATTTAGGTGGCTCTGCAGTTAAAGAGCTTCTCAACACTAAACTCTAAGGTAGGTTTCCAAACAGGGGGTCTTCCTGTTCTACATCGATTCAGACGCTTCAGGTTAACCAAGCCAGATGTACAGAAGGAGCTAGTAACGATCTGATGCTGCAAGCTAATAGCTTAGAGGCTTAGCAATATGTTTGGCATATTAAATATGTGAGTTCAAATCCCTGCTCTTCTTAATTTTTGAGACTAGATCAATAACTTTGGCTGGTTAACTTTATTTTTTTCTCCTTTAAAGTAAAAACGAGATGTAGTTTTGTGTTCTCTCAGTTTTGAATACACACATCTTCTAACACCTTCTTTTACATCATAATTTCAGTGTTAGCATTAAGTCTTCCAAGTAATTCCTATGGATATAGTACCACAAGTGAGCGGTGCCAGTTTCATAAGAGATTTTATGATGAATCTTCACAATGTCCTCTCTGTTTTAGATGCTGCTGTGGTGATTTGCATTGAAAGCAGCCTGAAGAAGGCCTAGGAGATTTGTAAACTGCTTCCCTGTGTGTATAAACTGACATCACTGGAATTAAGTCTCTGTAAGGCCTAAAAATTGTTATTAGGTGTATGTATTATTAGTTTATAGTGCATGTGATATACGTATTGGTTTAATAAGTGGATCTAGAAACAGTACTGTAAAGCAGTGCTCAAAAAGGGAGGAGAAGTATATATTTCCTCCCCAAGCAAGCTAAAGTATGATAATGTGGCACTGAACAAATAATGATATAATCTTTAAATTTATTAATATGTCATAACTTATTTCTCTTGAGTTTTGCATGGTACCCCATTGAGATCAATGGGCGATTTACAATAGATTGACTATTGTCGGCTTTATCTATTGTGCTCATAGACTGAGATCAAGAGTAGAAGTTGATCTTCACTGCAGAATAAGTTTCATAAGTGTACAAGTGTACTCTACATCTGGGAAATTGCTCTCACCCACTAGAAAATATTTTCAAAAGCTAATGCCTGCAGGGTCAGATTCCTGTAAAACAGTTGTCTGAAATCAGTTTTCTTTTTCCTGTAGAAGTAGATTGCCTTATAATAGTATATATATAAAAAAATCTAAAGTTCTGAGCTATGTCAGTACGTGGCATTAGTGTTACACCTTTCAGCTTTCAAATTCAGGTTAGTTATTTTAACACAATGGGAATGTTCAGAGAGTATTTTCTGTAGTGTTAGAAAGAGACTAGCAGCAGTTTATTCTAAGAACAAGAAAGATTCTGTTCTTCCTGCACTGATATGTGGCGAGATTACTTTATTAAACATTATGAGACTTGATAGACTCTATTGTTGTTGAAGTGGATCTGGGATGTATATTGAAGTTACCAGCTTTGGACGCTGCTTGTTTTTATCTCATATCATTCTGGTCTAACATTGCAAACAAGTGTTAGAGAGTTCTTTTACAGCTGACTTTTCTGGTATCATTGGTACCATGAAGTTAAGGGAAATCTAAGTACTTTTCCAGTTTTGCTACTCTGGGTATTCCTGAGTATAAAGCTGATGAAGTTGTCTCATGAACCAGTACTTGAATTTTAGGGCTTTGAAAAGGAGTTGAGTAACTGCCTAAAAAGCAAACAGAAGCCCAAGAGTGATGATCACAGAATGTACTGGGTTGGAAGGGACCTCTTAATGGTCATCTAGTCCAACCTTCCTACAATAAGCAGGGACATCTCTAGGTCAGGTTGCTCAGAGCCCCATCAAGCCTGACCTTGAATGTCTCTAGGGATGGGGCCTCCACCACCTCCCTGGACAACCTGTTCCAGTGATCAACCACACTTATATTAAAGAACTTTTTCCCAATGTCCAACCTAAAACTACCCTTTTCTAGCTTAAAACCATTACCTCTCGTCCTATCGCTACAAACCCTGGTGAACAGATCCTCCCCTGCCTTTCTTTAGGCCCCTTTCGGATGATACTGCTTTACATTTTCTTCTCCTTCAGCTAATACTGCTTTGCATTTTCTTTTCCTTTCTGCCACTGCAAAGTAGTTTGTCAGTATTAGTTTTTATTTCCATGCAGATAAATTGGATGGGAATTTAAGCTGGAAAAGTGGTTATTATACCATTGTACAAAATTCTGAATATGTGTCTATTACTTTAAACTTTTTACTTGTTCTTTTTTGGGATTGTGGTATGGCATGGTATGGCAGTCATGTTGGAAGGGCTGCAGTGCTTTGTCTGTATTAATACTGCTCTGTTTACAATTCTGTAACTTGCTTTGTGTAAGTTTGTGACACTCATCTCATGACTGGGATATACTTTCAAGCAAGGGTAAACTGTTGGTCCTTTGTTCCGAGACTGGACTGGAGAAGAGCAAACAGTTTTCTGTGTATCTAGTATATGTTTATTGAGTTCTAGTACTAATGTTTTCTCAGTAGTGTATAATTTTTCACTTAGACTTTGTAGACCCACAAAGAAGTGAATAAGGTGATAAAAATGAGTTCATTTAATAAATACATTTTTAACTTCTTGGTTGTGGCTTCAAAGAATATCCCGGTTAAAATCCAGGCATTAGAACCAAAGATATTACACCATTAGAAGTTATGTTGTCATGAACTGTATATGACTTTGTTAATGGTGTATCTGCCATATTAATTAAACAATTTCCAAACCAAGGTCTATACTGGTGACAAAATGAGAAGCTTTAAGTACATCTGTCCAATGAATGCTGATATTTTTTGTCACATGGTAAGTTGTGTTCGCATTACAGGTTTCCCAGTGTTGCTTATAGACTGTATTTAAGAAAAGAGAGTGTGGTTTTGTACGATGCTGCTGTCTGGTGCCAGTCAGTATATACCTCCTCCTGAGTCGACAGCTGCGGCAGTAATTTCAAGAAGAATCCATGTTGCCTTTCCCGTGGCTTTTCCAGGTGCTACAGTGCCTGGAGGAGGTAAAATGGCACTAACTTGTACAGATGTCAACATGTGCACCAGAGTAGGACTTTGTTGATTAAAACTTGGATAGTCTAACATCTTAACAGTAATTAACCCAAAGTACTTGTGACTGTGCAAATGACATTTCATGTTACAGATAGCTTCTTCCCTCTTTCTCCTTCCTCTGAGTTTTAAAGGAAATCATCTGTTTGCTTTACTGGTATGAATCCAGACAATTTTATGCGAAGTAATTAAAAAAAATCCTCTAAGTCACTCCTTGAACAAATTGGATTTGTTATATAGTCAGTTTTATTGAATATTACTTCAAAAAATAAAGAGATTTGGATTAAACAATTATACATGAGTTAGATATAAATTTAGGGACTACAACATTCACTTTACAATCCAAATACATATCAGTTAATACTACATAGTGTAACTTGCATGCTGGATGGGTGTTGCAGAAGATGCATGATCTGCTCTGCTCCTCTGTGAGCAGTAGACATCACACTCACTTTAGAAGCTCTGGAAAACACCTCTGTCTCTGTGTGCTCAGCGTTGTAAGTGATGTGTATTTGCTATACACTGGGGCAGTTTCATATGCTGCTTTGCATAGCAGAAGCTGCAGCACCACAATTTTGTTCTGGAAAAGTGTCTCAAGAAGGCTGCAGCTTCTGTGTAACTGAAGTGCTGGGGCTGAGCTGTGGGCCCCAAGCTGGAGTTGACCTGTGGATGAGTCACAACCTAGCAGAGTGTTTTGTTGTTTCTGTTGGCTTCATGTTCCAGAGGCAGAACCTGGCCCACCTGTGACTCTGTGGCTCCAACCTCACTCAGGTGGTTGTGCTTGGAGTGGTGGGTGAGGCCAGGATTATATTAACCAGGAGCTGATCAGTTAGAAGAGCTTCCTGTTGGGTGTGGCTTCTGTTGGGGCTGGTCACACCTTGCTGAGCTCTCTCAGTGGTGTCCTTCCATGTGAAGGGCCATTGAGGAGCCATCTCTGTCTGTTGTGTCCAGCAGGTGATGCTGGCACCACAGTGGACAGTGGAGGAGCTGGGCCCGCAGGAATTTATGGCAGGACTGTCTGCAAGAAGACTTGTGAGGGAATGTTGCTGAGTTCAGCGTTGGCCTGTGAGATCAGGCAACTGATGGCAGCATAACATGATGATGGCTGAACCAGCAGAACAGTAACTGACCTAGAAACTCTAGGCAGCAAGGTTTAATTAGGGAAGTGCAGGTAAGGTTTGTCAGAACTGGCTGCATGAGAATTGCATGCTGTCAATTCCTCCCCCATTTAAGAGCTTAGTAAGGGTATGAAAGGTATTTATAGTTGCAGGTAAACGGCTGTCCAGCTTCCTTTCTTCCTGGCAGCATCTCATGGCAGATGTATCTGCAGGCAAGTCTAGTTACAGTTTTTAAGAAAACCACTGTTGGGAGGAACTTTTCTGATGCCACTTCTTTGGGTCATGTTGCTTTTGATCTCTGTCATAGCCTATAGTACTGAGGGTTACGTAGTCCCCCTCTGTCAGTGTCTTCCATTAGCTGGCAGCTGCTTTCATTTCATACTTTGAGCTATGACTTGTACGTGGGGATATTCTGTTTTTCAGCCTTCCTTGGTTTTTGTTGTTAATAGTCTTGATGAACGCATAGTGGTGAAGTCTGCATATTACCTACTCATTTGTGGAAGGGAACATAGCTGCATTGCTCTCTGCAAGCTTGTTAGAAAGAGAAACTTATGTAGGGTGTGACTCCATGCCGCCTACTAAACATTCCAAGTAAGTATTTGCCTGGTTTTGGACAGCATTTAAGATGTGCATGTATCTGCTTTAAAGAGAGATGTAAAAGCGCCAGTGATTTGTAACTAGGTTTTATGGTGATGCTGTTCTTCCTCATGTGGTAGTACAGCACTGCTATTGTGCTGGGCAGTCGAGATAAGGGACCTTAGTTCGAGCGAAGGGCTGCTCCGTATTATTCCTGTGTCTGCCATGGATTGGATCTGGTGATCTTCAGGGCATCCTGTAAGCATCCTCTATGTTCCCAGCCTTTTCCTGGAGCAGAGGAAAGCTAGCAAGGACTTTTGTTCATTCTTCTAGTTGTTTACTTAAATTATGATGGATATGTTAAAAGGTGAAAGAAACGTAAAGAGAAGATAAGATATTTGAAAACAGCCTTAAATTATATTATGTATTATAGACCAAAATAGCTTATCTTAGGGTTGGATTTTGTTGTTGTTGGTTTTGGTGGGGTTTTTTTTTGGCAGCCAGGATGTAAACCTAGGATTTTGTGATGGTATTGTTGCAACTAATGTTAGGAAAATTTCAAAAAGGTCAGAGAACTTAGCCTCTTTCATTTCTTCTAGACTCAAATAAATAGCCTTGTTTTTAATCAATGACGTGTTCTTTTATAGGTGAAAAGACAGCTCTTCAGTCTCCCAAACCAAGTTTAGGATTCAGTGTCAAATATTTACTTTCATGCACCTTTCTTCCTTCAAGTTACACTAAGAAAGCCGAGTTACAATTTTTCAGAGATTAATATAAGGTATTTATTTTTTGGCATAATTGTGTGAGTTCACTATTTTCATTTTAAGGAAAAAAACCTACTTTATACCTAGAAATTACAATTTTGAAAAAAAGTTGCGTGGCATTTGAAAACTGAAACTGTCTTTCATGTAATTCTGTTTTCAGAAATGGATTGTCCATAAAATGCAGGAGTGCATCAGTCAATAGCCATAAAAAATAAAGGAAAAAGGTAAAATAAAAATATTGAAGTGATGAAACTATTTAGTGATATTCCATTTACAATCCATACGAATTTTTGAAAAAGAGAAGGGAAAAAAAAAAATCAAGTTTATGGCAGTTGACAGTGGTATTGGTCAAGAAAATATAACGAAACTTGTAAAGCCTGGAAGCAGTGATACTGGACATAGCTAAATGAGTTTCAGTACAGGAAATTGTCAGCCTGTGTCTGGACACAGACGCTTTCTGAGGTACAAATGTTCCAGCAGAGAAGGTGCCGCGTTTCAGGATTACTGGAAAACCTCCTGAGAATTGAAGTGGTGTAAAATGTGCCTTCATGCTAATACATGTTTGAATAGGGTATTATCTGGTAAATTTATCGGCTGCATCTTCAGCGCTATCACAAGAAAGGGGGGATTCCGACCAGCACAGGAGAGCGCTTTGACGCTGTGTGCTTTGCACGGCTCTGGTGCACGGCACAGGGAACATGGCAAAGCCAGCAGGACCACCCCGCTGGAGAGGCTGCGTGTTGTGAAGCTGGAGATGCTGTGGACCCCGTGTCTGCCCGTTTGTGTGTGTGCTGGTTAGATGCCTCAGGCTGGCTGTAGGATGGAGCATTTGTAGAACTGCATCTAGAACTGGAGCACTGTCCTTGGGAGATGTGCTTCTGAATTCTTCAGCTGATCCAAAGTAAAGTGCTAACATAGATGCACCAAAAAGTGTAGCACAGTGTGTCTGTAGCCCTGCTATTATCATGTGTAAGTGACCGGGGGTGCTCCCAGCCCTTTTAAGAAGCAGTATTATCTATATACTATAGGAATAAGACAAAGATTGACCTTTTCTAGATCATCTAAGCAGCATGCAGAAGAACTTAAAACTGGAATGAGCTCTTGAAACACTTCTTCACCTCCAAACCCTAAAGCAATATAAATAAAATATTTAAAAAGGTGAAGGATGCTCCTGAGCTGATATAGTAAATTCATTTCCACATGCATTTGCTTCAGTAAAAGCTGTCTTATTATGACTAAGCTACATATTATTATTGGAACAAAGAGAAAACTACCATAAAATGATATTTTAAAGATACTGCTGGATGTATTGAAAATTAACTTTTTCCTTACACCATCATCTGTTCTGAATATCATGTATTTTTGTAGCATGTGCGCTGCTTTGGTGCTCATGAATAGTGCAGGATTTCAAACGCTTGCAGAGAAGAATCTGCCTTTACTTCACAATATATTTTTGTATCACTGTCACATATTATGTGGAGTATATTACATATTAATATCTTTTAATTTGAAATTTCTTAATCATAGAAGCCTCACACTACTCCTTATAGGGACACTCTTGGAGAGTTTGCACTTTCTTAGTGCAGAATGTCATTAAAGCACATACTGTGCATCTCACTTGGTGCAGCAAGTTACAAAAACTGTCCCTCATCTAGCTGTCCCTCATTCCAGTCTGTAGGCTGGAAGTACTTTCTGAAATTGTCTGTAGCACTTAAAGGCAGCTTTCAGAAGGGACTGATGGTTAGAGACATAAGGTGTTCTTCTCTGGAGTATGCTGCTTTCTAGTTGCTCTTTGGCAGTGTGGGCTCTGTCAGGAAGGTCTGTTTATTAACATACTGACTGAAAACAGGGAAACTCATTCCTGAGCCTCTCTTTATACCACAGGTGGTTTAATTTAGAGATTGCTGTATCTTGAATTTACTAAAATAAGTATTTTGAAAGAATTTAGAAGTCTGATTGGGTGGAAGGGTTTTGTTTCCTTCTCATAAGCTCCCCTTTTATTGAATACTTTCAGAGTTATTCAATAGAATTATTAGATACCACAGTCACACTTCAATTCCACCTTCATTCTGTAAGTGTGCATCAAACAGATGGATGCTTTATATGACAGGTGAAAGTGGAGGTTTCCTTCAGGATAGTTTCTTTTCAAAGTTGTTTATTTGCGGAGTGCAGCCTCAGGATAGCACTAATGCTTTTGTTAGCAAGTGATTTGTGCCAGCCCCAATACAAATAAAGCATTGGATTTGTTCATTCTATTGTAAACAAATGTGCACATGCTTGCTGTCTTCAGACACATTTTATCAACATGAGGGATCCTTATTTCTTTTGTTAGTGTGCAGTGAATACCAGAGATAGCAGTGTAGTAAGTGTAATAAAGTGTTATGAAATAAATAAGAAAGTTGCCTAATATTAAATTCAGACTAGAAGTGAGAGTCTACCATACAGAACATGTCTTCCAAATGTTGCGTAAAACTGGAAAATAATTTCTGTGCTACGCTCTCAGAAATATTCACACATATTCTGTAGGTCTTCATGTTAATACGGTTTCTGATATGTTTGGTAACATACTTGGGTGGGTTAAATTGTGTTACTCTGTGGGGTGATCACAGCGTACAAATCACCGTGTTTTGTTCAGTGTGTTTTGAATGTAGTCTGTTAACATTCGTTAACCTTCAGGTATGTTTTTCTTTTTTTAAAAAAGGTACAACTCAGAAGTAACATAAAATTATTATTTAATATTATGAGACAGTACATATATATGCTAAATTACACCTTATTTTCTTTATGAAATTAACACAGAACATACTAGATACTCCCGGAATGATTGCTATTTTTATATTTAGATCCAAGAGATCAAATCGATAGGAGAATCATTAAGGGAAAAACACTTTAAAAATTAATCTGTAGGATTTCTAATTAGTGTGAGAGCACGCTGTTTATTGCAGTAATTGCTGCTGTACTTAGATGCAGTGGAGAACAATGTCAAGTGAACTGAGTATTATGGACAATGTAAAGATATCCAGTCTTTCCTATCTAAGAATTTAAAACATATTTTCTGCTTCTTCTGTTGTATAAAGAACCATGCAAATAATATTGCTTGGTTTTCTGAAAATGAAAAATACAAAATATGAATTTATTTTAATACTAACAGCAATTTGGCATATCTTCAGAAATTACCAGAGATTCATAACAGTGGTGATCATAAGACTTGTCCAAGCTATAAAAAAATTTAGATTTAGCAAGATTTAGAAACTTGAAATATCTCACAAGTTACACCTCTGTCACACTAAACAGAAAAAAAATATTATCTGGCATAATGCTGATATTTACTGCTCAGACTACATCTACCAGAATTTGAAAAATGGTATATTTCATACTGTGGGATTTTGTACTAGAAAGCAACTGTTTCTTTTAACATACTAAAATATAGTTTGTTTTTTAATAACTGTATGCAGTTTGTTCTCATGCAGGTGTTAAAATCCATATGATTACCTTAGTGCTCTAGTCAATGTTCATTCGCAAGTGTATGATATGAAAAACAAAACTTGATGTAACTTCACGTTATTTATTAAAACATTATTTTTCTCTCAAAATAGATTAAAAAAATGTCATAAAGGAAGTCTGAATCTCAATTACTTTTAAATTTACTGGGTCTTTTACAGGTTATTTTTCCTTTAAAATTGTCCAATCTAGTAGGCCTCCAGCTTCAATAGCAGTCCAAAAAAGAAACTTTATTTTACTGTCATATAGTGCATGTGATAAGAATTCTTCATCTGACGTGCAACAGTCTTCCTGATGATCACTGACTCAGTCTAAAGTCCATGTCTCTTGAGTCGCCTTCACGCTTCAGAACAAGCACGAGTAAAGGTAGCAAAAATGCTGCTATAATTTCACCTTGGAGTACGGTGAAGTTAGACAGACTTTAACTTCCTTGACACCAGGATTTTGTTTGCTTGGAGCAGCAGATTGAGAGTTCTGCTCTTGATCATGGTAGCTCTTAAATAAGAATTTTCAGAAAGCTTTTATTAAATTAAGTAAGACAGCATCCAACCTGATGGTCCAGTGGAGTGTCCAGGAATGAGGGATAACTCAGTGGTTCTGGTATTGCCTTGGAGGCTTGGATGCAAGTGGTTTCTGTGCTGTAGGCTGCTAAAAGTTACTAAAGGTTCTATGCCTTAGTCTTTCATTGTCAAAACAGAAATAATATTTCATTGCCTTATTGCTTTGATGGAGAGAGAGGTACAAATCAAGAGAGGGAGGTGCTCAGGTGCTGTGTTGATGCTGACTGCCTGTCAGCAGTACGCTGGCACAGTCTTTTGTACGGATGTGAGCTTGCCTTGCCTGAGTTCAGGGTTGACTCTGGTTAGCACAGAGTGAAGCTGTGGATAGCTTAGCTGTGGGCCTTTGATAATAGGCCCTAGGGAGGGCAGTCAGGGAAAAATTGTCTTTGAGTAGACAGTTCAGTTATTTCTTGTAGAATCAGACTCACTGAGATTGGAAGGAACATAGGGAGATTGTCTAGTCCATTCCTCTTACTCAGAACAGCACTGACTAGAGCAGCTGCTCAGAGCTGTGTCCAGTTGGGTTTGGAATATCCCCAAGGACGGACACTCTACAGACTCTCTGGGCAAAGAGAAAATAGTAGATACGTCAGCATTATGCTGAGCCTAAGTTTCCTGGCGGAATAAGAAAGGGGCAGAGCTAATTCTTCCATGTGGTTTTGGGCGCTGACATAGATAACACTGCTTCCAGATCTAAACTGAAGGATTTTGACACTATGCTTCCACCTGGTCCACATCCCCAAGGACAGCAGATCTGAACAATGCTGGGGGTTGGGCAACACACTGAGAGTCTGTTGTATTCTCAGGGCTGCCGACATGATGTCTCAACATATAAGGCTTTTTGACTTGATTTAAGGAACTACATTTCTGCATTCAAAACTGTAACTGCCCATTTTCTGGATGAACACTAACCACCCAGGTCACAATGAAGACAAGTTTTCTGTTAGCAGAAGACATGGTTTACAGAATAGTACTTTGGAAAATGACTTATTGGCTGATGATACTTGGTTTAGGTATCGCTTAGTGCTTTTCTCTTGTTGGTTGGTGAGGCAAAAGATGTGTCACTCATTTTAAAGCTATGGTAATAAGGCTAGGTTCTGAGCCTGGAAATAGGTGCAGAAAAAAGAAATACTGATCTCTGTTAAAGGAATAGTGATCTGTAGCAGGACAGAAAAAGTCAGACAAGTAACCAAAGATGTAGCAATATATGAAGATTTAGTACAGTACGATGTGCATTTTCATAAAACAATGTAAAATTAAGTGTTTGCATTTTGGAATATGACTGAAATACCTATTTTCTTTTAAAAGGAAAATGTGGATATGTGGCATTTTGGCATTTTTGAAAAATCAGCAAATTAATGTTAGTATATCTACAACAATTAACCGTAAGTCTCAGAGCTGTAAATGCTAGTCGCAGAATTAGTGTCCTAGCATTCTGAAATGCTCAGGCTCTTGGGATAGGTTTAGCTTGAGAAATTTGGCCTAGCAAAGTGTCTGTGTTAGTTAATGCTTGCTACTGTTGTTTTTTTCTTTGTCTCTCTCTTTCTTAATCCACATTTTTTCCTGCTTAGCTCCCCCCTCCCGCCTCCCCAGATATGTCAGTAATTTAATCTCTTATTTCTTCAAGAATAAGATGGTAATGTCACACTTTATATTCATGGTAAATTAATAAAATATTTAATAGACACTAGCATGAGCCATTATGAACTATGTAAAAGGGTGGAATACTTGAGGGCATTTGTCACACATAATTCATGGATGCCAACTAAGCTGGTTTCAACTCTTTTGATTGAGATGGTTTGCTTTCCACACTTTACCTTATGTATATTATGAGAATATGGAAAATGCTGGAACTTGTTATTTTTTGTCTTAGAAAGGGAACATTAAATCACAACATCTGAAAATCAGTCTGATTTGTTTGTTCTAGTGGAACATGAAAATTATTTGAACTATTCATTACTTGTAATGTTTGTGTTGTGAACTCTGGTAGTAATAGATCCATTAACAATAACCCTTATGCCTCCAAAAATGATGGTGAACCATTACTGTCGCTCTTGCAAAGCAGTACTGTGAACTATAGTTGAATGATTATTTGGCTAAATCTAAAATCAAAATATTATGTTTAAATTTTCAATGGAACCTGCCTTTGAGATTTATCTCTACAAAGTGACTTAGGCTTATACTATGGAAAAAGAGTGTGTTAGAGAAGGATTAGGACAGGTATAATGTTACTGGTGTGGTGGTAATAGGATTTATCCAACAAAGAAATTACTTCAATTTAAAATATATGAATGGGTAGTGCTATCAGGAGCTTTTCAGAAAAAATAGCTTTATATTTTCCTGCTAAGCAGAAAAATGCTGATGATACTGTAGTACACTCACCAAACTGATGTTGAGAAATGTCAGGAGGTTGTGTAGAGCTATTTTCAGGTTCAAAAAAATAACTCTAGAATTTCATTTGACCATGTAACATTTTTTAACTTCACAATATATGTATAAATTTATATGTATATAAATTTGTATGTATATATATGTTTATATTTATATGTATAAATTTAATGCATACTTTTAATTACATGTGAGAAAATTACTATTTTGCACTAACGATAGGGAGAACCTTTTATGAATTACTGAGTTGTGCAAATTAACAAGTGAACAAACACAATAAAAATAATATATCACATAATGTACTTAATCTGTTTTGACATTTGTGTGTTAACTGTTTGTGCTAATAAATCATCTTGCACCGTGCTAGTAAACATACTCAGGTATATTTTAGCAAAGATCATGCTGTGCTATCAGTAAAGCATTTTACTAGAGCAGTGTCACTCCTTCCTCTTTGCTGAAAAGTGGGAGAGTCATTTTGCCTTATGTAATATATAGTGCATATTTCTATTGCTTTTGTTTGAGACTGTGGACAGAGTTTTTCCACACAGTCATGTTTTGTAAACACAGATTAGTAGAATTTAGGTTGCTGGATTTTAACATGTGTAAAGTGTCAAAATGGATTTGTGGAGAGATCTTTACAAAATAGGGACAAAAATTCTGCTCTCAAAAACTGGGCTTTTTTGTGGTTTTGGTTTGGTGGTTTTTTTTTTTTTTTGCATTTGGGGAATTGATTTCTATTTACTTTTTTATTTTCATTTTTGAGTGATAGCTATAGCTGTCAAACTTCTGTCTCTCTGAAAATCTCCTGGTCATCAAAGGAGCTGAAGAAGCTAATCAGGGTTCAGGAAATTGAGAGATGAAGAATAGACAAAGAGCTTTTAAAATTTTTCTTTCCTGTCTAGTGCAGAAAGACAAACCTCTCATGACCGGCAAAGCATCCCTTCTCCTGATTATGCAAAAAATTGCTTCAAAGTGTAGAAAATAATGAGTAGAGGCTATTTCCAAGAATGTATTTCTAGTCATAATGTGAGTAGTACATTTCAAGCCCATAGTGAAATGGGAAATTAGAGTGGATAGCTCTATCCTTTCACTATTCAAGACTTGCAAAGAAAAACAAATTGTACTGATTGAATTAGAAGTGACTCTTTACTTGCATTTGTCATCTTCTGTTCCACTGATTCATATTACATAATTGAAAGCATATCAACAGCACAACTAATACACAAGTGTTGGTTTGATTTTATATTGATATTCTTTGTTCAACTGCATAAATTTAGTTAGAACTCATAGATTGAAGATGAAACCCATGTCATTTCTAGTGTCTTAGGTACCTTTCTTGACTGAAAAATGTTTAACATGATCCAGGCCCTCATAGAAAATACAGCCCTTGAATACACCTGAAATGGGGCTGGAGTGGGTTTCTAACACAAAGTATCTTTCCTTCAGCTGCTTAAAATTTGGAAACTCTTATCAAGATGTCTTTGTGCAGGTGAGCTAACTGCTTTTAAAATTGCTAACCAGGCAAGTCCTGACTGAGAAAGGAACTTGATAAATCAGCAGCATCATTCGCAATCCAAACTCTTACTAGCCTACGGTAACACCAAATTGGAATACAGTCTGCTGCGATCAGATTCTAGCCAAGCTGGGGAGGAACAGGAGCTAGTCTTGCCTGTTGGTTTCCTGCAGCCAGGGATGCAGGAATGGAGCAGACTGACAGTAGTAACCATCAAGAATGTTCTGCTGTTGGCTTTGTGGTGAGAGTGGAGATCCAGGAGGGTATTGAATGCTTTTGGAAACAGTTGTGCTCAGGACAAGGAGAGTGGTGGTTGTGCAGTGATAAGAAGGGTATGTGTAGAAAGCTTCAGGTTTCTTACTGCAAAGAGCTTTAATAAGAGCTGTCTGAGTCTGCAGGTATCCACTTCTTCTGGCGTCTGTATAGACTAGAGAAAACAATTAGCAACGCTCACTGTTAAAGAAGAGAGATACTGATAAGGAAGCTATGCTTGTGACTGTGTTGATATCACAGGCTGTATCATGGTATTCTATAAATCCTGAAGCGTGATGCTTCTCGAAGTTATCACATCTATTCATCAAACCCTAGTGCTCCTGGGTTAGAAAAGAGCAACACTAAAATCACAGCGCCTAAGCCTGGGTTGCAGAAACAGTTGGGAGATTGCTAATGTGTACTGTGTGTCTTTTTGTGTAGAGAGAGGAGGTACTAATGGAGGATGGAAGAGAAGAAGCACTTTGTAGTGATTCCTAGGCTTACTGTGATGTCTGTGTGACTGGTCTGAGGAATGCAGTATTTAGGTCTTTATGGAATACTTTTTTTTAATATAAATTTCAACATTTTCCTGTAATTGTTTTCAAATAACTGTATAAAAAAACAATTGCCAAAAGGCAGACATCTGCTCATTTGTAGCAAGAGAAACTATGTACCAAAAGAGAATATTTAAATCCTTCCAGCAGGTTTTTGAAAATGCAATGCCTTTGGGAAATGGGAAAAGTATGCTTTTTCTGTTGCACTACATTTACAGCCTTGGGATTGCTATATTTGGTGTAGGTCTAACAATTTGAGCGTGTAAAAAGTAGTACTATGCCACATGTTCAAGAACAAGTGATCTATCAAACCACAGTGAATCAACAGATTCATTATTTTATTATTAATCCTAAAATTTCTATAAGCTGCATTTCTCTGAAAAAAACCCCCAACATCTCCTTTAATATTTTCCAGACAGCACTGAAAAGCTGAACCATCCCAGAAAATGTATTCAATCTTATTCCATTAGCTTCAGTATGGGAGGCAACGTGACAAATACTTTGTCTTTTATAATCTTCTTAAAAGGATGTGAAAATTCTTCCTACTTAGGTTGTAAGGGTAAAATCTAAAATGCAAGGTTTTTTGTGCTTTACTTTTAGCAACAAATTTTTGTCCTGTTTTTGCAAACACAGATGGACTGATTTCTGATCTAGCTGCCACCTAAGCCTCCTTGACATTAGCAGGCCAGTGCCTTTTCCATGTTTAGCTAGTAGATGGGGTTTTCTTCACCAATATACGTCCACCTAAAAGGCTCTGCTATAGTGTTTAGAAGTCAAACACTTTAAAAAATGTGTTCTGGTGGCTGTATTTGAAAATCCTTGTATATAATATTCCTTTGGGTATTGTTATTTTAACTAGAGTCCTTTTACTTAGCCTAATTTTGGAGTGACTGGTAAGGTGCTAAAAGTAAGGATTTAATTTATAAGGGAAATGAATACTTGTGTCTCTCCTGTAATCCTAAATAAATTGTGAGATAAGTCTTATTTCTTTAAAGTTTGCTTGTCTGTGTAGGAAACCTCAACTGCAGATAGACAAGAAGACATAAATTTGTCATTTTAAAGACCATCAACTAGGAGAAATTGTAAAGTGTGTGTAAACCTGTTAGGTCATCTAGTCCATGTAACTTTACAGTTGGTGACCACTCAGAAAATGAGCCTGCATATTACCACTGCTGTCTCCATAAGTTTTGGTTTAAAAAAAAAAAAAAGAAAAGAAAAAGAAAGCTCTTTGTTTTTAAATAATGTATTGATGTAATGTAACTATCAATAGTCTGGAGGATGTCTTTTGACTATGTTATTTATTTACATCATCATACTGCAAATGTTTTAAAATTCTTCACAGTGAAGGTGATTATAGCAAAACCTAGATATAGCACATACCAATTAGCTTTGATGCGTTAGTGTATCATTATGTATCATAAACAAGACTGAATTTTCAGCTATTTACTACATCTTTAAACTCAAAATATTAAGAATATAACATTGATTCTTAGTGTAATTTGTAGAGTGTTTCTCTTTGCTCTGTGCTGGCCTCTGTAGTTTTGCCTATATGATTTCTATTAGTGTCATAAAGCTCTTTTCATTTGCTGAGGACATACTGGCTTTGAATCTTTACTTTTTGAATAAATAAATTTAAGGTAGAAAAGCAAAGACAAATAATTCCCTTAAACAGCAAGGCATACAAGAAAATACCATCTTTTTTTAAAAGATGCTTATGTGTTATGAACAGGGATATACACAATTTTCCTATAGCTAAAAAATGCATAAATTATATGCGGCTTAGAAAATTAGAACAAAATTGCAAGCATATTCCTTTTTTTTCTGGGTCTTGATGGCAGAGCATATTAACGAGTGACAGTGTCACTTATTAAGATGTCTTGGACAAACCTCTTTATTTGCAAAAGATAAATGGAAGACAGTAACAGTACACATGCAATTTCTAGAGAAAATATTAAATCTTAGAATTCTCTGCTGAATTCTTGCAGTTTCCACACCACTAGATCCTCTCAGGGGAAAGACATGAGGAGTGGATCATAGTTCTCAAATATGCAGCTGCATCAATTTTAAGGTGGGCAAACGAGTGAGGGACGCTGGAGCTATTCCTACTAGTCTGGGTGCCGTGAACTCACTTCTGGAAGACTTGCATTAGATTGGTTTAACAAATCGCTTAAGGGCTTTCATTATAAGCAAACGAATGGTCTGAACCCCACTGGAGACTACATATATTAAAATAAAGCACAGTTAAGCAGTCTGATAATGAACTAGAGTGTTCGCCATCTGGCAGGACTGAGATTTACTAAGGATACTCTGGCTACAAGTGTTAAAATTTGGAAAAAGGTGGTTAACTGGGGTCTGTAACTTATCTCCTCTATGGGAAGAAGCATCTCTGAGTTCACAGTGGAAATGTGACTGACCTCTTAGTTTTCTCTGGAGTTCTAAACTGTAGTAGCAACCAAAAGTGTTATATTTTTATCTCCAAGTCTGTAAACAAGGGGAACTGAAACTTTTGAAGCTTTTATTTTGAATACAGAATTCAATGAGGTAATTTATGCCTTTGTCTGCATCCAGTGTATGCTCCATGTATGGTCAAATGTTGAGGTGACACCACCAGCAAAGCCTGCACAAACCTCCTTCATCTTTCACCCTCTTTCCTCCCTTCCCCTCAGAGCTCTGCCCTTTGCCAATAGCATCATGGGTTTGGAAATAGTGGGAATGCTTTGTGTGCAGAGAGGATTCTGGATGAACGTCAGATCAGTTCTCTGGGCAACTGACAGGATGATTGTAAAGAGAGAGCCAGAGAATTCTTTGGTGGTCAGCTCCTAAAAAAAAGGAAAGTGTTAGCGTATGCTGCTGTTATTGCCTTTCCCATGACTACTCCTCCACCAAGATTCTTTGTTCAAATCACTCTTGCATTAATTGTGGTGGAATTGCTGGCACGCCTAAATTGCAAGACAGATGAGCATTAGCGCTGTTGGTCTGATTGTTAGAGTCCTGGTGCTGTAGTGAGGAAAGCGGTTTCTTCTGGGTTTGTAGTTTTTTAAACATTTTCTTAGATTTTCAATACATGCATTTTAGTTACGTTATACTTTATCATAGCTTGTTTATGTATATTATTATTAAGTGTATTTAATGTTTTCCATACAAATAAATGGTAGATGTGGGCTCCTATTGTTAAAGATGTATTGTACAGAGTGGCATTTGTAAGATGTGCATAGATGATTAAGGCGTTTTGGGAGAGAAAATGTCTGTGACTGAACTTACAAAGTGTATTTTTCCTGAAGTGCACCCAAAGGAGTTTCACTGACATTAAAATAAACAGACAACAGGTGTTTTATATTTTGAAAAGGTGATTTACACAGGATAAGAATCATGCCACATAAAAATAATTTCTTCTCTCCTAAAAGAACTAGATGTAATCCTTGATATAAGTCAAAAAGTCTGTGACACTTCTGGGAGAGTAGTCCAGGTGAAAGAAGATTATTGTGTACAGGGCAAGCTATAATAAAAACTGTCAGTTCTGTCAACCCTTCTGTCTACAGTCTATAGAGGATTGAAAGGATATTGAACATCATGTAACAGCTGTCTCCTGTGTGAAAGGGATCACTATTGTGGTGAACATGAATGTGCCCATTAAAAAAACTCCATAAGGCATGGTGTGGCTGAGCCACAAGTGGTTGGTATGGCAGATAAAGTGCTGCTTTTGAGGACCTGAAAGAGCTCAGGCCGAGTTCCAAATAGGTAGTATCAAAATTATAGATGAGCGTGTTTCTTGTGCATCTTTTGCACTACTGGAATAATATGAGATATTGTTGTTTGGCATAATAAGCAAAAAACTGTATTGTGTTCCTATGGTGTTGAGAAGTTACTTAGTATGTAGTGTGAAATGTAATCAGTGTTTTCAGAGAAGTTGGAAAAAATGGCTTTTAACTACTTTTTTTTTTGAACTCTAAAACCTCTAAGGTTTAACTAAAAATATGTTGTTGACACTAATGAAAACTTTAACTATATATGGTTTTTCTGGAAGTGTAATGAATTTGGATTGTTGATTAATACTTTTGAAAAGACAGCAATTTCATAATGCTTAATATGAAATAACGAAAAAGGAACAATGCTTAGAATGAAGATTGATGTACATCTGTAATATTTAAAATTTTTGTATTTGAAATTAAAAAAGGTTCTTTCAGCTCTGAAGTGAGTGGGAGGAAATGGTCTACCTGATGTACCCTTTACTCAGAAGGTGCAGGTTTGTTTGTGGGTTGGTTTTGTTTTTTTTTTTCTTTTTGTAAGAATGAAGTAGGAAAATCGAATAGCTTTCCAGATCATGGAATTAATTTCCTATGTACAGGTAAAGATGGCCCTCAGATTCTTTAGTACAGACTTTAATAGCTGCAGCACCTGCTTTTCATGTGTTTGTCCTTTGCTGTGGTATAAAGATAAGGCTGAAAATTAAATTCAAGATAAGTAGTTTTTTCTTCTGAAAATGGGTCCTGTACTTTTTGCACATTGCTAAGTTCAACTTTATTTCCACTTACATTAATTTTAAACAACTAAGTTTGAAGTTCAACTTGATTTCCTTTTACATTAGTTTTAAATAACTAAATTTGAAGACTCAAATTCCCAAATATATTTTCTTTCATTGTACAAAGCAACAATCTTTAGACCTGTTGGAAGGAGTTTACAAAAATATTTTTTTAGAGAGCAATGTCAACTTCTTAGGCAAGCACTTGTTGGGAGCAAATTAGCCCATGGAATAGGTTGAAGATGTGAGGGCCAGTTGCAGTATGTAAACTTAAATTCTGATCCTAATACAATATTTCAGAATAGAAATTCAAGCACCACATTTGTTGACTTCTCATTTTAAACACACATGGCAACATTTGGTGTATTATATAATGCTGTGTAAACTCTCTAGTTTTGTACAGATCTCTTACAGGATTGTTTTAAACTTCTTAACCCTAGCTGGAAGTGTTTGCAACAAGCTAAGACAGCTGAGTTTTCCACAGAGCATTTTTTTTTAAAAAGGTTAGAAAGAGATATGCCAAAGTAAAAGACTCTCTCTCTTTTTTTTTTTTTTTTTAAATTAAACTGAAATCCCAAGACCACCTGTCAACTTTTAAAACCAGTGGACAAATCAAAGTATTGACTTTTTAAAGCTAATTGAAACCACTATGTAGCTTGTCATTCATGGGATTTGCAAAAATGTAGTGATTTAAACACAACCTTTTTGAGGAGGTACAGTAACACCTCCCTGGTCTGGGTTAGAATATCAATAAATGGACAAACTAAAGTCCATCAGGGGAGTGCCACAACATAAAGGATGAGTGTCCTGGTTTGTCTTGGGTAGGGTTAATTTTCACCAGCAGTTGGGAGGGAGCTGTAGCCTTGATAGACACCCGAACCAGCCAATGGGCTATTTGATTCCATGCTGATGTCATGCCCAGAGCACGCAGTCTGAGTGGGGGGTTGTTGCATTTGTTCCAGCTCTCACGGTCTGTACACTTTCTATCACTTGTTTTGTATATTGTTTCATCACTGTTATTGTTGCTACTGTTCTTCTTACTGTTCCTTGTGCATTGTTGTATTAAATTCTCCTTATCTCAACCCGTGGGGTTTTGTATTTTCCTTCCTCTTCCCCTTCTCATCCCTGGTGGTGTCTAAACCATGACAATTAGAAATAATGGAAAAGATGAGAAGACTAGGAGTCTCCTGAGCACATCAGATACTATTTCCCATGATAGTTTCCTGTGCCAGGCAGCACCCAAAGTGGTAACTGCTGCTTAAGGATATCCTCAAATTCCTTGGAAAATAGATGGATCTTGCTGGGACTCATAGCTGTTGTTTCTGTATTATCTAGATCTAAAGTCTGACTTCCTCTCTGACTGTATTACCTGATATGAAACTAGTGACACCAGTAGCGTAAAAAATGAGAATTGAAGCAGCATTTAATGTACCATGGTCCTGGGTGAAGTAGAGAGAAGATTATTATTTTTAATAGCCCTTTCCAAAACATAGTATGTGGATAAACTGAAGAAGAAACCTTTGTCACTTGAAAATGGATGCAAGAAATAGAAAAAAAAGTAACATTTAAATGAAGAATCAAAGTTTGATTTTGTGTCTTAAGTTATAGAGGCTGAGGTGGAATAATTGCTGCAGGTAAAAGCACATAGATGAGTTTGATGTAAGATAGCTGTGTGGCACTTGAGTCTGCACATACTTGTTAGAAACTGTAGGGTTGACATATCCCATTTAAGATCTGCCACTAAGTGGGAGGAACAAATAGGTTTTGACCCTCACTAGACTTCATGCCTCTACAAAATCCAAGAGTATTATATTCCTGCACCATAGCAATAATTTTTTTGTGAGACATTATCGCAGTAACTTTGTTTTTGAAGTCAAAGAATTCTGAGTGTCGTAGAGCAATATATAACAAATGGATTGCAAAAACAAAGCATAGATTTAAATATGCTGTAAGTAAATTATCCTAGAAAAACTCCAAAGAAGTAGTCATCTTGTGTGGGAGTGAAGGAGCTAGTGAAAGGTATTCCATGCAGATTCTAGTACTGGTGATATTGAAATAAATATATTTTTAGTAATAATATTGATTTGATATGGGCTGCATCTAACATAGTTACTAATAGAAACATGAACCATTTATTTGGTTGCTTGCTCACAGATTGAGTCTATGAGGAAGCATAAGATGATTGAAATGATTTGCATTATATATATAAAAATTGTTTTTATTTCTGATATGTCAAAAGGATGGTACAGATTTTCTGATTCAGCATGTGCCGATCTACATGTTTTGTGCCACAGTATTCCGTAAGCTGCACTGCTTTTTCTATTTTTAACCAACTCTAATTTATATAGCAGTTTTATTATGTGACATTATACATTGGAGGAATAAGATAAAAATAATTATATATGAAGCATACAAAATGAAGTGGCTGAAAGGCAGTGGTCTTTGAGGATATATCACAATACGGTAAATGAAAAATGTTGTGCCTCAGTAAAATTACAGGAGGAATTTAAGAGCAGATAGAATATAATTTCTCATGAACTGACTGGGAGCAGGCTTCCCACCATGGGGCAGTGCTCACGGCACTACAGAATCACAGAATCGTTATGGTTGGAAAGGACCTCCAGGGTCATCAAGTCCAACCTTCTCCTAGCATCACTCTAACCACTACACCATATCCTCTCTAACCACTACACCATATCCTCAAGCACTGCATGTATTCGTTCCTTAAACACCTCCAGGGATGGTGACTCCACCACCTCTTTGGGCAGTCTATTCCAGTGCCTAACTACCCTCTCAGTGAAGAATTTCTTCCTAATATCTAATCTGAACCTCCCCTGACGCAACTTGAAGCCATTTCCCCTTGTCCTATCATTACTAATTTGAGAGAAGAGACCAACACCAGCCTCGCTACAACCTCCTTTTAGGTAGTTGTAGAGGGCAATGAGGTCTCCCCTCAGTCTCCTCTTCTCCAGACTGAACAAACCCAGTTCCCTCAGCCGCTCTTCATAGGGCATACTCTCCAGCCCTTTCACCAGCCTTGTTGCCCTTCTCTGTACCCACTCCAGCACCTCAATGTCCTTCTTGTACTGTGGTGACCAAAACTGGACACAGTACTCAAGGTGCGGTCTCACGAGTGCTGAGTAGAGGGGCACAATCACCTCCCTGCTCCTGCTGGTCACACCGTTTCTGATCCAGGCCAGGATGCCGTTGGCCTTCTTGGCCACCTGGGCACACTGCTGGCTCATGTTCAGCCGGCTGTCCACCAGCACCCCCAGATCCTTTTCCACCAGGCAGCTCTCCAGCCACTCCTCCCCAAGCCTGTAGCGTTGCTGGCGGTTGTTGTGACCAAAGTGCATGACCCGGCACTTGGCTTTGTTAAACGTCATACAATTGACCTCAGCTACCTTTGTGCGGGCTGCAGAGCTCTGCCTGGCTCTGTTCCCACCATCCAGCAAGGGTGTAAAAGGAAATCCCACCAATCCACTTTTCTTCTGGTAGCCACATTTGTGTGTGTCTGACCACAGACTGAGATAACAGTCCTGAGTACGAAGAGGGGATGTTGCTAGGCAAGGACAGTTCTAGTGAAGGAACCTACCAGAAAGGCACATTCTGGAGGTCTGGATGGTGGATGGCAAAAATTCAGAAGATGAGTTGAAGAGTGACTGGTGCACACTTTCTGACACCACTGTCATAAATACCTGCTGATAGACGTTGGGTCATGCTTCTTTTGTGTTATCAATATTATCCATTAAAATGCTGAAGAATGTTAAAAAGTTATAGGGCAGAAAAGTGGAGTAGTTTCAGATGAAGAGAGGAAAAATACTACTGAAAATAGAAAGACAGCCAAGTAAACGCAAAGGGAAGAGGAGAGTTCCTGCACTCAAAGGGGATTCAGAATTCGATGAGAAAAGAATTATGGTCATGTAGAGAGCCAAAGAAGAAAAGAGAAAAATGAGTCATTGATGAATGGAATGATTTGGAGTCTATGTCCATATGATTCACTACCTCTTAAGTGTCCAAAAATAACCTTGTCTGTAAGTGCCATTATTCTGCACTAGGGTAGGAGGTTTTTGTGTCTGAAGACCAACTTGCAACTCTGAGCATTTCTTTCTCTCAATAAAAAGCACCTCCATTACATGTCCTGTAGCTGCCAGCAGCAGTGTCATACCTATTCAAAATTTGCTTCCTCTGGTCATCTTAACTTACTGAAAGAGAAGTTGTCCCATTTTCTGTGGGTCTGCAGAATGCTCACAATGCTTCTAGGTGATTGAAGAGGCAACAGTGATGATATGGGAGTCTTTCCTTCTTTCTTCAGATGGGAACTAGTATTGCCAATTTATGTGATGCTGAATGGTCCCAGTGCATTGCTAATAGGCTGGGCATTTCTTTTGCCAGTATTACATATCCAGGACCACAATACCTGCTTTTCAGGTTCACTGCCTTTTATACAGTTTCAGATGCACTTTTTTGTTCATAGGTGTTTCTTGGGGGTTGTATCTGTTTCTCCTACAGTCTAAAGTTATATATTCATAGTTGAGTTTAAGATTGTTTTGTCTTCACTGTTCCATTGCACATACAGACATACAGAATAATTCTTAGCCTTGCATGTGAGAGTCCCTTTTTCTGCTTCCTGACTTAAACAAATATTCCTTTCAGTATCATTTGTTTTTGGAACTCATGAAACCCTTATATCAACTGTTACTGTGTTTTGGCAACAAAATCTATCTGTAAAAGACTATCTGCTGCTTTATAATCTTTTTCTCTTCTATTCGTTGTGAAATGTAACAAACAGGAAGACAAAAAGGGCATAGAATTTTTTGTTTAACTCTTAGATTTGGTGTTCTGGGGTTTTTTAGGAGAAAAAATGACACCAAATCTTTTTTTTTACAGCTGCCAGCAGTAAGTTCTCACCATTGACATTCCATTGCAGTAGAGGATCTTTATCCTGACATCTCTTTTAAAAGAGTGTATATATGTCCAAATCTCTGTTTATCTTTGACCCTGTTTAAGTACAGCAAGATCAAATGGGGAGAAGGAAGCCTAAGTTTGGCAAGATTAGCCGTAAGTAGTTAAAAGGGTTGAACCTCAAGAGAAAAACTTACGTGATGCTCTTCACTTCTGTCATCAAAGGTAATGGGCATTCAACTGGGGCTGTATAGATTTATTTCTTCCTTACGTATGGCTTTCTATTTACCATTCCCTGCTCAGGGTTTAGAGAATGGTGAAAGACACTTGGAACCAAGAAGAGCCTTGGCATTAGGATTGGGTGCCTTGTGCAAACTGGCCTCTTGATCGTTGGATGGAATCAGCCCTAGCATTCTCTTAAAATTAATTGACCAAATCCTCAGGAAGTGTATGCAGAACATTATTATGGGACCTGTGTAGAACAGTTATGTGGGTAACTTGGATATTTATCTGAGTCGCAGATAAAGTTTTAGAAACTTATACAAATAGTAGAGCTGGAAGCCTTTTTTCAAAACGAATGTTTATGTCCTGAAGAAACCCACATAAATGGATTTAGGGTTTAATCTGCTTCTAAACCTCTGCCAACAATAACCACGATAAAGATTATTTGGCCTGTTTTGTGATATATGAAAATTTGATAGGTTATCAGCAATGATCCTTTGTGGGATATTACTCCAGATTATCTGTTTCACCCTTGGCCTTTCAGCACACATGTGATTGCACTTGAAGTAATATTATTGCCAGTTAGACAATTGTTTCCTACAGTTTTAGGTAACAACATGACTAAATTGCCCTTCTTTGTTTAGAAGCAAAAATGTTAAGAGCTGGTCGAGACCTAGAAAGGAGACTATCTGTTGGTCAGATATTTGGACTTGAAAATAAAATCCTGGGTCATATTTCAACAATTAAACAATGAAACGTATTAACTGAAAATTAGTCTTGGCTATGGCTTCCTCTTATCTTTTCCTTCTGCATGCAGAGTAGAGAACTGGTTTATGGCATCGTTTTTTCCTAAGGGAAAGATTATTTTTTTTTTTTTGTACAAAAATGTGTTACTTCTTTTTGTCCTTGTTTTCCCTCATTTGCTTTCTATTCCTCTTTATGCATAGGCATACCTCCTGGTTTCTTGCATCTTTTTTCCCAATGGTTAGTATGTATTCTAGAAATTTCCATCTTCTATTTGTCTTTTCCACTTTTTTTTCTTTACATCGGAAAAAAATAATCACTACGTTTGAAGTGCCTTTTCCTTTTTTTGTCTTCAAATGTTTGTAATCTGTTGCTTTCTGTGTTGCATGGTTTTGGTTGCTTTGGGTTTTTTTGTTGTTATTTTTTTATTGGTACCTATGCTATTAGAGGTCAATTGAAGGAGTTTGTGTGTGTACATGTGTGATTTTATGTGCTTATTTTGCTCTGTCAAAATTTATGGGTACAAATCTGATAGATGACAATATTGGACTGCTTTATATTATGTATTCTTGTGTCTGAAAGAGATTTGCAAGCATGCTCACCTTAAACAATAAATAACTTAAGTGTTGCAACATTTAAAAATAAGAAGTTAAAGATTTTAAGTTCGCTGGGGATACATATGTATAATTTAACACTGTTCAGTAAGATAAGTCAATTTTGAGCTTAGATGTGTGGGAAAAGTGAATTTCTGTCATTATATAGTCACAAGCATGTCTATAAAGCTATGCCAAATGATAATATTTGCATAAATATTTATATAAATATGCTATACTTGCATAGCATTTGTAGGGGTTTTATATCTAATGTAATTTGCCATTTCACAATAAGACTGAGTTGAACCAACAGCTAAGTGCTTCCAAAATGGAATCTATCATTCCTTTTGAGTTCCTCAAGTTTAGGTTTAGTGGTGCAAAGACTATGGTGTTGTGTTTTACATGGAAGTCAATATACATATGAAATTAATATGATACCTTTTAAGATTAAGCATAGCCTATATATTTCTAAAGGGGACGGTGTTGTATGAACAAATAGGGGAAAAATTAGTAACAAGATGTTTTCTGATAGTTGGAAGGATTTTTCCTACATTTTTACTAAGAATTGCTGGGAGAGATACTCTTGAGATTAGCACAGGTTTGGCTTTGTCTAACGCTCTGTATTTTTATGCAGTCCAGAGTGGTTTGACCACTTAAAAACATGACAGTTTTATGTTGTTGGTTTTCACTGCCTTTTTTTTTGGTTTTTTTAATAGTGAGCATGTAGCTCTTCATTTAAATCTGGTATTGGCTAGCAGATTAGAGAAATTTAATATAAATTTCTAGTTTGTTTGCATTGTTTTGAACTGAAAACATAGTAATGGAAAATGAAAGGTGGGATTTCATAGAGTTGGGAGGACAGTTACGGAAAAAGGAAAGAAGTATAATACTTAATGTTTCTTCATATGGGGACATACATGTGGAATTGAAGCTCATGATAATTGTCAGTGTATTCTCTTAAGCACGGTATTTTGCCTGTGATTTTTGAATGGATCAATCACCTGCAACAATTTATGTAATAACTTTCTGGTGGGTGTTTTATTTACGCTTTTTGCATGGTTCACCAGAACACAATAACTTTGCTCCTTGGTACAGTAAATGTACTCTGTAATATCTGTTATGGTATGGTCAAAGGATAATTTATTGTCAGATAGAAAAATAGGTCAACACTAATGTCACTTGATGATCAACCCCCCAAGTTTAATAAAACACCCTCACGAGCACACATTCTGCACAGTATTTGATGTTTTATTAGGACTACAGTACCTTACAGTACCTAGCTATAGTGGGAGTGTAATTACTGAGCTGTCAGGGTGATAAGTGGGATTAATGGCAGCCTGGTGCACTTTAGTCTGCAGAGTGCTCAGAGAATTGGAAGATGGTATTATTATAAGAGAAAGTCTGGACTGGCATATTCATGGCACCCTCCCCTCCTCCCCAGAGCTCCCATTCAAGTTTGCGTTACTCACCCTCCCAATAGCTGACATTTTCAACAGCTGTTATTTGTGAACCAGCTCAAAATATCAAGAGAAATAATTTGGTGAAGATGCTTGCTAGCCACAACGGGTGATCTGTACGCTGCTTGCTTATCCTGCTAGGTGCCATTCTAGTCAGTTTTGACATGAAATTATTCTATATATAATCCGCAGAAGTTTGTTTTGTTATGTGCAGTTCTTTTGGTTTTGAATATAGGAGTTGTATTTTAAAGGAAACCACATTCAGGAACTTGAACAACAAAAAGTCATAATGGAATTGGCGCCATTTTTAAATGTGTGATATTTAACTTCTGTTATTTCCTTACAACCTACACAGGGAAAATAATCATCCCATACTGGTGTATTTTGTCTAGTGTACCTCCTTTTTCTTCCTGACTTCTAGTACTAAAACTTTGCTGTCTTTCAATCTTTTTAGAATGCTAAGAGCACCCTCTTGACTCGTGCTCTGGCCACATCAACCCTTTGAGGTCTCCACTGGTATGCTTTTGCATGTTACCTGTAACGCGTGACTGTCAGTGGGTGGTGCTGGCCAGCGGTGTATTTGACAGCCACAGCTAAACCTGCTGATGGTCTTCTGCCAGAGCCTTCTAACATCCTGAGTAACTGAACTAGTAACCCACTGTGGTGTTGAATGTGGATTTGGCTTTATCAGAGTTCCAAGGTTTTGCAGCCTGAGACCTGTTTTTCTCTAAAGATTTCCTCTGGGACCTTTACCCCATGACTAGTTTGGTGAGAAAATCCAAACAGCCGCTACCACGTGTAGCTTCGAATTTTACTGGTGTCTGCAATACCCAGCTAGATGATAATGAATAGGAAAATGAAAGACTAATTAATCTTTTACTTAACTGGCTTTGCCTTCTCTCTTATTCCATGCTTAATTAAAAACAAAAAACAACAACAAAAATTGGAAAACAAACAATGCATGTGATTGACAAAGGCCAGTTTTTCACTGCAGATATTTCAGGCATTTCATTCCTTTAAATGTGCTTTTTGTTTCTTTCTGCATGTAGTCCACAGGCCTCTTGCAGCTTTTCTGCATTTGAAAATATTCTGTCCCAGCCAGTTCTGCAATGTTATTATATATCACTAAGTAACAATAATAAAGGTGGACTTGTGGAATTTATGTAAGTAGTTGTGCTTCCATAATATGTAAAAAACAACTTTTATTTCATTTTCCATAGATTGTTAAAACCACAATTTACATAAATCCCATATGCTAGTAAAACAATATTGAAAGAGCATCTGGAATAACTTAATGAATTCTGAGATAATTAGTAGTGTGGCATTTGACCTATGATAATCATTGATATGTAAAACCAAAACTGTGTACAAATACCTTTGTGTTTAATAGGGAACCATTTCACTTCTTCATCTGACTTTTACCATTTTTTGTTAGGTTTGCTTACTGCAAATTGCATAGACTGCTCTGAAGGCTTAATCCTTAGATGGGACTTGTGCAAGCAACCAGACTGGTACATCCTCATGAATGATTATGCAGGAACAGACAATAAATCTTTGCTACTTAGTGTGTTTTAATATACAGTTAGGTTTTGTCGTTAGGATGACAAGAAGAGGGTCTCAGGGATTTCACTTGGCAGTATGCATAACACTACTGAATTGTTTTCAGAGGTCACAGACATATAATGGGAAACAGGTAGAAAAGTGACTTGAAAATTTATCAGCCATTCGTATTCTTTGGCATATACAGTACAAAGTAATTCCTTCCTCTGTGGAAATACTGTTGCTTTTGTATGTCTAAGTGTCCGACATCCAGAATTTGATACACAGTGACACTTTTAGAACTTTGTTAATAATTTCATGTTCACAGCACAGATGTTCTTCAACTAGGAAAATGAAATGGTCGTAAGTTCAGCAATCTTGGATTCCAGAGAAAAAATTACTTCTATGTAATTGGACATATACTAAGACTTGTGTACTCCATGTGTTTGTAACTGCACCCTACTGCCTTTCTTTGTAAAGTGGAGTCAACAGAACATGACCAATCACTGTTGAATGCAAGTCAATAATTGTAATGTAGTGTTTTGAGCTTTTGAATAGAAATTTTATGAAAATGCCCTGTATTATTCCTTTGTGGCTTATCTTCTACCATATTAACTTGAAAATCTTATGCTATTGGCAGCATTTTTATTCTCTGTGCCTTCTTGACATATTTTCTTTTATTCCTGCAGGTGCTTAAAGTGTGCAGATGCCCCCTGTCAGAAGAGTTGCCCAACTAATCTGGACATCAAGTCATTCATCACAAGTATTGCAAACAAGGTAAAATCAGGCTTACAGTAGTACGTGGAAGCAGATAACAGCAATTACTTGTACTTCTTTTAGTGAGCTCGCATTTCAAGGTCTATCTTTGTAAAGTCTTAAAAAAATAGTATTCACATCAAATGCTCAAGTTCAACAGTCAGCTAATTTGCTGCTAACTGAGGTATTACAGTTACAAACATTTCGTTAAAGGTGTTTGTTTTTTTATTTTAAAAGGTATTATATTTGTATTTTCTTTGGGCAGAAATTTGGCATGAAGGTGGTCATCTCAAGGAATATTTTCCTGTAATTTATAGTAAGAGGCTCCAGTTAATTCAAATGTAGTCAGCCACTTAGACTATTAGTAAAATACTACAGGAATAAATTGAACCCCCTCTTTGGAGGTACTGTACTTTTTCCTTTCTTAATAGGCTATTATACTATAATCATAATGAAATCTGAAAAACATTATTCTGATTAGTGGTTTACAAATGACTTTTAACAGTCAAAAATAGAAATAAATAAAGATGACTGCAAAGTTGATATGACAAGATTAATTAGCCTGTCTGGAATAGCCTAAAGATGACTGGATATTGATTGCCCTATACCTTTCAAAACTTACTTCACATCTGTGGAATCATTAGCTGCCATGTGATTTATTTGTCTCCGTGAACCCAACTAGACTCATAATCCGCTGGGGGTGCTACAAAGATTTTTCTGGCTGCATTTTATGCTTTAACATGTCTCACTGTTAGACGCAGCTTGAAGCGCCAGTGCAGATAAAGCTGGAGTGAGGTGGGCAACAGTAACACGGCCGTGTGTGAATTAACAGCCAAATTGCTTTTACTACACTCTGTGTTGTGCGGAGAAGACAACGGTAAATTCTGCACCTTAACAAGAAACACTAGGATAAGAGGAGATATTAAGACACATGTATAAATTATAACATAACTATGTGTTGTTGTGGTTTACAGTAATTGACATTATGCCCAGGATTTGCATATAGACAGTTTTCTTATATAATCTGTACCCTGTCACTGCAGCATTTATTTTCATGATTGTAGGCATCTGTTTGCAACCATAGTGTAGTATGCAGCATATTGCTGCTTATTACCTCTTGCAGGCATTGTGAAGCAAGCAAACTGAACAGAGAAGGTATGAGGCAGTAATGAAACAGCAAGTCTTCATCTCCTCGTAGTTTGTTTAGGAAGCCTAAAGCGTGTTTTATAGAAGTATTTTACCAGAATAGTCTTTTCTTGTTAAGGATTAGTTAAGCTAACTGCATTAGGTAGGATAGGGTGATGTGTTGTTGGGGAAAGAAAAAGGGCCTGATTATCAAAACATAAAAGCTGGGAGTAAGGAACCAGGGAAGACAGACTGAAGAGTGCAACAGAAGATGTCAGAAGAACTAAAACCAGCGGCATTTTGGAACAATAAATTTGGTGGGTCTTTTAGACAGTGATAGTCTCAGAAATGTGATTACCCTTTGTGACTTTGCAGAAAGGTTAAATCTTTTAGCATCTGATTCATTCTGAATTCTGTGAAGCCATTACAGAAAAATCAAGGTGGGGTGACTGCAGAGCTTTCAGAGCTGTATCTTGGCAAAGGTACACTGAAATAATCTTAGGAAACTGCCTCAAAGGTGTGAAGCCATTGCCCTGCTGAAGTAGAAGCTGAGAGAGGGGTACTGAAAGTTGAAATGATTCACTTGAAGTCATGACCCTGGCAGGGTCTGTGTGAGAGCCCACTACCATAGCTGTTCCTGCAGTGTCCTTTCATTCTGCTGCTGTGGTGGTTGGGATACCTGCACCATATGTTTTTAGATCACACTAAAAATGAGTGGTGCGCTCATCACCACACTAGAACTTCTAACTTGTCATTTTGTAAGTTTTTAATGGAACCAGTAAGTAATTTTTCATGTTGTTATGCATTTTCCTAAACTTTATTGAAATAATAATTCAAATATCATTCAGCAATCTGCTTGCTGAATATTTGTATATTATTGTAATAAAAGTATTTAATTTACATCTTCAAGGATTTTTTTACATGTTACTGAAAATACTTTTCAAAAAGATATATCTTTTTTGCAGTTTTCAGATTGTAACTAGACTTTATTTTTTAGTCCAAAAGCATAGAAATTTATCTGGCAAAAATACATAACTGAAGCGTAGAACATTCAGATATTTGAGGTCAATAAATCTGGGAAATAGGGGTGCACTTTCTAGGCTTATTGAAGTCCCTGTCTCCTTCTGAATCTTTCTTCATCACTCGAGAAACTCTCTTCTGCAGAATACCCTTTACTTGTTTAGAGGAGATTCAGTTCAATACATTTCTGGTCCTCATCCTTGTGTAAGCAGTAAGCATTATTGCAGGCAGGTATTTACTTAAACATGATTCATTATTAATATAGAGTATTTAGACAGCAACATACTGAAAATAAATTACTTTGTCAAGTATTTAAGAGTTCTATTGTAGGTAGTTTGGTTTGTTGGAAAACTGCTAAAGCAATCATAAAAGGTCAGGGATTCTTGTTCTCTTAAGCCTGAGGCTTTTTAGATATTTACAGGCCATGTACAATGTAGCTGTTCTGGCTGTTCTGCCATTAGACCTGAGCTCAGGAGTAGAAGAGGGACAGGGAGGAAGGGTTGTTTCTGGGTTGAGAGGGTAATTGAATTGCCAGACTCAATGAGCCTTGAGCCTCTTTAAGAAAAAGGATGTCACTTATGCTGCATTGTGTTAGCTGCTGTTCCTCGGTAGAGTTTAGGCCACAACTTTCATTCTCTTTTTCCATACAAACTGGATTACAACTCCACTTTATAAAGGTACAATCTAGTCTATTGTGCCTCCCCAGTCAGTGTTTCTTGGTTGATACAGACCGCTTGCAATTGCGTCTCTCAGAAACCAGACTTCACGTTCACTGTGCACACGTTACCACTTTTGTTTCTAAAGATCAGAAGATGTCAAACAAGCATTCTGGCTTGAAGATGTCCTCTCTTTAAGTACAGCCTTCACATTGCAAATTGTATTCTTTTTTAATAATACTCAAGTGCCATCTTAGTTACTTCTTTCTTTAAAAAGAAAAAAGCAAAATTTAAAAAAATATTGTTCAGCTGCTGCAGGAGAAAGCTTTGCCCCTCTACCCCTGAGTGAATACTAGAAGTGATTTTAGGATTTTATGTCCTCCTTTCCCTCTGCTGATACATCAAAGCAAGAAGGACTCGGTAAAATGGAGCTCCAGCACCCATCATCGTTTAGGGCTAGCACAAGCAAATATTGTACTGCAGCAGAAAATCCTACAGCTTCCCAGAAGCAACTCAGCCTAAACACTTGCAGCCTGTCCAGCTTTCCTCCTGTTAAGCCGAAGTGTGTGCCAGAGGAAGCTGCCCATTAAAAAGCAACAGCTGCTCGCATGCCCTGCCTTTGTACTGTTCAGTGAGATGGTCTTGGAGCTTTTTGTTATCAGACACATTTATGGTGGAGTAGTCCCATTGAAAAAGAGGTATTGGTGCAGTTTAGGCACGGAGATACTGTGTTACATGGCACAGGCATAAGGAGTGCAGGACTCAGCCTTTATAGTCTGAATCTATGATGAAGAATTGGAGGTGCAGAAGTCTCTTTTGTGTTATCAGTACTCAAAAATCACACTTTGTCACTGCAGCCCTCTCTTACTAGCTCTCACATATTTATCTGAAGTCTTGCAGTATCATAATGATTCCTGACATTGATTCAACAGTTTTCTCCTTGTTTAGAAAGACCATCTTCTCCAATATCTCTTAATAAAGATAAACGGGTCTGGCACATCAACTGTTTTCTAACAGACTTTATAGGTGGATGTAAACTTTCTGGTGGCCATAATTTAAAAATAAGCAAACAAACAAAAACCCCAAACCCTAAACCCACAAAGCCGTGCTGCCCTCTGCGTAAAAAAATTGTCCCTGGGCTGTGCAGAATCCTGACAGGGAAATTAGCAAGAGAGAAATGAATGCCAGGAACAGTATAGACAAAGTTGTGGAATACAAGAGTAAGTTTAGGTTTAAATGAAACCAAAGGAAACATATAGGTTTGTTTTTTTCTTTTATAAGGGAGAAATCCAGTTTTTCAAGGGAGAAATGAGGGAGGGAACAAACTGGGAGATAGAGATGGATACCAAGGGATAAGAGTGATCTGAAATTTGGGAGATTGAGGGAGAAAAGGAATACACTGGAAATGAGAAAGAAGGAAAAGTGGGCAGACAAAGGAAGGCAAGAGACAAAAAGCGGTGGGATCATTAAGAGAACATGAAATGAAGAAAAGATTGTAAGGGAGAAAGGGTGGTGAGAAACAGGATTATGACAGGTGAGAGAAACAGTGTTGGTTTTTCTGTGCCAGAGGAACTCTGAGTAAATTAACAAAGGACATCTATATGCCATTGCAAAGACTGTGGAAAATCATGAGTCACAGTTCATATGTAAAATACTGTAAGTGGGATACTGTTAATACAATGAAGGATTGTGGAAGTCAGAAAGCTGCTAGATGATTGATAATAATTATATACAGATATGCATCACAATTAATCTTTAAGTACTACTTTGAGGCCCCAGGTTTTTGAAAGTGCTATTTTATTCAGCTTTCTCTGTTAATCTTTGTATATTTCAGGTCACTAAATACAAAAAAACATTTAAAAGAGAAAGTAGTAATGGTGTTAAATTGATGCACTTGAAACAGTGACTTTTCTTGAGATGTCTGTTTGTACTTAGTGTAATGGAATGGCTGACAGCTGGTTTCAGTTGCCATAGTGTAATTATGTAGAATAGACTTTTGCGATGACACTATGTCAATTAAGGAATCTCTCACATTCTAGACTACAAAGGACAAAATGACAGTACAAGATATTTCTTCCGTCCTTTTTCATAAAAAGATAGTGACACTGTGTGAAATTACAGTCCTGTTATGATGACACAAGTCAAATGATGTGGAAGATTTCTGGATTGATTAAAAATCATCAGCATTATAATATAGAATATGTATGATTTGATAAGTTGCTGTTGTGTTTTGTTCATTCTTCAGAAGATATTTGGGGGGGCTGACAGACTGGGGGCGTTTCTTGTTATATTTGAACTGGTGTGTGTCAGTGTGAAAAATGCTACTTATGTAACAACGTACTTTAAATAGTGGCTTTTTGGTATGTGAAAATATTTTAATCCAATATATCTTGAGTAAATTTTAAAGCCATCACATGGACTAGGATAGGAGGTGATATTTTCCCGTGTTTTTTTGGCTAAGTCTCTCAATTTTTTTTTTTAAACTAAACCCAAATGAAAAAGGAAATTACTACTTTGTTTTTGTTCTTTTAAAGTATTTGCTCTGTCCCAAAAGCCTGATGAAGTCAGTGTGTTCATTTTTATTACACAAAGAATAATAATGCATATTTTCATTGTTTTTGAGACAACTGCAATATCAAAACACCCTGATGCGTAATGAGTTTCTATAAAATGCTGTTGAACTGATTCAAAAGAAAACAGGCTATAAGCATTTCCTGATAGTAAACGCAATTTCTTCTGGCCCCTCAGTATTGATCCTATGTGCTTTAATGGTTTTTTTTTTTTAAAGTAAAAAACAGTCTCATTTGCATGCAAATTATATAATGCTTCCAAATGATACATGTGGAGATCCTTCTCTGCCTGGTTTCCACTGATTATTGATGTCTGTTTAAGGCTTGGTTTTGTTCCCTGTGTTAGCAATGTAGTATTTATTGACATTTTGATGTAGGAAACCACAAAACATCCTATCCAGTTAGATTAATTTATTTCTATGGAAGTGCACAGGAAAAAAGATTCTGTTAACAAAGGCCTGAGCAGACATTTATCTCATTAAAGAATTCAGAAACATTCTAGTTTTAGACTTGCTTCCTCTGTGACGTCTGTAAGAAACTAGCCAACTGAGTCATCTTATTATTTCAGCATCTAAAAAAATTACTCCAAACTGTTAAGGTAGCTTGCATCATTCTATGCCCTGGAGTAACTTTGTCATTTTAATGAAGCCAGCCTCCCTTTAATTCTAATCCTTTCTCAGGTATAACATATGGTGTGTAGTTACCAGCTTGCCAGGTCTGCATCTCGTGTCTATTTTGTGTGCAGTCTACCACAGCCTGGTTTGTGAAATAAAAACGATCGATAATTTTTTATAAAATATGAATATTCTGTGGATGTTCTACTTGTAAAGTCACTGGTAAATGTAATGATCACTAATAGAGCTTAAAACAAAGTTATGCAAGCACAAAAAGTTCGTGTAACTATATGTTAGTGTACTTGTACAACTGTACATATACTACAAACTCTCTTCTGTTACTGTAGTAACTCGTTTGCTGTTTTGTAACGCAGTTTTATAACACCGCTTAGTGTAACTTATTAGACTATACTGTATTTCCCTGCCAATGTTGGTCAAGTATTGGAAAACATTTTTCTAATCATGTTTGATATGCTAGATAATAGATCAACACAGTAAAGGCAAGATAAATGATTAAATAGAATGGAAGGATGAAGAGACAAAGCAGCTCAGAGCTAGGCTCCTGAAGTTCTGCGCGCAGCCCAGCCTCTGTGCTGGACTGTGCCCTGCGTGTCATCAAGGTTGCAGATGAACTCGCTCTTGAGCTGCTGCACAGAGTCATGGTAGCAGCATGTGGCTGTATCCTTGCATTGGTAGTGCACGGTATCAATAGCACTGTGTTCTGGAGGGTGGACAAGGAGAGTTTGGGAGCTGCAGCTGTTCTGAGAATGCCCTAGAAGTTTACGAGTGGTTAAATTGACACAGGGTGACTTATTCTTGGCAGACAGGGAAATGAAGTCAGCACTGAACCTTTACTTCCCTTTCATCTTTAGAGGTGTCCAGTTTAGCACAGTTGGAGCACGCTTCTGCAGCAGTGCGGAAGACTTGTCCTGCTGCTCCCAAACATAAGTGGAACATTTTGAAATTCGGATGTGATGGTCTTTTAATTTATCATTAAAATTTATTTCAGATGTTAAGACTAGAAGATATATATCTATCTCTCTCTCCTTATATATATGTGTGTGTGTGTATATATATATATCTTCTCCTTGATACAGTTTATCTAATGTCTCAATATTTAGCATGGTAACATGTATTATATATCTTTTGGTACTCATTTGAAGTGGACATGGTTCCTTCTTTCTCAGATGCTACCATTACCAGTGATAGCAGTAGCAACTCATGATGGTGGTAGCAACATCTCAAAACTTCCCAAATCAAGACCCTGCCTTCATATATTCAACCATTTTTCCCTCAGATTAAGAGTCCAGCAGCAGCTGGGCTTGCCTCCTGTAGGACTTCAGTCCCAGCCTCCTTCTTACTGAACTCTGGCATGTTGTTCTGAGCCAGGTTTCCCTGCATATCCCCTCAATAAGCCATGATCTCAGTCCTATACTCACAATGACCCTAGTTCCATCTCTCTGAATTCATTTGCTAATTTAATGAAACCTGTCTTTCTGTAGCTCAAAGTTTGGTTTGAACTTGGAAAACAAGTAAAATGTGCCAGTTGCCTGTAGTGGCACAGCTCGAGTGTGAGAATATACTTTACAGATACGTCATAAAATTAGGAATATTTAAGAGCTTTGTGTTCTAAGCATAATAACTAGCTTCATATATTGATTTTAATTACAAAGCCTAAAAGTATAGAAAATCCTTAATGGACTTACTTAAAGGCAAATACATGTTGTAATTGTTTCCATTGAACCAGAGGTGAAGATAATAAAAATAATAATCCTGGACAACACAGGAAAGGAAAAGATAACCCTCATATGCAGTGAAATATAAAACTGAACTCCGATTATTTGAAAACCATTTTGTCTTGGATTTAGTGAGAAAAAATCTCCACTGCTAGTTTGTAATTATTCCTTTAGAGTGGAAAAAAGGAATGGCTAGATGTAATTGCTTGAGGAATAGACATCTAGCGCCACTTTAGATGATGTAGGGTATCTAGGTTGGTCTCTGAGTGCTGCTTCAGAAAGATGTGGGTCTCCTGCATTGACTGTCACCTCTGCTGTCTGCATGGTTATGTGCCAGGGACATCTCCAGTGTAACTGGACTTCTGTGTTTTGCTGCTGAATTGAGCTTACAGTGTCTTTACTGGCTGTTTTTAGCAGCTCTAGCAATCTCTGGCATATCAAGACAATATCATTCACCTGGAAGAGCAAAAATATTGGCTAATATGTACAACTTCTGTTTAACTAATACTCCTTTACATTGGAGTAAATGAGAATTGAGGATGATAAGATGACTTACCAGTCACCACAGGGAAAATGATTGAAAATTCTCCCAGAAGAGTTGTGTAAAGGGATTGCCTGTTAAGCCAGGATTAGAATTTCAATGGATATTAATGGAGTCTAAGAAAATCCTACAAAAGTACACTTAGGTAGCTGGTTTGTGTTTCCAGGTGATGGACAGGGGCTCACGCTGTGCAGTAGACCAGCATCTGTAAGCAAATAGTCCAGTTGCATCTACAAATACATTTCATAAACGTTGGCATTCTCTTGGGAATCTCTAGCTGTGCCTATAGCATCTGGTTTAACTTCAAGAATTTTATGCTCAGTCTTTTAATATGGCTTTAGTGAAGCTGAACCTCTCAAACCAATGTCTTGGTACCTATTGTTGGTTATATTGTCAGATTTTGACAGTGCTCTTTTTATTCATAACTGGATTCTTGCTCTGCGTGGCATAGCATTCGCTTTGAATAAACCGCTCTGTGTGCATTAGCCTACTTGACAGACAGTAAGTCACAGGCATTGCATAGAGTCTGCTCTGACCGAGTACTTTGTGGCGTTTGAATGTGATGTCTTCTGGCAGCTCTGAGTCAGCTGGACAGAGGTGCAAATACATCTGTTATAACAAAACAGTTTCATGTTTGGGATGATTATTGAAGACTGGGCTGTGGAAGAGGTGGAGGGAGAGGAAGGAGACACTGTTTTTTAATCCCTCAGGTATGGCTAATTTGGAGAAAGTTGGAATGAGATCCCAGCATTAATTTCTTACTGACGAAACTTTTGTGGAGCCTCAGCTGTGTGCTACTTTTAAGGGGTACTGTATTGTCTTCTGATCCTTAAAGAGAACACTAGCGTTAAGCCATCTTAATGGACTTTCTGTGGTGGGGCTTTAAGAGTGGGTGGGAGGAGTGGTAAAATGAAGAAAGAACTAGAATTAAGTAAACTTCTAGATTTACAGAAGAGAAGATAGAACGTAAACTGTTTGCTTTAATTACACCATAATTTCATTAATGTAAATGCAGGACTGTCATCAGTAGTTCTGCCCCTCTAAATGACACTTCAGTTAATTCCTGGCATTTCCTCTGATGTTTTCTCTTAAGAGAATTATCCAATCTAAAAACCACAACCAGGGGTTGTTATCTCACATCATCAGGCACCTGGGAGCTTGCTAATGTCCATTTCTTAGATTTTTGTTGTGGAAAGAAATTTTGCCAGCTATCATGTATTAGGAAACTGTTCCTTTTCTGAGGATGTGCACTGAATATTGAGAATCTGAAGTTCTGAATTGTACATAACTTCATTAATCAGTTCCTTAGTTTGCTACTTAGGGTAACTGGAAACTAAGTGTTTGCCCTGATCGTATGTGGTTGAGGAAAAAGAGTTAAAAAAAGAATTCAGTAGTGCATTATCTGTGGGTAGCTACAGAGGAAACCTTCTCCTCTTTTCATCATGGATGTGAGACAATTGGCACTACTGATCTGGTGTGAAGGACAGGTGTATCCGCAGAGATGCTGTGCAGAGATGTGTAAAATAAGCTTTTCATTCTCTGTGTCATAAGGAACTGATAATATAACTGGCACTTTCTGGTCAGACATACAACAAGGGTTTCAACTCAGCTACTGCCCAATTGACCTAGAAATAGTTTCTCTATTTACAGGTACAAAATGCAGGCATGGTAGTTTTTGAACATAGGTTTGTTAAGCCACTAAAAATCCTACAACCATCTCAGACTGAAGATGCTTTTAAGTATTTTGCAAGCTTAAAGGAAAAGTTCTTTATCTTTCCATAATCAACAATTTTGCTGACTTTGTCTCCGGTGTCTTTGACATAATGCTGTATAATACATTGGTACATTTAAATAATGTTGGTGTTATTTAATATATTTATATATTATTCTACCAGCCAGTTAAAGAAAAAGTATTTTGTATTTTCTATTGAATTTTTGAATTTTTGCTTCGTTGGTATGTGACTATCTCTCTCTCACTCACTCTCTTTTTAAATTATTTTTATTTTTTCTATTTCCTTCAGAACTACTATGGAGCTGCCAAAATGATTCTTTCTGACAATCCACTTGGCCTGACATGCGGAATGGTGTGTCCAACATCAGATCTCTGTGTTGGTGGCTGCAATTTGTATGCCACTGAGGAGGGACCAATTAATATTGGTGGACTGCAGCAGTTTGCTACTGAGGTAGGTGGGACTTGCAGATATCTTAAATTCTTTGTCTATACCAATAGGTATTGTATAAGTGGTTGCCTTTGTTAATGATTTATTTTAAAAAAAGTTGTTACTAATAAAATAAAGGTGTAGGAAGTTACAGGAATTATCCTTTTTCTTACAGCACGTGTCTACGTGCATCTAGAGAGATACAAGTGCACACGTGTATGTGTAAATTTATTAGTTCATAAAGGTATGTGTATATTTTGGCTGCTGAAGCAAATATTGTTACTTGCCACTTGATGTTAGGAATCTTCTCAAGGGATTCTGTTGAGATGCGTGTGTGTTATTTGTATATTTAGATAGTTTAAATGTTCCAATTTCCATCTGAAGAAAGACAGAGGCTACTGCTCATTTGTTCATTTCCTTTGGGGGCATGGGAAATTTGTACCAAACCCATAGACTCAGCTGGCACCTCATCTGACCTGTCTGAAGTATCTTTGGGTAAAAATTGTGATTTTGATAGCTTGTAAAAGCGAGGAAGTTGTGTCTGTATAAAAAAGGCATATGCATCTGTTAAGATTGCACATTTCTATACAGTCCTTAACTAGTGAGCATGTCCCTCTTCTGTATCTTAAGCCATTTGGCTGATCATATTTACAAACATATGATGAAATTCCAGTCACCTTTACAAAACCTGCAAAAAAAAAGCTTTGTAGGACAGACCAAAATAGAAATGTAAATCAATCTGGATGTAACAGATGATATGTCTGTAAGGCAAATTTTTTGCCTTTGCTGTCATTCATAGACTTCACACCCCCTTCTCAATGGCTGTGGGTCATGATTCAATGAGCAAACATTTCTACCTGCTGCCCTTCTTCTCCTTTTATCTGTTTGTATCCCTCCTTTCTTCTCTCCAGGAGACTTGTAAAGCTTCTGAAGCACCTGCTAAACTTTTCTGGTAGCTGATGCTGAACCTTCTTTCCCTTCTGTCATTTTAGTAGCTATCCATTTCCATTTTCTCCAGCTTTAAACAAGCATAAGAATCAGTACAGTTTGTGACAAAGTTCTCATTTACAGGATGAGGCTAGAGACACTGACCTGTATTTTTCTATGTGTTTTTTTTTCAATAGATGCATTTTGTCAGTCAAGGGGCAGTTTTATTAACTTGTCTTCTAATGCCTTTGTCCCTGATATGTAAAAACTTAGTATTTGCTGCAAAGCATAAGATTTATTTTTTTTCTTAAAAAACCCCAAACCAACCAACTAAAAATGAAAACAAAAGAAAAAAAAGAAAGATTAAACAGTTGTCAAGTAGATGATAAATACAATGGTGAAATATTACTGTTTAGGAACGAAATGCAAGTAATATCTGTTATAACTTGATTTGTGTCTCCTTTTTGCCCCAATGCTATGATTAATAGAGAGGAATTATAGCTTGATAGATAATGCTAAATATCTGCCATTTTTCTTAAAAAATCTTTAGAAATCTATTAAAAAAGCTCAGTGCTAGCAAAATGATTGATATGAAAACTGCAGAGAGGATGAATAGCTCTGAATGGGTTTGCTCCTAATGTTTCAAGTTAGTTTGAAGTTAGATTACTGTCAAGAGTTCTAACAAAATAAAATCGTTATACAGTTCTACTAACACTTAACAAAAATAACATTTCAGTAAATTTTATTATCCTTAACATTTTTTAGTATCCTAAAATTCTAAAATTGTTAAACCCCCCTAGATTTACTGCATTTTAACAAAGATTTTGTAGGTATTATAGTATTCATGATTCATAGTAGGCAGTTACTTTTGTAAATAGTACTTTTTTTTAGGTTACTGTGAAAGTATGTATAGTTGAAAAAAATATAACGGTATGAGTTCTTCCAAGTAACAATCATTATAAAAATATAGATTAAAAAAGTAAAGAAAATCCTAAGGTACTACTGCCCATACAAAAAATGGCTAAGATAGTGCCAGTGAAGTGTGTTCACAGCTTTACCTATGTGAGTAAGTTAGCAAATTGTGTAATTTAGGTGTGCAACGTGTTACTTTTAATGAGAGCTGCATGGTAATTCTCATGTACTGTGTAATAGTTCGTCCCACAGGGGCTTATTTATTGGAAACTCCATTGTGCATAAAGCCAGTTTTAGACTTTTTTTCCTTGGAATTAGTTTGAGGATCATACACTCAGTGCATTATGAGAGCAAGGAATAACAAAAAGGCACAACTGCTAGCTGAGATAAAAGATAAAATTGCAGTAAAACAGGAATGTGGGTTTAAAATGGAAAGTATATGAGTATGACGTATGCCCCTTTGTGCTTCTGAACAATGACTGATCATCTGTTCATACTGCAGATAAAACTCCTTAATTGTAAAATATTTGTCATGCATACAGTAGGGCAAAAAAAGGCACCTTGCACCTCCTGCGTTTTCCTTCTACCCTTCTATATAGTTTTGTACCCATGTTCAGCTCATTCTCACAGTAAATTGTAATCCAATCTGAAAAAAAATGTGGATTTTGACAATTAAATGTTCAAGTGGAAAAAAGGAAATGTCCGTTTGTATTTGTGATGTAGACTGTGTATACTGGGATGCAGTTACCACGGTAACTGTTGCATCTAGAGAATAATATGGAGTAAAAGCCCACTATTATAAATGATGAGTGTCAAGCGCAGGTTACACCTGCTACTGCACGGGTCAAAATTATATTAATGTCTTTATCTGTCTCTTTTGCCCAAGTACTTTAGAATCAGGAAACATCTCTGGTTTTGGAACACAAGTTCGGTGAAAATATACTAAGATTGCGGTCTCAATACGTAGGCATTGAGCTATATGACTGTCAGTCTCACAAAATAAACTATAATTACTGGTTACTCAAGTACAATTTTGTAAGCTTGTAGTAAAAAAAAAAAAAGGAAGCGTGATCTATTATGTCTGTTGTAGTATTACTAAGAAACCCTCAAAATCTTACATTTCTAGATAGGCAGTACTGAACCTAAAGGTTCTGCTATGTTTTCTAGTTAATCATTCTGAATGGAGCAGCACAAGCTAAATAGAAAATGTATTATTTTAATTGCTGCATACTAGATTTAAATACTAGATCATTTAGTACTGTGACTCTTGTGCCAGCTACAGTTCTGGTGATTTGTTCCTCTCTGGAGATATATTCTGGCTGCTGTTGCAGCAGAAGGAAATTGGAAGAGGAAACTTGATATGTTTGTTTTTTTTTTTTCTAAAAGATGCATTGTATGAGCTTACCTGCTGCTAACCTACAGGCTTCTCACCAGAGCATCTGGTCTGGCAGGTGGGCTGTGGTGAGAGTCCCCCTCTGAGGGCTGAACCTCCTTTCTCCCTCAGCCGACCATAGGCAAGGAAGCAATGGCTGCACGGAAGGATTGACACGGAGGGGTGCACTGTGCCCTCGGGCCCAGGGTCCTTCTTTTAGTTGACAACTCTGATCACTCTTAACATAGGTGAGGGGACAAGGTGGTTCTGGTGGAGCTGCAGCTCTTGCAGTTGGACAGCCTTGGGAGGGCTGCCTGAGCTCCTCAGTGTTGCCAGCACAGATGGATGTGCTGCATCATAACAGGAGAACGTTCTGGGGAGCTAAGACAGCAGGACAAACAGAAAGAAAACTCCATTTGTCAATACTAATTCTTATTTTAACACGTTTTTAGGTTATTTTCTCTTTGAAGTCATGCTGAAATCTATGATAATCAATTACAAAATTCTAGGCTTGGCTGACATTCAGGGGGTGAATCTGAGGACTTCTGATTTCTCTGGCAAATATTGAAAGACTTGCTGATATTTGGACAAGTTATATAAACTTATCTGCAGCATGTTTTACAGACATTAAATGTTCTTTGGTTTTTTTTAAGGCATTTATGTGAATGTTGCTATGTCCTTTTTAGTGGTGGGGTTCATGAAATATTGAAGTATGTCCTGGATCCATAGGTTTTCTTGGGACTGGGATAATATTAATGTACAGTTGCTATGTAAGTTTGAAAAGTCTTTAATGAGATGCTTTAGGCCTTGGTTTTGCCTACACTCAACTACTTGCACAGAAGTTTGCAGTAGTACAACTTCAACTGTTAACTTGTGGAGGGAGGATCAACAAGTTTTTGTAACTAGCTCTCATTTGTGGAAAAGCAACTTCCTGCACATCCTCTGCAATCCACTGCATTTAAATGAAATTAATTGTGTGATCATGTAATTTGACAACTTCAGGAAGATTACTGAGCATGCAATTTGGCTTCATTTTTTTATTAAAATCTGTGCAGAATATTTTCTTTAAATGTTCAACTGCCCCATATTAATGTAAACCAGCCTACAGATAAATATCCATGGAAACTAGTGGGGAAGTGTGAAACTAGTACAGTCAGTTCCTAAATATTACTGAATTCATTGCCTGTATTTTTCCTTCTGCACACTAGCAAAATCTGATAAAAAATCAGAATATACTACTATGTTTCACACTAAAATAAATACCACCTAGATGCTAATGTCTATGGCAATAGGTTTTTGGTATCTCATCATTTTAGTGAAGGATAATTAACAGCAAACCTGACTGATAAACTTATTTCTGTAGCCTTTTAAGCATGGAAGCAAGCACATAACGGATTTAGTTATGAAGTCAAAACATATGTTACTAAAATATTAAATTTTACTACAGCTCCTTTCATTTTCCCAATGAAAGATGAAGATTTTGTGATTAAGATGACAGATTAAACAGATGCACTTTTTACTTAAAAAATGTGAACTTTGTATGTCTTGGAGACTACCAAATACGGGTTTTTTTACCAGCCTATCTTATTTCACAGGGTTAGGCAAAGACTATTTTAGTATTTCAAGTTTAAACTTTCAATCTATTTACTGGCTTATTTAACACATTCTTTGTCATAGCCCAAAGATAATTTTAAATTAAAGTGAATTAGAGTGAAACTGTCTGCTCATGTTTGAATTCTGCAGCTAGGTGGAGAAGGGTATCTACAGTATATTCCTCTTAGAAAAATTCTGATCAGAAAACTCAGAAGTGACTGAAATGAGTTACTTATTCTAATTTATATAAAAATTGAGATAACGATGCAGAATAACAGTTCTAACCTGCTGTAATGATTTTAAATGTTTTAGATTCATTTAAATAATGCTTACTATGCCATAAAATGATTTTCATCAGGTTAGTAAAATGCATTTCTGTGAGTCACCTGCCACTCTCTGCCAAATGTCACATCTTTTCATCAAAACATGCTAATGCTAGAGTTGTGCAGTGAAGAAAAGAACCAGAATTTTATTATACGAGGAGAACAATAAGCTTTTTGCTGTCTGCATTTGGAAAAACAACTAAATTGAGTTGGCTAAAACTTTCCTAGAAAATTAAACTTGAATCAAATGCTCAGCAATTGAAAACACTCTGGTTTACTTTAGCGGGAAGTATTATGGAACCTTAACACAAACTTGTTTGTATAGATTGCCTGGAATTACGCTCTTTGTTGGGTGTACTGAATGTTTTGGAACAAGAACCAACCTCACTGCAGTGAAAGGATGTTTGATTTACAAGGGAAAAGAGAACAGACTCCCGGATTTCACACTGCAGAGAACATTGACCAAGTGCACTCACACTTCTACATGTTGAAGTAATGCAAAAAGGGAAACTGTAGTATGTTATAAATGTCTAAATGAAGAGAGGATTTTTTTCAGTTGTTGGAACTTTAGCAGAATAGATTAGCTGTTTTGGTTTCATCAAAGTGTATGTCACTTGAGGACAAAGTCTCCCTAAACTTTTTTGTAAACTGGGATATCCGTTCTATGGGCCCCAGTGGACATGAAGCATAAGAAGTGGATGGAATTTGTGTGGGTTTAGTTTGAATAGGCCCTCGATGGTGAAGTAATGATGATTGCATAGTATTTGATTAAAAGTTAAAGAATAAATGCCTAGTGTTCTTAATGTCTATTAGTAATCTCTCTGATCCCTTTTGTTTGTGTGTGAGAAGGGGCCATAAAGAAAGACACATAAGAGGATGATGGCTGAGTTTTCCACTGAGAGATTCAGCTTTAAAAATAATTTCTTGGTCTTATTTTCCTGAAAGAGTCTTGGTTAAAAAGCTCTGCAAAACAAAATAAAAATTCCATCCAAGCAAAAATGAAACCATCCTTTGAAGGGAAGGTGGACAAGAAAGGCAATAGTATTAAAATTTACTCGTATCCTGATGAGTCTCAGTAGATTAAAATCGGAGAGGACAGTTGCGTGTAATGTGGCATTGAACACTTGCTTGCAAGGTAGTCATCTCTGCACACCAGAGGGTTTGTACAGAAGAATTCAGTGATACTTAATTAGGTGAATTATAGCATAGGGAAACTTCACTGTGAGGTGAGTGAAAATCTTTTGAAATGTATTGAAGCAGTTTGCTATTTTCACACAGTTGCCCTGCCAGCCTTAATATGTAAAGCTGCCACTGAATTCCAGATGGCAAGATATTGCAGCACAAGCTGGCTCTGCTGCATAAAGACGGTTTCACCCTATTTGCAAATAGGCAGAATTAAAGTTGACCATTCAGCCTGAACTACTAGGATTTCCTGCATGAGTGCTTGGTTTCTGAAGCTTAACACTGCACTATGGTAGTGCAGTGCTTCAGTATAGCATTTTCTTAGTGGGTATGACTATTCAATAATAAATATAAAAATAATAATTTTAACAAAAAAGTAAATTTAGTGGTGAATTTGTTAAGCATATGCATATTCATAGGGTTCAGTATACACATTAAACGTGCAAGTTGTATAATTTGTACTACTGAGTAGCCTTCTAAAACAACTGCATGAGACTTTAATGGAAATTTGGTATAATTCAAGCCATTTCTGTGTGAATGTAAGAAAGCAGACATTTTAGAAATATCCTATTGCATTGTGGTTATGACAGTCTGTTTTCACAGTACAATATAAGCTTTTCAGCCTGTGAAATCCATTAATAACCACATTAAACTTCCTCATATTGTATGAATTGTCAGGTTCAAATGATTCTTTTTTTAAAACAATTATCTGTCTCTTGCTGCTTGCAGTTTGTTAAAATGCTGTGTCAATTTACAAAGACTAGGGGAATTTGACACAGAAATTTTAGAGGGGGAAGGAACTAATCAGTGGTTTACCTAGCATGAGTGCTCAAGTGCGCATGAAGAAAATGAACATTGATTCAAAATATAAATGAAAAATTCTATTCATGAGTGGAATTGCCAAAGTTTAACTTGAAAAACCTTTGCTTCTCAAGTCCTAAGGAAAGTAAAAACCATTATTAAACTTGTTAAGTAGCTTATATATGGTATTTATTAAGACAAATGACAACATATGTATTTTAGAGGACTAATTAGTACTTATGGAACGCAGTTCTGCATTGAAATTGATGAGGAACAATGTTGCCGCTTGGTATTTTTTGAGGTGCAGCTTTGAAATGTTTGTGATGTGATTGAGAAACCCTGTGCAATGAACTATTGTATCCTTTTGGTATATCCTGTGCTTCTGCTACAATGATATACTCCTTAGGTTAAATATTTTCTCCGCTAATGCCTAAAAAAAAAGGTGTAACTATGCTCTTCCATGCTCCTAGTCTTTGTAGACTGTAAGGGCTGTGAGTCATTCTTTTTCCTTTTATACAAGATGGAGACTCCATTCCTTCTGCTACAGTGTATGTAAATGCAGAGGACAGTGAAATCTAGCTCAGTGAATGTGGAGTATTTCTGCCTTAGCCTCTTACCCGAGTGAAGAATGGATTAAATGCAAATCTGGAATAAACTGTGTGACATTGCAACTAGGTTAGGAGCCCATTCTGCTGAGTTCTGTATAAATATATAATAGTGGTTAGAGACTGTCCAAAATACTTTTAATAGTCAAGAGAGAATGGATCAGATCATCACCTTTTAAAGGTGAAGAATTGAGGCATAGGGAGAACGGTCTAACTTTCAGATATGCCTACAACTTTTGGACTCTGGATGAAAAAGTGGAAAACACTTGAAATAGATGAGCCATGAAATAAGTCCTATTATAATAAAAGGGGGCATCTAAAGCATGGGTTACCTTTGAAAATACACCACTGAAGACTAGGGGCAGTTCCTAAAAAAGATTTCAGAACTGCTTAAGGTTGGGTACCTACCACCTCTAAAAAGTCAAGCCATAAGTGATTTATCCAGGATCACACAAGATATCTCTTGAAGAATCAAAGCCCCTTCACTGGAGTTACGACCCTTTGTGTAATTCACAGAAATACTTTTCTAATAGTAAGAATAATCTGAAAATTGTTTGGAAGGCAATTTTTCGTGTTACAGAGATTCTCTGCCATCTGGTTGACTTTGTATTACTATTTTGTTACTGGTTGTCTGGTTCTATCTTCTCTGTAAATTTTACACAGTAGTGACAGATCTGACTTCAGACATTTTTAAGACAAAAAGAACCGTATAAGGACCAAACCCTGCAAGTACAACATCCTTCAGAATTGTACGTGTCATTAGAGAATCCCTGTAATGATACGAAGGGATCGGCAATAATATGCCAATGATATATGACGGTACTAGCAGAAGATTCCATCATGCTCTTTACGATAAAATTTTAGGAGAGAATGTAACATGTTGAATGTATTGCTTTTCAGGTGTTCAAAGCTATGAATATTCCTCAGATGAGAGACCCTTCCTTACCTCCTCCGGAAGATATGCCTGAAGCCTATCACGCGAAGATAGCTCTTCTTGGTGCAGGACCTGCAAGTTTAAGTTGTGCTTCCTTTTTGGCTCGACTGGGCTATTTAAACATCACCATATTTGAAAAGCAGGAGTACGTTGGTGGCTTAAGGTAAAAACCAACAAAGCACTATTCCAAATGAATGTAGAAAGCATAGCAAAACGTATTGTACATAGTTTATACATGGTCCCGCTACCTTTACCAAAGGAAGAGAGTAGAAAATTACAGATCTGGAAAACTTTTTTTTTATTGAAATATTTAATCATTCAAGTTAGTTGCAGTTCCAGGCAATCTTTAACCAAAAATTTTATGGCTATCTCCTATATTTTCTTCATATGACCTCTAAAATTCCAGGGTGCAATTATTATTATCAAATTAACACTTCAGTAAATTATGTCAGGAACCATTTTCTCTTATCTAGAACTTTTAAAACAAGATGAGGGAAGGAATTAGTAGATGTTTAAAATGCTTTGGAAAGATACTAATTTAATGGAGATTTTTTAATTTAGAATGCTTTTATAAACTACCTCATATAAATAAAGGTGACAGTGAACAAATCCATCATGTACTCCTGGACTTGCAGCTTTAGTAAACCATGCCATAACAGTGAGATAAACACCCTACAATGTTCAACCTTCAACAAATTGCAGACAGACAAAGGAAGGTACCTTTGCAGTTTTTCTATATGGTAAACATTTGGCTGATATTTGCATGGTGTCATGTCCTTATGCTAGAAGATAAATTTTTACCATTGTAACAATGGCTGAGATCGTATCTTGTAAGTTTATATCCCTAAATATAAGATAAAATATTGCAGAAACTAACTAGTGGATACCAACCCATTCAAAATCAAAATTAAATTACTTGTTGAGGATGTACTCACACTAAAGTGTTTACAAAATAATAAGTTTAGAGAGACAGAGAGAGAAAGAAGGGTGCTGGGCTCATATTTCTCATTGGAGCATCATCGAAATCAATAGAGTTGACACCGTTAATGAATTTGATCCATAATGTCATAATGTCAAATACTTATTCAGTGCTCAGGAAGATAGAGAATCAATGCTGGAGAAGTTGAACTGATTACTTGTGTTTTATCCCAGTGAGATTCAGAAGTATTCTACCTAATTATCAAGGTGTTAATACACAGGCATTTAACTGTGAAGCTGTTTTGCTTGAACTGGTTGCCATGGAAGGTTGCAAATTTAGTATATGAAATATACTACCTGTTAAGTAGCATGTTTTCATAAAGAACATTTAAAATCAGCTTTGTTGATGTAAGTAGTAAGAAATAATGACATCTTTCTAACAATGAAGCTTTACCTGGTGACAGGTTAGACTCAAGTTGGACTCAGCAATATAACATAACTTGCTGCAGTTGCTTACAGTACAATGCTGCAGTTGCTTACTGTGCGCTTGTATATTTGAAGCAATATGATCTTGTTGCGTATGTTTTTCATGTTTTAAGTTGAATTTAAAGTACAGCTTAGTCTGTTGTTTGTTTTACTGCAAAAAGCTTTACAGTAAGTTTTGCCCATTCTGTTAGTATCATTAATAGTCAAGCGGTCTGTTTTAAACCGTATTTCTTCCTTCTAAGTCTTAAAGAACACAGCAATCAAGGTCAAATTTTACTCGTATTCATTGTAAAAAAAATTCACATCTGGTTTAAGGGCATCAATTCCTTTTACCCTTATTTTAATCTTGGAACAGAAGGAAGTCTGGCCTGTGGCAGCAATCATCCATTATTGCATTTGTAAGTCTTTGCAGTGCATCTTTTAACAAGTTTAGGTTATTGATGGGTGTGTTTTCAAGGCTTCATAAACTATTGCAAATGGCTAACATGACCAAATTAATTTTGTATTTGGAATCAACTGTTTGGAGGGGCAGGGCTTGTGCTCTTTTTTAGTTTTGTAGCCTTTTTAAAGTGCTTTTAACTAGAATATTCCTTCACATACATGTTACATAATAGCTAACTTTAATAATATTGCAACAATAGAAACTTGTTGAGTGATTGTCATTCCTGTGGTGTGATATTTCAGCATGGCCTAAGTCCGTGGGTGTCTGAACATATCTGAATTTTTCACAGTCACAGGCAGACTTTCCTATATTTCACCACTTGTTTAAAATTTATACTTTATAGTAGAGTAGGAATGAGCAGATCATTCTCTTGCTTGGAGACCGAGAAAAGGTTTCACTGCTAGTGCTCCTAGCTATACTACTGGTTTACAACCTACCAAAATATTTATCTCACTAGGCCAAAGGGATGTCCCTTGATCATAAGTAATTTGTGATCACTGAGAAGTACCAACCACCTGTCCAAGCACCTCTCACTTGGATCAGATTTGAGGAAGAGGTGAATTCGTTGGATACTGTTTCCATGCACTGCAGCCCTCCTGCACCTCTACCCTGTTTGCTTTTTTCCCTCTGTCTCTCCATTGCAGAGTCAGAGACTCTTCTGCTGCTGTAAGAAATAATATTAGAATTATTGATCTACCAGTTGACTTAAATAAAATGCTTATTTTCATGGTAATTGTGCATGTGTGTCCCCCCACAGGACTGTGTGTATTTGCATATGACCATATATGTAGATATATGTGGGAATACTCCCACAGCATGAAACTGTAAGTAAATGTTTAATAAGAGCAAAAATTGTTCACAAATTCTGACAGTGACATCAAACAGCCAATGCTGTTCTGGGACCATGTCGTGGAGATGACAGGCCTTACATAGGTGGCTTGGAAAATAGAACTTTCCTTTTTTTGTTAGATTTCTATATTGAATGTCTGTTGCAGAGTCATATTGATACATTAGTTTTTGCCTCAGACACCTTTTTACTTAGTATGACCTATGAAAGTTGTCATGACATGTTCGTTATATCTGATATTTAGAACACTTTTCATTGCAGATGGGTGAGGAAAGGTGAAAAAAGGGCAGTATTAGAAATGATAAGGAGGAACATCAGCTTCTTAGCAATATAATTAAAGTTGATGCAACTTAAAATAAATAAAATCCTTCTGGCCTGTCAAACGTAGATGTTAAAGATGGTGTGGTCAATAACAATATGTGAAATAAAGCCAAAATGAATCTCTTGTGCCTGTGTTTTGTTATGGAAATGATAGATCCATTAATTTGAAAATAGATTAGACTGAGGCTTAGAAATATTGGGAGAGAAACTTTTGCTTTTCTGCATATTCAGGTTTTTTTATCTTCATTAAATGAAAGTATCTAAAATAGAACTTCACTGTGTTTACCTATAATGTGTTTTCATGTGTTTAATGTCTGTTCATGGCAGAGATTTTGAACTGGCATAAGTCTTTTCATTGGAGATAAAGATCTGTACCAGTAGATAAAAACTGAGATTCTGTGCTGCCACTGCAGTTTTCCCATATAGGAGATCTGTGATTCTGTGAATGTGAAGATGTCTTTCCTATTCTTCCCCAGGAGGAAAAAATGTCAGCTACTAAAAATTAAGTCAAAAAGCAGATTTGAGACTGAGCTGATAGAAAATTACTGACTTTGTCCATTCTGAAAGTTCATAAATATTTATGAAGTAGATATGGAGGGGGGTACAGTTTTAAATACCATTGCTCAAAATACCATATGCAACACTTAAAAAAAAAAATGTATGGGGAATTTGGTTCTTTCTTATTGGATAGCTTAATGAATGGTAGCTAGAACATTACTTTGCTTTTAGTAGCCATGAGGTCTTTTCTGAAATGGATCTCTTAAGTTTGTTTAGTGTTAGATATTCTGGTGAACAAAAAGAATGGAGCTGAAGCTCTTTTGGACCCAAGCTTAACGTAAGTTAAATGGTTACCTACAAGTGTGGGCAGGATTGTTCTCAAGTTACTGCTTCTCTAGCCTATATTCTTAGCATTGGTTGAATAATGTTGTTTTGTCACTCTAACAATTTTAAAAAGCCAATGGTCAAGCTTCAGCGCGTTTCCATTCACATATGTCAAAATTAACTAAGGTGTGTTATAAGTATTGAATTTTGAACAAATAAAAACATTATTTTTTCCTAATAACTGGAAGTGTTTCACAAGCATGTTTTATTTATTTTAGTGCGTCTGAAATCCCCCAGTTCCGATTGCCATATGATGTAGTGAATTTTGAAGCCGAGCTTATGAAGGATCTTGGAGTGAAGGTAATGAAAAATATATCCTGCCTATGTATAGCTCAAAGTAAAAAGAACAAGAACTCTGCCAGAGATTAACAGCAAAATGTCATGCACATTAGTAAAGAACGATTAAAAGCTATGCTAGACAGAGGCAGGAAGATGCTTCCTCTTGCTCAGAGCATTTGTCTGTCTCCTGTCTGAATGCCACTAGTTTGGAAAAGGGCAATCAATAGTTCTCATCTGGCATGCCTGCATGTGATTAATTGTCTGTAAGAAACAAATTCCTAAATTGCTTTTGAGGTTCAATGTAGCTATTGGAGTGATTTGATTTTTTTTTAATCGTGGTTTCTTCATGCAAGTTTGGCACTACTTAAAACATTCATACTTGATACTTCTCCTTTCGTTCCCTCTCCCTCAGCTTTTTCTTAGGGGTTTATCATACAGACTTGCATCCAAGTTAATTTTATAATAAAATTCATAAAATTAAACAGTGTTAATATGATCATCCATTATAAACAATAACAGTTATTCGACTTCTTGGAAAGTAGCAGTTATGCACTATTCTGTTAAATAAATGTGTGTTGGCAACATTGCTTTGTTGTTAATTTAGTGCTTGAGCTGAAGATTTAGGTACTATTTACAACTGGTGCACATTTTAATAGAAGTTACAAATGTAGAATGCCATCACTGGATCAAATTTTTGAGTACCAGGAGGGCTAATATATTTTTAATATGATACTAAAACATTTAGGGAAGCAAGAAATTATTCTTGGAATCTTTAATGTTGGTTCATATCGTAATAGCAGTAGACTTATGTCACAATACCAAAGCGAGAACCTCATCCTGCCTAGTTTTTACAAAAATGCTGGTAAGATGTAAAATAAGGCATTAAATGCTGCTAGTCTATTTTTCTACTCTAAAGATCCCTTTGTAACTCTTGAAAAGGCTGACAGAATAGAGCTTGACTTAGGGATGGGGCTAAAACCAGAGCACTAAGACAAATATAGACAAAATTGCTGGGCATAGGCTCCTGGGAACCCTCTGCAAAACTCAGTTCCCCAGGGCTCCCTGTTATGACAAGGTCTCCAGAATGGACTAGTAGAGCCACCATGTCATCTTGACCTGCAAGTCCTCTGCAGTTTTGAAGTGCAGCAGAGAATCTCAATGTAAATTTGCTTCCAAGCTCTGCCACTGGTCTGCAATTGACCCTTTGGCAAGCTGGTTAACTAAGTACCTTGGCTTTATACCTTTATAAGCTGGAAATATTTTCTGGTGTTTACTTAAAGCACTCCATTGTGGTGGAGGGTGCTGTATTGTATAAATGCTCAGTAGTGCTGTTTATTCAAGTAATTCTACTGAAATTAGTAAGAATTAGTCAGCTGAATAAGGATTACAGAGCTAGGCCCTAGGAGTATTACGAATCCCTACATAAAGCAGTATTGCCGTTTAAATTCCTTCATTAGGTTTTCATAACATGTGTACATAATAGGATAAAAAAAATGTAGTGACAACCTATGGAATGTATTTTGTTGTCAGTGAGGATGTAGTGTGTGTTCTTGAAAGGGTTACAACTGTGTACAGCTTTTGCACCTCTGATAAAATTTATACTAAATCTCCAAAGACAAAAAAAAAAGTTGTTTTAAATATTGTCCACCGTATTTTACATCTGCCTTTTTTTTTTCACCACCGGGAAAAGTATATTAAATTGAATATAGGCAGATTAAATAACAAACGAGGTATACAATCACATGAAGACTAAACTGTTGAGACACAAAGTATAGTGCTTACACAACAGAGCATGGGTTTTTGTAAAGCAAATACACAAGTGATATAACAAACACTGGAGGAAAGCATTCAAGTTCAGAGGGTCTAAAATACAGAGATAAAAACACACATACCCATGTCAAGAAGTACAAAATATCAGAAGAGGAATCGCACACGCTTTATGCGCTCAAAAGCCTTGGGGTTAGGAGAGATGAGCAAAAGCTGCGTGTATCTTCAGCCGCATGACCTCTACACAGGAGACTGCTGTAGTTGGTTTGCTGAACACGCAGCAAATACTCTTTCCCGTCTCACTCTTGTAACAATTGTAGCTGCTCAACCTGTACAGTGGCTGCTCAAAGCAGGATTGCTGGTGGAACATTACACTATAAAAAATTTTCAGCTTTTGCTTCTGGAAGTTAATAGTAGTTGAACAAGTATAGATTATAGTTGCATTTTCATTACTGTGAATTATTTCTTTCAATAAATGAACACCAGTCACTGCACTCTGGGCATTGTTGCTTGTCTAAATTAGAATTAACAATGGCAAGTTTAAATAAAAACTGATCTCATTCATAATTTTGAAAACCTTTGTTAGTTTACCACTCAGAACAGTCTGCTTCATTATGAGCAAGCGAGGCTTGCTGTAATTTGCACAGAACAGTACACAGGCTTACTGCATTTTGTGGCCTGGTCTTTTGCAGGCAGGTTTCCTGAATCCACAAAACCACCATTGGCTTCACTGAGGTTTTTTTGGCCTAAAGGTGCTCTAGGTAGTGGCCTCTGCAAAATTCAGGCTGTGAGCTTTAAGAGGGCAGTACAGAGCAATACCATCCTTCCTTCAGGACTGGCACTGCATCCTGTGTGATTGGAGGCCTATCAAGTACCTGATAACGTGTGGGAAAACATTGCTTGGTTTTCTGTTCAGAACCCCTGTTAATACAGAATAATGTCATGTCTTTATTTCTCTGTAAGAGGCTCATACTTTCAATAATGTTTCTGCAATAACCTAATGTCGCGGTCGGTTCACCACACCTAAAATGCTTGTTTTTTGGTCCGTGTGCTGGGTGGTCTGTTTAGCACGTATTCCCTAAAGGAGGTTCTTGCTTCCATGTCATGTTTCTTACATTCTGATTTTCACTTGGGAATACAAACTTTTGTAGTCAGCACTTAATAAAGCGATTTACTTGTAGTAGAAAGCTGCCATTTTCAGCTTTATTTTAGTATTGTGTTCCATAGGCAGGCTTTGTTTGTTTAGCTTGCTTTGACTCTTGGAGCTTACAGCAGAAACAAAGCTAGCCTGTGGAGGCCCCCATCTCAGGATGATCTGAAGGTACCTTTTACCCATGTCTAGTTTGGGCCACGTGCTTAAATCAGAGCCCATCTGGCCTTTTAAGCCTGGCTTAGGGGAAAACAAAATAATTTGCTTTGTTCATTGAAAGATCCTGTGAGATGTGTGTACGCAGGACCCGATAGAAATTATGTTTTCATTATCAGAATAAAAGCTAATGATCTTTGATTCTTTTCAGATAATTTTTAATAAAGGCCTTGCAGTGAATGGAATGACACTCCATACCTTGAAAGAAGATGGCTATAAAGCAGTCTTTATTGGAATAGGTAAGAAGACCTCACTATCCTGTCATTTTTCATCTTGAAATTGAATGACTATCTAAGAATAAACTGAGACTTGTATCTGTGTTAATAGCATGACATGAGAGAACTTAAATTTGATGCATTATGGAATTCTGGTATATAAGGAATATTTTAAAGCTAGGAAACTCAAGCTAGCTGTCTTAAGAGTTATTTTTTTAAATGTTCACATTTATATGATAAATTTTAAAGTAAGATGAGAATGTAGCTGGGTGGGTCGATTTATTTTTTTTGTTTAAATAGTTAAATAGTTTAAATAGTTAAAAAATGGAGGAACTAAAAACTTACCCGTAATTAATTGCCATATTGGCCTAGAGCGATAACACAAGTTCAGTTTTCGATTTTTGCAAACAGCTTACTATGCCCACATAATTACTGAGTCTGTATGTATGCCAGTGATACCATGCTTCATTGCTTTTTTTCTTTCCTCCATATAAAACATGTAACATCCTTCAGATAGGCTGTAGTGAAATGTAATTATGGGATAGGTTAACAAAATAAGCTGACTTTGACTTATACTAAAACTGGCATCATAGGTCTGTCTTCTTTCATATGCTAAAGAAGTCCTGCACCTGCCTGCTATTTGAATCATTGCTTCTTTATAATGTTAGATTAGAATTGTTATCCATTTACAAGTATTTTGAAGTACAGCTGGACCCATCGCTACCATATGATAGGCATGTTGAGCAGGCATCGTCTACAGTTGGTATGAGGCTTAATGCTCTTTATTGATCTAGACGTTGCCTAAGTGAACATAATAGGAAACAAGTTGTCCAACTGTTCCTCCTTCCTATTATTGATTACAGAGATGTAATTCTTAGTACAGCGACAACTGTTGTTTACCATCTGGTTATGCAGTATAATAAGCTTTGCAGGTCTATTCTGTCATGTGATTATAATACAGAGCGTTGTGATTTATATAATCCTAAACCTTCACATTGTTAGATACCTTCCATGTATAGGAATTCTGATGTGTCTTATTTTGATGTAACTGTATATAAGGCAACGGCCCAGTTTATCCCATTTATTGTTTTAATCTCTATCTTTCTTTGTGAAATCTCACCAGTGAGGGATTAATTAATAAATACACATTTATTTGCTGAGAGCCTAGCATTTAGGAAAAAAAAAAATCAGTAATTTTTTCAATATCAGCATGATTCCCCTGCAATTCTGACTCAGAAATTTAAAATAACAGTTCAGTTAAAGGCTACAAAAAATGACCAATGAGCACTACATATAGGATTGGAATGTTTATGTATGTGGGTTTATTTGCTGACCTTAACAAAGTTATCCTATTGTGAAATATTTTTGGTTAGAATATATATAGAGAGAAAGAGACAGCATTGTGCCATACAGATGGTAGGTAAAGGGACAAAGCCAGAATTTTAATAAACAAGAGAAGGTATCTGAAGCATAATTTTCCTGTAAAGCATGTGTTCACTGATTGTATTAGGAAACAGAGGGTATAAATGCTAATGAAGGATTATGTGTTCCTACAGATTTTTGTTATTGGAAGCTACCTTGCATTCATTATGTTGGTCCCTCTCTATACCCCCATGTCTACCTGTCTTCTCTCTCTTACAGTACCGTGTAAGACTCTGGCCAGTAATGTGGCCTTGCACACTCATAGTGAAAGACGGAGGGCAAACTAAGGGGTTACAGATTTCTAAGGTTAGCTGTATTACTGCAACAGAGCATTTATAAACTCTCAATAGCAGCAATTCTTCCCTAATGAGTCTCTACTGTATTTCTTTCTGTGTTCTTTGCCTACTGAATAAACATATTCAATGAAATATCACATTTGAACATTACCCTGAATCATGGGAGTAAAATAATTAGAGAACACTACTGACAAAATAGAATTTTTTTTTTAAGGTTGTTGTAATTTGCTTCTGAATGATTTCTTACCTTGATGGGAAACAATCATGGTAGTTTTCAGTTTTCCCTATTAGTGGAAGAAAGAAAAAGTCAATGAGTGTGTAAAAGAAGATTAAATCCCTAATGGGGCAAGGGAGTACACTTGTGAGAGGAATTTTTCATAGCAATGTGATTTTTGAAGAGCGCACCTTGCAAATGAGATGGCACTGAAAAATTTATCAGTCAGGATCATACAAGAATCCAGGTGTGGTCCGTGGAATGGAAGATCACTTGTAAATAACCAGCTGCATGAGGGCAGTTGGAGATGCAAAGAGAACTTTGAAAGCTATTTTCCACACAGGTACGCATCAGTAAAAATCTATTGCACTGTGGAATGTTATGTGAGGTAGGGAAAGTATACGTCTCAACTGGGTCTGTGGAAAGTAAAGCATAAAAGACTGAAGTTTGTTGACTTCTAGTAAGTGACTATATTGAAGAAAAATTAATAACAGGCTTTTTGTGAGAGCTGTTCGGAAAGGTATTAAAAGTGTGCTCTAGTCAATGTACTTGTTCTGTTTAAGACCTGAAGGGTAAAGAATTCCTAAGAAGTTCACAAAGTGACACAGATTAACAGCCTTACTCTAAAATAAATAATAATAAAAAAGATCCTTAGTTTCAAGTCTTTGCTTACTGAGGCATTGAGACTATGGTGGTTTATCTTACAGTGAAAGATTCTCTCTAGCCAGTAGGTCTGGTTCCTTTAAGTCACTGCTTAAGCTCAGAAAAACACCTTGTACTAGACCTGAAAATGAACAGATGGCCAGTATGTGTCACCAGCATTTGGCAAATTCTGGATCTTGATTTGAGTCACACCTTACCTCCATACTATTTTATTTTGCACCATCTTACCTTTCCCAATTAGGCTGTGTCTGTGTGTATGATGTTGTAGAGACTGATGTGGAATTTAGGGTGACAAAGACATACGTTGAACTAGCAAAGGCTAGATCTGAGGGAAAGCTTTCATAGATACCTGGACAAGCAGTAATGAAAGAGATCAATCTGGGCAATGGCATACTGGAATCCAGCACTGCCCTCTGATAGCAGAACCTCAGAACAAAAGGTAGGTAAATCTCAGCCAAAGGATTGCCTGTTGCCTTTTTTTACTTTGGACAGTTCTTTCCTTCAATCTCTTTTTTGTCTTAGCTGAGCTTTGTTTCATCCAACTGGTTGTTAATGCTGTACTTCTGTGAAGGGTCTAGAGCGCAAGTCTTATGAGGAGCGGCTGAGGGACCTGTGGTTGTTTAGCCTAGAGAAAAGGAAACTCAGGGGAGACCTTATCGTGCTCTGCAACTATCAGAAAGGAGGTTGTAGAGAGGTGGGTATCGGTCTGTTCAACCAAGTAACAAGTGATAGGATAAGAGGAAATGGCCTCAGGTTGCACCGAGGGAAGTTTAGATTGGATATTAGAAAGAATTTCTTTACTGAAAGGCTTATCAGGCATTGGAACGGGTTGCCCAGGGCAGTGGTGGAGTCCCCATCCCTGGAAGTATTTAAAAGATGCTTAGATGTAGTGCTTAGGGATATATTTTAGTTGAGGACCTGTTAGTGTTGGGTTGATGATTAGCCTTGATGAACTTAAAGGTCTTTTCCGATCTAGGCAATTTTGTGATTCTGTTTATTTCTGGAGGATCAATATATGAATTGCCTCTTCCCTGTCCATCATTTACTCTCATGTCCTCTCAGTTTCCTCTCTACAAAGACGTATATTTTGCAACATCTGGCAGCAGATGTATCTTGTGTTTTGCATACAGGGACCCAAGAGATAGACCATCCTTCTGTTTTTCTCCAGCAGTCATGATTTCAGATTACAGCTAACATAAGTATTAAAGGGTAGTCCATGAATTTCAGTTTCTTAAATCAAAAGTAATGATAGGCAATAGCACACATGAGAATGTTTCATAGGAGTAAAAGGCAGCTGCCAAACAAAGGGAGGACCAACCTGTTAAATACATTCTGTGAGTCTGGACTATGTTTTTTAGTTCTGTTTTCATTGGCATTTAGTTTGGTGCAATTTCTGAACTTACTCCATCTTATTTTAATGTGCAATTAAATATGCAGATTAAGAATTAGAGATGTAGAATTAGAGTCCTTAAAATTTTAATTTTGAAATTCCATTTATCTTCCAGCTATGAATCTTTTGGTTTTACTTTGTTATTCACAAACGTTAATGAGTAGTAATTAAATCTCTCAAGTAAACGTTCAAAGTTTTAAAACTAGCTATGCATAGAAAAAAAAAATCCTTTCCAGATATGACAGATTACACTCTACCTAGACTCAGCTCTGCTTTTTGACAAGAAATTTGTGAAGAATTTGTGATTGAGCTGACAAATCAGTTTGAAAAGTTTGCTTTTGAAACAAATAAAGTCTCACATCAGTTGCTGCCTTCTGTAAATGCCGTGGAGACTCGGGCAATAGAGAATTGGCATGCTGAGAGCAAAAGGAGAAATCAATAATGGGGTGAGGGGCTAGAGGAGGGAGCACATGGTCCTCAGAGACGGCCAAGTAAGGCAGCAAAGGCTATCTTACAGAGAACAGTAATCTGAATGCTTTGTGTTTGTCTCTTGGTTGATTTTCAGGATAGAATATTTACTCTTTTTACAAAAACAATTGTCAATGTGTCTCACCTGGCTATCAGAGCAAATGCAGAAATACTAGGCTTTTATTACTCATCCTTCTTGAAGTTCAGCTTCATTGTTTGGAAAACAGGATTCTGTGGTTCTCTTTTAAGACTCTGCAAAGCAGTGTATATTGTTTTCGAAAGAGAAACTACCAAAACCATTTTTTTTGTATAACTGTTTAATTGAATGAAAGTAAATGACCTAAATGTTGAAAGTACTTAAGGATTTTTCATAAAATTTCATATTTTCTGCAGACTTTTACACAAACCACTATCCTTATTCTGTAACACTTTATCATAACATAGGCATTTTATATAACATTTACATTCTATTTGTATAAAGATCAGATAAAAATATGTCTTAAAATATTGTTTTATTTGGTAAAATATTTTTTAAAAATCTTATGCTCCCTCCCAGAACGTAGACACTTTAGTATCTGTAGGCTTAAACTTGCAGAACTAACTTTCCAGTTAACTTCTCATTACAGGGCAAATGCAGCTAGTAATGAAGCTTTCTTGCCTCTTCCTCCATCTTGTGATGTTGAATGGCTATAAAGTCAGTGTTATTGTATTATTCAGAGGTTCTACTAAATACTGCAAAATTGTAGGTTAGGTGAGCATACAGAGTAAATCTAAGCAGATTGTTGTTCAGATGTATCCTAAATAGTATATCCTGCTTGCAAGGGTTAAAACTCTACATTAAAAAGAAAGGAGAAAGGAAAAAAAAAAAAAAAGAGGACCTTTGTGATAATTGCAGTCATTCATAGTTAATTAACATAGCATTCAAACAGTAATATAATCAGATGATTCCATTGATTGGAATGAAATTACACACCAAAAAAAGAAATTAAAAGTCCAAGCATTGATGTACCTTGTTTTTAAAAAAATCCCTGTGAGATTGATTTACTGTCTCTTCCCCAAAAAGTAAGTAATCTCCTCATGCCTGTTATTATCTTCTGATTAACTATGCAGTGCCACCTGGTGTGCAGATGGGAAGAATATTACACATCAAGAGCTCTGTTCACACCCACCCACACAGATATAAACCTACGTGGCAAAAAGTGAACAGATGTTCATTTTGCTTGTGCTGTAGGAAAAAATTGTGCATCGTACTCCTGATTCATAAACTAAATTTGGAGGACATGAAATCTGCATATGGGGCCCGTAGGCCCATGGCCAGCACAGACATTTATGGAGGAAATATGTCATATTCAAAACAGTTCTCATTTCAGGTTGTCAACAGGCTTTTATTTGTTTGCTTCTCTGGTTTTGTTTTACCTTGTATTTCTGAGTTTTCTTTTTCTCTTCACTTGCTGTTTCACTTATCACCTCCAGAGGGAAAAGCTTAGAGGCAGTCACTTGAAAACATATCCAGGATTTATCTGTTGGTTGGTTGTTTTTCAGAATTGTTTTCTGTTCCTTGGCATTTAAGATGTTCCCTAAAATTATGCTTTTAGGCCTCTCTGTGAAGACCCGTTTGGCTCAGCAGTAATGTAGCAAGTCATGTAAAAAACAATGCATCTTTGTTAAAGACAGAACGGTAGTACAAGCGTTGCGCAGCCTTAGGCTCTTAGGATCTTTGCCTCTGTTTTTGGAGGGTGTTTTGTGTTGCTTTGTATTATTCCAAAATTTCATAAGTGCTTTGACACTTCATGGGTGATACAGATTTTGCTGCAAGGAAACTGAAGTCTAAAGGCCAGATGAAACAGAAAAAGCAGGGATAAAAGTAATATGTTGGAAGGTAGTGCAGGAAAAAGTGGTGTTGTAAATATGATCAGCTAGATACTCAGAATAAATGTGTACCTAGCTTAGTTTCTGGTTTGCTTTTATTAATGCTCGAAGACAAGGATTGTCACTGTCTCAGAATGTTGCAAAGAGTACTTTTCACCCAGGATTTTAAAGGGTGACAACAGTGGCGTCAGTATCCCTATGCAGTAATGGAAAATACAGGCTGCAGAGTCAGGGAAAACACTTGGAATTACATTTTATTGTGACAAAGCAAAATAGTCAAATCCATTTAGCTGCAAAGAGCTGTGAAACTTTAGTAGTAGATACAAGAATGAAGTAATCGAGAATTTAGTATGAAAGAGGATCAAAACTGCACATTGAACTGCAACTGCATGTTGAAGTCCCAAGGAAGAAGGTCTACACAAGTCTGTGCAGTTAAGCACAGGACTTCTTTATAGTCTGTCTACTGGAGAGCCTTAGCTCGTGGCTCACAGTTTGGAGAACAAATGCACGCTTCTATAACACCGCATTTCTTAATTTTTTCATACGTCACGTGAACAGTATTATAAATAAATTACAACATAAAGTGGTGTAAAAATAAAATGTAGTTCTCAACATTCATGCTATTCTCATCTTCTGCTACTCTTTAATCCAAAAACATAGTGTTACCAAAAAACATAAGGAGTATAGGTATATTAGTAAAGGAATTCTCTGAAAGAACCTGTTCTTATATGCTTATAGATGTTTGAACTTACTTTTATTCCCAGTGCAGCATCTTCCCTGGAGACCATCAATTTACAAACATTCGGGAATTTTTATACTTGAGACATCTTTTTCTACTGTTGACATTTGTAGTAAGCTGTTCTTTCAGTTCTTACTACTAGTCCTTACTACTGCTCTTGATATTGGTGGAAGATTCCTAGTACACATCAGAAACAGTAAACAGTTGAAAGCTTTTAGGGCTCAGATGCACAAACCAGCTTATTTATTATGAATAGTCTTAGGACACTATTCAAAAAATACTAGTAATCTGCCCTTGGGCATCCTTAAGTTATTCACTTGCAAATTACACAGATTTTTGTGCTTTTATTTACTTATCTTTCCTACCAAAAAACTACTTAGCATAGCAATCTCTACATGTTTTACAAAACACTCTCCTTCCAAGATGCTGGACAGTTTCCCTGATGAACTGCTCATCTGAATATAATGGGAAAATCAATTTGATTCATGTTGTTTTAACAGTAGCTAAATTTTTTGTTATCTTGGCAGATTAATTAATCTAACATTATTTAGCACTTTTGGGGAGATTATTCAAGCATTTATTTTTAAGCATTTTGACATCTGAGAAGTACATAAGAAAAGAAAATATTGAACAAAATGGTGATGTTAGATACTGCGTTTTCATATTCTGATGTTGTACACTTCAATGCTTTACACCTAAAGAGCTTTGCTTGCTTACCTGTTGTTTCCTAAAGTTCACTCTGTGAGTCAGTTCCTTTTATCTTTTGAATGTACAAGTGTTAATTATGCTGCCATCTTTTTACTTCCACGTTAATATTCAGACACAGAATGAGCAACCATCTAAAATACAGCTGGTGAGTTGGTGCATATCTATTTACTTTAGTTCAGCTCTCCTTCCTTGTAAGAAGAGTGCATGTCATCCAATATGTATTTAATGCAACCAGACACTTTTGGAAATGTTATCCTACCTAGGACTATAGGAGGACAGACACAATACAAAATTTAAGAAATAGATTTAGAAATTCCTTACTTCCCTTCATCTTGCTTATGAAAGATAAAAGGCTAGTTAAAAACTTAGGCTTGTTGCATTAATTTTTTTTATTTTTAAAGATTGTACAGAACTAGGAAATGTATCAAACTTTTACTTGTTTAGTGCCAATTATTGATGAGAAGATGGCAAGCACTTTTTTGTTAATGAATAAGGTTTTAAGCAGTCTTCCTGTACATATTTATGTCTCATATTGTTTCTGAATTCATATTCCTTTCACTGCTCACTCAACAAAGGGGCGTATTGGCTTGTTGGTCGAATTGAATTGACAAGTTAAGACAAAACCTGGATTTGTGTGGTGGATTTGTAGTTGTTGAAGGACTTTCAGAGATTGCTTTAGGAAACCTCCTTGCTCGGCCACTTCTTTGCTTTGGGAGAGTGGTCTCCAGGAAGCCATTGCTGGGCATAGGCAGGACTCAAGGCTTCCATCTGACCCAGTGGTTGTCTTGTGCTTCTCAGTCATCTGCTGTCCTCTTCATCATTGATTGTTAGGCCTTTGCTGATCTAGGAACAGTCTGGTTTAATGAAGGGCAGTTACCTCATTTCAGGAGAAAATCCTGACACCTGGGTGTGCTTGAGGCCTATTTTGATCCTTCATATAACTTGGGGCACACTCACTAGTGATTCTGTTTGACTGGGTGGGATTCACAGTCTGAGGGCCTTCTGAGACCTGTAACCTTTTTTGCCTGTGGTCTGTGCCCAAGGCAATCCCTCAGTCCTTCCTTCAGACTCAGTGGATTAGTTGTAAAGCTTTCCTATTCCAGTAGTATTTGTCATTTTCTTACTGGTAGTTTTTAAAGGCAACAAATATCTGAGAAGAAAATTTTACACCTTTGCCGTAGTAAGTAATCCTTAACTAAACTATGTAAATATTTTTGCTTTTGTGTCTTGAATTTTGAGTGAGTAGAGATTATCCAGGCTTTTGAACCACTTATTGTGGTTGTGATACTTGAAAATTGTTCTTTACTATTCTAATCTCTACTTTTCAGAGATGCCAGTTGTATGGTGTTTTTACTATGGAATTAAAAGATACTGTATAAATACATATGTTAAAGATTACTGTGTTTATAATCAGGATAGAGCATATAAATGTTATAGTATGCATCACATGGCAAGGCTTTTGAAAGAAAGATTAACAGGTATGTAAATATTTCTTTGGGTTTCTGTAGCATACTGGTGTGTCCTTTAGGCTTACAAAATAGAGATAAAATTTGACATTCCTTGTGCACAAAATCACATAGATAGTCCTCTTTGTACATTTTATAGTATCAAACCATATTCAAAATTTGGCACTTTCTTAGTGATGTCGTGAGGTGTGGGGTATATACAATAATCAAGATTCACTGTTGGTCCTGTTACTGTTTTCAGTGTATTAATGCTAAATTTACTGTAAATTGTCTTTATAAAACAATATTTGAAAGACTAAAAGACAGAAGTACGTATGGTAAGTATTCAGAGTGTTTGGATAATGCTAATACAAATTACATGTTTATGTAACAAAGGAAAATATTTTCCAAACGTTGTCCTTGGCAGAGTTTTCTTTCACAGGAAATCCTTTGGCTATTGTTCGTTCATTTGTGCTAAAAATGTACTAAGCTGAACATGACCCATTAGAGAAAGTGAAAATGTGTTCAATAGCTAGTATGATCACTCAAAAGTCCCTCTAATGATCTTTGGTGATTAGTTTCATAGGAAAAAAAAAAGATTAATGAGAATTTGAACATCAACAGGTTTCAGCCAATTCATCTTTAATGTTAATACTGCCATTTTGTTGAAATTAGTAGTCACTAAGTAGAAAATCGTGGTATATTACTGTATTTCTGAGAATTTTCAAGGTTTTGTTTGTTATTGTTTCATTGATGTGTTAGAAAATGATGTAACTCACTACACAATTCTAAGGATATTTTTGTTAGAAGTAATTCATTGTTGTTTGTGACTAATGATAATAGATGGTTGTTTATTTGAGTGTGGTGTGTATTTTTGAGTAGATTCTAGCAGTTTAGTAGATTGTGAAATTTCAATACCTGGTTGTTATATTTAAATTGAGATGACATCATTAACCACTATCAAAGACCATTTCTCAACAGTGCAATGTTTATAGCTTTTTCTGTAATACACTGGAATTTGAAAATGAGAGTGGAACATATCTTTGAAAAGGAACAGTTATTCTAATTTAATAGTTAGTATATTGCTTTTTAGTTAGGCATTGAAAATATCACAATTCATTATTTCAATATAGAGGTGACTTAAACATAATTGCTTTTCTGTTCATTAGGAAACACAGGCTTGATGCTGCTGTTACGGCCCAACACAAATCTCTTGTAGATGAAAAATGATGGCTAAATTTTTATCTGGGAGAAGATTTTTGACCTTTAGAGAGTTAGATAAGGGTTACTTCAAAACAAAGAAAAATGGTCCCAAGAAGATTTTACATTCTTGGGCAACCAGATAGCAGCTGTTTGCATTTTTATGGTGCTTGTGGCTCCTATGTTTGATATTCTGCAACTGTGTTGTTTTGAAATCTTAGCACTTTTTAGATCACAGGGACATAAGAGTCTTAATACATCCACTACACTGGCAAGTTGGTTCCTTATTTTTCAGATGCAAATATGGGCCTTTGCATGTGCTGAATGTGCCCTTTATTGTATTGAAGCATAGAAAATACACATTGTAGCTCAGTCACTTCTGTAGACTTGCCATGCTTGCAAGAATGGAATGTGTTTAATCAGCCTTGCAGAGTGAATAATCATACATACAAGTGTGGCATTCACTGTTCATTCAGAAAACTATAGAATTTGCAAACAAAATGTTTAGTCAAAGGAGGGTTGAGTGAATTGCATCTGTGGCAGGAGATGGTAGTTGTTTTTAACTGGAAGCCACATTCATTGCCTTTAATTTTTCACTTGGTTGGTAACAAAAATGTGAATCATGCACCACAGTAGATCACTGGAGGGAAGCATTGTGACGTGGTGTGATGTGATGCTCTGCTGAGAGTGAGATTTGGGTTCTGGCTATTGACCTTCTGGCTGACTTCATTCTTCTGTACTATCATATGAGAATAGTGAAACTTAGAACTAAAAGTGTTATAAAAGTGCTCAGTATTGTAAAAGTGCTGTGGAGAAGCTAGACTGTTCTTGCTGTCAAACGTTCAGGCTGTTTCTTGGAGCTACATAAATCTTCATTCCTAACCACTTGCAATTTGTGCTGCTTCCCCAGATTTCATTTCTATTCCAGTATTTTGAAAACGATATGTAATGACTAGAGTAGCAAATTAAATAATGCAAATTTTATTTTGCATTATTGGCATGACTCCTGCAATTTCTTAATGATCGCAAGGAAGCTGAAATTTTTTACCAGGTAACTTCTTACTCACATTGTACCATTTTTAAAAAAAATTCTCCCCTGTAGGATTATGCTGTTAAAGGTGTATTGTTTTCTGAAATGAAATTTTAATAATTTATCAAAAATGAAATGTATCCTGCATAGTGCCTGGTATATATTTATTTCAACATTTCAGATATGAAGAGATCTTGACCAGAAATAGTTTGCTTACATGGTTACATTTTACTTACATATTGGAAAAGAGCTTTGAAGACAATGTTATTGCATTTGTGTTGCCGATTTGAAGAGCAGCTTGACTTTGTTTCCTTTCGTTCTGAAAGAAAAATATGCCTCTGCTTATATAACACTCCTTCTAAAACTCCTTGTAGTAAGATATGCTGTGCAGTAGGGGTTTCCATATTTCTAATAAGGATGCAGTAGTATAGGGGTCAGGGACTAACCAGTGAATAAAAGTCAAAATTCAAAATGAGGTGCCTTTCCTGTTTAGCACTGGGCAGTGATAGATACTGATAATGTTTGATTAATGAGCAGCAGCTTTGCAGTGGGTGAAAACATCTGTAAGAAATGATTTATTATTTCAAAGGTATTGGAAACTTACCTTATCTTGTAGATTTAACTATGTGTGCCTGAATAAAATAAATGAGATGCAACATGTGAAAAATGAAAACACATTACTTGTAAAGGATGTGTCACAAGCAGGGTTTTTTTGTTCAAGTACACTTTGTCATGGGGATTTGAAGTGTTGCTCTGAATACAAATAATTTAACTGGTTCATAAAATCAACCTAACTGGAATTCTTGCATCTTTCATTGAGACAGAAATGAGGGTTAAACTCCATATGCTGGAACTTCCCTCAAATGTTTGCATTTGGCACCATATACAGCTGTTCAAACTGCACAGATGAACAGAAAGGGTTCTCTCTTAGATAATAAGAAGGAAAAAATTTATTGATGCAACTTTAACATTGAAATCAGGAAAATTAATTCATTCGTAGTGTCATTAAAGTTTGTAGATTTGCCTTAAATGTGTTTATGAACAAAGGTCTAATTCCCTTCTCCCTACATAAGCTGTGTTTTAATATGAACAATGGCTGGAGGTTTTACTTTTGTGCACTTCTGCACTAGTCTTGTAGTAGCTGAGTAAGTCTTCTAGACTGCCCTTAGTTTATAAAGTGATGTTTTTCTTTCTGTGGTATGTGTCTGTGTGTGTCCATCTGATGTCAGGTCCCTTGATTCTATTCAGAGCTGCCATAGAGTTCCAATCATGTAGAGCTAATAATGATGGTGTAGACTCACCTCCACGAAACTTCTGCATGGGTTCAGGCAAGTTGGAGTGCCTTGACTCCAGCGTTAGAGAAAACTGCCTTTTCTCTAGTTTTGGAAATTGGTAAGGTGGGACAGTGGAAAGCTACAACCTGCTTTATCATGTCCTTATACCAGGTCAGTGACTGTGGAGCACTTCTCTGCAATAGGGAGATGCTGTTCCATAAATCTACACCTATTATTTGTGTATACCTTATCTTCTTACTTTTCTAATTCAGTAGGCATCTAAAATATTTTTCCTCTTGGGATTCAGCACTGATTACTTCAGTGTATATAAACAGCCAGAAAAAAAAGATGTATTTTCCCATCATGTAAAGAAAATATAACCTGGTAAAGATTTTAATAAAGTATACTGATTTTTTTGTAAAATCAGGTAATGTACTGCTATGTCCCTTGAACTTATTTTCACACCTCGATTTGTCTATGGAATTTAGTGCTGAAGAGCTATGATGTAGCAGTTATGTAGTATTTAGTTACTTAGGGATATCATTGTTTATCAAAAGTTTTGTTTAATATTCTGTTAGATTCTATTCACTGCATTTGCCTTCCTCACATACAGCCTTTTCTGCTCTGTTCTTCATCTTGTTTTGATCTTACGGGCTCCTCTATTGTAGGAGTTAGAGAGTAGAAAAAAGCACTTTATCTTCAATTCTCTTTTCATAGTATCTCTGAAATAAAAAGAAGAGGAAATTAATCTTGTCCTCAGACCATGCCTTCAGCCAGTTCTTTAGGGTCCTTGAGTAATATCATAGCTTTGTGTTAGAAGGTTCTCTTGTTCGTGGAGAGGTTTGCTCGTCCTCTCATCAGGCCCTAGAAGTTATTTTTCTAAGATGTACTAGACAGTTAAAGCAATTATGAAAGTGGAGGGCATCTGGTTTTACTGTCACTGAGTTTCATAAAATAGAGCTCCAGCAGTGATAGCAACTCCCTCTCTTTAATGTGGAAGCCACAAACTGACTACATTAAAGGAGTGACCTTTCAACCTACAAGCTGAGTGGAATTAGAGCAGCTTGCCAACCATGAGGCCTTGGTAGTATCTCTGCAGCAGGTGTTGGCCTAGAGAACATATGGAAGAACAGCTGGACACTAAGTCCTGTGAGTCCTCACAGGATCCTGACCCATGTATATTTATAGGGAGAGGGGGGAAAAAAAACCCAAATCAAACAAACCTAAAGAAGGAGATAATCAAAATTTATAGTGATGCTACATGGTTGTTGCAGTAATTTAGTGTTGCAGCCAAATTGAAACTTGAGAATCAAAAGCTGTAAGAAGCATTGTAAATCTGATAATTTCTGTGCTGAAGGATCTGGATCCTGTCATCGGGCAGCTAAGTCTATAAGCTATAAGGCGTGGAAGAGGACAGAACTGCTGCAAGCCCATATGCAGGCTTTTATTAAAAAAGGTATGTAGAAAGCTGAATACAGTTTTTCCCCTTCCCTTGTTCTGCACCAAATGCACAGGAAAAAGGTAGTACACCTTTAATGGATATATCTTTTATGCTCTTTTTCATTGTCTTTGTGTTTATTCATTACTATCAGCTTCTGAATTAAGCTGGCAAACAGTGTTGTAGACCACCTCTAAAATGCCCCCAAGTTAAGGTTAGGGTTTAGGACAGAACTGTTATTGCTGCAGTCCTATGAGAACAGTCTTGGGTTTATCAAGAATCTAGTGAGGTTTTTCACATGAAACTTTTTTTTTTTTTTTCCCACGCTTTCTCTTTAGTATCTTTGTTAAAAAAAAAAAAAAATACAGCCAAACAGTGTGTAAATTTAAGAATAAAAGTTCTGGTCTTGTTTCAACTGAAGTTATTACTAAAGCAGTTGATGGAAGCCATGTGTGTGGCATCTAATGTTTGGCTTAAATGAAATCTGTGTAAGCTTTTAAAGCTGTATTATTATGCATTAGTAATAACAAGTTTGATGCCTGGCCCTTTATATATGTGCAGAAATAGAAAGAGTAAAAGAAAAACCTTATGATGGCTTTTCCTTGCAGACCTGAGCAGGAACCGCACAAAATACATACTTATTGCTCTCAAGAGTGCCAAAACTGTGCATCTACTACTGCTTCTTGACATCTCACCTTTTCTAAGCACTAAATACAGCTCTTTGAGCATCACCATTTTGTAGCAGAGACCTTGCCTTAAAGGCGCAAGAGAACTTAAAGGTTGTGAGACAACTCAGGTTGAAAGGACAAGGTCATTCTCCATATATATATATATATACACACACAGAAATCCAGTCTTTGTGGCTAGCACTTCACAGATAAGTTTGTCCCAAGACTGACTTCTAGTTAAGTGGCTTAGAAGATGAGGCAACAGAACAGGAAAGCGAGAGCCTGGTTTAAGCAAGCAATATACATTGCAAGCCTTGTTCAGAACAAACAATCATTTAGCAGCCTTTAGCTCCAGTTTGTCAGAACCTGAGTTTAAAAAGTGAATTGACTTTCCTCACGTATGCATGCCTCAGCAAGCACGTGTGAGAAGGAATCTGCATCCAGCATTGTTATTGCCAAGCAGGACATGCACTCTGAAAACAGCATCTTCTGCCATACCTTCTCAAGAAGGACACCATCCAAGCACTGTGAAATTTTTATCCTTTACTTGTTGAAAAGTGTTTCCAGCTGCTCTTAACTTAATGTGGGGATAACTCTTTGGTATGTCACTTTTTTACTAAAGGAAGGATGCTGACTCTTGATTTTTCTTCCTTACCAGTTGTACGTATGTCAAGGGTTGTTGCAGCTACAGTTTTATTTCGATCAATGCACAATGGAAAGGAACAGTGCCAGATATAGGTAAGGGCTTGAATCCATGGCTCAAGTTCAATGTGTTTTGTGTATAACAAGCCCACCTTACTAGTCAAGACAGGCTTCCTGCTACATACTTAAAATAATTTGGAAAATCTGTGACTGAATATATTGGAGCCATATCTCATACTTTAGTTAAAGAATAGTAGGACCTGATTGTATAATAGTTGTAATGTTTATAGGTGAAAGTTTTTATACAAGGTCAAAAAAAGTATTCTTAAATTTTTAGATAATTTTTCATTATTCTAAAATAATTTTAAGTGTCTAAACTGATTTGCATATATAAAAACCTGTTATTAGGCTTTGCTTTAAGGTGCCTCTTAAAGCTCCTGCCTCTTTAGAATCTAAATGTATGTTTTATTGGCATTTTTAAATTTGAAAACAGATTCAGGACTTGGTGCTTCAACTGTGCGTGGAAATGAACGGCAAATTATAAGTATCCTTACTTAAGTTGGGAATTATTCCCAAAGCAAGTAATATTCACAGCTGTTGAAATATATTTTGTAGTCATCTTAGTGGATGTATTTTATCCCAGGGGTATGCAAAAGTCCTGTGTTCAAGCCAACATTGTTTTGAAAAGGCATTGATTTGGAGCCCTTCAGCTGTCATCATTTTCCAATGCAGTGAAACTTGGATAATAAACTATAATACGCAAGAATTATGAACTAATGCTTCAAGATAAAGTTCATTATGTCATTGTGTGCTTTTAAAATCCTGTGCTATTTTTGCTCATGTTCTTCAGCTGGGATGGAAGTGTATCTATAACAGTATGACTAATTATCTTTACCTGCATTTATCACTAAATAAACTTCACACAAGACAGCAAGATTGTTTACTTAAGCAGTATAATACTGAGAATGGAAGATAGCTCTAGAACATAGAATTACGTTGCCAGAATGGCACTATTTATTAAGCTATGATAACACTAATGTTCCTCTTTGATGTATAGCATGTGCGACTTCAGCTGAACTTGTAGAGAGCCTTAAGGATGTTTCATTGAACATTTAGTATGGCAGCAAGCCAGAATACATTTAGCCTAAACCCAGATGACAGGTTGGTAATGAGGTAGTGATTGATGACCACTGTTTCAGTATGAAAACCTGCTTGATATGCTGGGGGGGAAATGCATTGCTAGCTCCTTTCATTTCACTCCCTCTGTATTAGTTATTCTTATTGTAGAGGAGTAGCATTGGCTGCTGGTTATTCAATCCTGGTTTCACTTTTAGATGAGAATCGAGTGCTTAGCTGAGATTATGTGTAATTCACATCTTAATTTTAATGGATTTTTATTATCAAAAATAACAGCAATTATATCACCTATGAAACACCCTATAATATTCCTAATACCTGCCTCTGTAATACTGCAAGTCCTGTGATTCACCTTCTGTGCCATCTAAACGACATTGCTTTCCCTTCTGATATAAAAAGAGAAGCTTGGCGCAAAGGTTGTAAAACATTGCTCAGGCGAAGAAGCCTGAACAAAAGACTGCTGTTTATTTTACTTAGTCCTCTTGGATGTTTCATTGTAAAGATGCTTTGCACCGCTTATTGAGATGATGGACAAACTTGTTCTATGCACCAGGAAGGATATTTAAACTCTTGTCCTTCAGCCTGATTCCTGAAGCCTGATGTCTGACGTAAAAAGAGTTAGGAGGAGGCAGCAGAGGACTGTAAGGGTTATATCCATAGCTGTACACACTGAGGGTGTATATTAGATGTCCCCAAAGCTACAGGATAACTAATGGGATCACATTAAGGCCTGGTTAGAAATCACCCAGGGATGCAGCAAAGGGCGCTAGGGTAGCATAAATATCCAGTGTCAAGAGAGGCTCATGATTAGTGTTTTCCCAGGCAGAAGTGTCTCTTGGTCAGGACTGGGTGAGGAAGCTTGTCAGCCTAACTGGAGTGATATTAAACTCCTTCAGAGCAAAAATGTGAGCAAGAAAAATTGGAATCAGTGGTAGAATCAAAAGCCAGAATAAGGACACGATGAAGCAGGGCTAGGGCAGTTTCCATGCCCCTCCTGCAGCTCCTGGGGATGTAAGGGAAGTGGTCATGCCCTGTGGGGGTGGACTGGCTATTTTTTTGACCAACCAATGCAATATCAAAAAGACAGATTTGCAGTGTCTTTGAGAACATGCATGGAAGCCAAATGAGGGATCCTCTTTTGCTGGGGTTTGCTGATGGTCCTTAATGACAGAACAGGTTTTGACTTGATCAAGGTGTGTATCTCTGAGGCCAGTTGAGGCCTGTCTGACACTGCTCAGCAGCCAGGAAACCTGTAAGAATTATTTTATGTTTGGGCTAGTAATGATCAGTTTGGGCAAATCCAGGAGAGCTTCTGGCCTAACTCCAAGAAGGGATAAAGGAGTGCACAAGGCAGAAAGCCACTGGATTTCCACTGATGTATGAACTGGTGGTGACTACATTAAAAAGTGGTTTGTCTGGTACCATAGTTCCCTTTTTGGGATGACTCTGGGGAAAACGTTTTTATCTGCTTGGGAACCCGTCCAGGAACGTACAAAGTAAGAACTAAGGTAATCAGTAATACCTTTTGGTGGCAGAGAGGGTCCTTGTGGAGTTACAGTAGTCTTTGGAGAAGACCCAAAAGAAAAGGATAGTCAATCCCATTGTCAGGCACAGGAACAGGAGACAGCCACAGTGCAGGGCTGGATTCAGATACGCAGTGCTGAAATTTATCACTATATGCACAAACCAAAAATGATTGGGACTGGAATCATTCAGGTCCTTTAACTCCCGCAGAAGCAAAATTAATGTTATTTTCTTACTAAACCATACCCCTTTGATGTTTTCTTTCTTCATGTGGCTTTCACTTTTTGTCTCACTCAGAACCTTTTTCCAAATATCTGTTTATTGAACAGTAAGTTCGTTAGGGAACACTGGTCTCCTTTTTGTTTGGAAGGAACCCACGTCACACATGTTCAATACTTAACATAATGCTTCAGAAAGTAACTTTTAGCTTAGATATGTTATCATTTGATGGGAACTTACATTCCATAAATTCCTGTGTATGGCTGTAGCACCCCCAGGGCAGGTGTTCTGTCCTGAGAGCTGCAGAATTAGCCAATTCAAGTTTGAATTAAGCATTACTTTCTTATGAATGTTTTGATCAATTTTGTCTAGTGCTCACGCTTACAAACTGTCCCTAATTGAGACAACCACATTTTGTTGCTCACTGACCAGTGACAGGATGGAACAGGTCCATTGAGTTTTACTCTATTCCTAGAAAGACCTTAATTTTAACAAGTAGTGGCAAGTGAGGACATAGTCTTTGGGTGGAGATTAATGGCCATATGGTGTTGTTGCTTATACACTGGAAAGCTTAGTTATTTACTGTAAAATCTGACTCGGAATTCTAAATGCAAAGCAGAAACTCCTGCTTGGTTTGTTTCCATAACAACATACAAAACAACATCAATCACTTATAGTAGATCTCCACACTCCACAATTAGGGATGCAGTTTTAAGAAGTGTGGGAGGAGTTGTGTAAAATGTTTTTATGTTAAAAACAGCGTTAGGCCTTGTTCTCACAAAAGCTTATGCACGGACCTCACTTTACACAATGTAAGTAATTCCACTGGCATTTATGGCTACGTCTACACAGCTCTGATGCAGTGTTTGGAGTGACTACACACCATGCTCTGTGTCTTGTTTGAATGACGGATCTATAAACAAGGTTTGCTTGAGAGGGAGCTTGCTTTCTGTACAGGGAGATCACTTGGTCTGGACTCGAGGTTTACCTCAATAGACAGCGGCAACAGACCACTTTAACTTACAGTACATGGACTTCAGTATGAGTGTAAATGTTTGCAGTACAACAACCTATGATAGACATTGTAGAAAAAGTGATAACAAGAAAAAACTACTCAAGGCTCTTTTTATATGCAGGAAAAGAAATATAACGTTAGCTGTGTATGTTTTTAATGTAGAATTTTTAAGCCAATGGGACATCTGCCAAAAGTATATACGATATTTTTCTGTGGTATCCGGTGTGTTCATGTCATCTCCGCACTTTCTACAGCGTAGCAGTCAATGATGGATACTGCCGTATACAGCTGTTACAACACAATAACTTCTTCAGTGAGGCTGTTCCACAGCCCCCTTAACCCTTGTAGTGATCTACAGATTGAGAAAATTCCAAATCATCAAATGCAAGGTATTACTTCTCCACTAGGCTTACTACTTTGCTGGAGAATTTTTGTTGTTGTTGTTTGGTAATCTTGTTTTTTTCTCCTTTTTTTGTTGTTGCTGCTTTTTTAAATACACGTTGTCTATATTTTGAAGTATCAACCTGAAGTACTTTAAGTTCTGACGTTTTTTAGGGCAATGATATAACTAAGTTACAAGAAAACATTTTTCTCCAAAGCAGCTTGTAGCTGACAAATCCCTGGGCCCCTAGGCAAGTGGTGTTTGAGTGTTGTACTTCCAGTTGCTCTAGAGACAATGATGGCATTGTGAGCCTGGAAAGGAAAGACTGAATGGGAAAACCCTGCAGAAAATGTTGGAGAGTTGGAAGAAACAGTAGATAATGGGGAAGCAAACAAGAAAAATATATCTACAAGGAAATGTAAATGAACAAATTGAGGAAATATAAAGGAAGAAAATTTTGATATAATAGAATACATACACTGAAAAAAAAGCAAACTGGAAAAATAAAAGCTGAAAGATGTGAGCAATAGCCATAAAGAAGATAAAAATTGAAAGGATTAAAATTAATCAAAGAGCTCATATAGCTATTTTAGCTACATTTTCGGTAGTTTCCTCCCTTTGGTAACACAGATATCAGTTTTTTTTCTTTAAAGTAAAAGAATAAATGAATGGAATAGATGTGTTTTGCTGAATTGAGATCCTTTCTGTTCTTTGCAAAACATTTGTCACATATACCAAGTAAGATCTAAAGTTAAAAAAGAGAAGTATTTATATAAATACTTATACTAACTGGTCAGTTGTAGTAAGTTGAAAGATGGGGTAATGTGTCTATTTTGAGGATTTTTACATTGGTTTTGATTACATTACTTATTAAACTGAAAGAAGCAACATATTAAGTCAGCCAATATATATAGTTTTTTTCTAAAACACAATTAAATCACAGCTAAGGTTGCTAGGTGACAGGTAAGAGAAGATGTATAATTAGACATGTCCAAAAAAAGTCAAATAGTGGAAACCAGTAATCATGAAGGCAGGCTGCTATTGTCTGTGCTGACACCAAGTGACCATCTCATTCAAATGTACAGTTCATTAAACAGTCACCTCCTGTGCTGCTTCTGCAGCTGAGCTCTTACTACTCTGTGTGGAGTCCATAGAAACAGGAGGACTTTTAATTAGTGCTAATTTTGATTTGCTCTCTGAATAACCCTTTGACAACATATTATTCCTAGGTTTTTAATATTAGCATTCACATGTTTCCCAAAGACAGAGGATGTAGCTGCCCACCAATACGTGCGAATCTTTCTACCTGTGTCCACTCTGTACAGGCTACTGGCAAAATAGCTGTGGTGAAACATGGCCTGTAGGTATGTTCCATCTCCTTAAAACAAGGAAGGAAAATAGTTGCAAAAATAGACATTTTACAGTAACTAATAGATGTTGGAGGCTTGATTCCTGTTTCTAGTCATAGAGGAGAGTCCCTCCGGACTCCAAGGCCTTTCTAAAGACCATAGAGAGTGGCCTTTAAGGATATTGCCCACTTCTCTCAGCACCTTGATTCATGTGTAGGACACAAGTGGTCTGAGTGCCTCCAAAGCTCCAGCTGAAGGAGGTAACTGTTAAGACAATGCTTGTGCTAGCACTATCTTAGGCAGGAAATAGCCTGCATGCTTCCAGGACCATAAAGATTCTGGTTATGAAAGATCCGCCATTCCAGCACTTTAAAATCCTGTTGTGTGAATGCCCAAGGGCCATCACAACCTTGCGTATAATGTATGGTCCTCAGCAAATCACTTAAATTTCTTTGCACGTGTGTAAAGTGCAGGGATAATTGTTTATCTGTTATCTGGATACCGGATAGTTTAAGGATTGACTGTGTAGCACCTTGAAAACAGAAAGCACTACAAACAGTAAAGTGCTGTTTGTTACGATTGGTATTGAAATAACTCATGCAGCCAAGCATAGAATAGCTTGTGGAACTGCTTTGCATTTCTACATGCTATGAAAATGGGAAGAAGGTGTTGCTCTAATATCACTACCTTCATTTTATTAATTTCATGGCTCTTCCAGTACAGCTACCAATTCTGCATGTTGCATTTGTTACACACTTAATTGCAAGGCTTCAGAAATTTTAAATATTCTGTTTTCTTCTTCAGTGTCAAGGTAACAATGGCATTTATGGTGTGTTTCTGATGGCTCCATTTGCTGTATCTCTTTTCAGGTTTTTAAGTAATCTTAGTTGGATATATGATTTACCTTTTAATATTCCCCTATTCTGTAAAATTTATATAATTAGGAGCTTTGGTTTTCAGTACGGTGTTCTAAACTATCAGTGTTAGTGGCTGAATGGATAAATAAGTAAATAGCCAAGTTCCCCAAACCTTCCCTGTGGTGCTTCAATAGTAATCTCTTTATATCTGGCAAAGACTGCATTGAGAAATAGTTTTGGTTCTTGCCCCTTCAGCAGTTTCATTGTTCAAATATTCTGAAACGTGGCTTAATTAATTACTTTATTGAGCTATGAGTCTCTGAAAATGGCTTTTTCTTTTCTGTTAAATTGATGATGGAGATGCCCATGGAAAAAAAGTAGCTGTCTGATATCTCAATATATATCTGCTCAGCATTTGATTGCAGACTCAAGGGATGTTATAATCCCAATCCCTCCCCTCAAAAATTTGAGGGCATGGGCTTTTGGAAAGTCCTGTGCTTTATAGGTATGGAGCTGTATCTGTGCATATATTTGTTTGGTGATGTGATTGTCAGCGCAGGGTTATCAAGCTGATAGTTTTTGTCGCACATGCTATACTTTTAACATAAAGAACTGATTTTGCATTTGAATGCCTAAGTGAATACTTGTTTTCTACTTACATGTATAAATAAATAAAGAAATAAAGTGCTGGTTACCAGAATGCAGAAGTCAGAGGTAGATTTTTTATTTTTTTTTTAAAGCATATGATTCTGTTTATGTGGGTCTCTCCCTTCTCACACAACTGTTGTTGCTGCTAAGGTTAATTAAAGTTATTCTGTGGCAAGTGTTCAAGCAGGCATAATCTAATTTTACAGGTGAAGCAAAACTAATTTATTAAAAATACTAATGTGAAAGGCTTGGTTTGGTGTAACTGATTTGGTGATGCTGAACTTCTGAAAGACAATTTTGTCAATAGAGCAGTGGATGTACAAATCAATATTTCCATCTGCATGGTGAGATTTTTACATGGACTTTAAGGAAGCTCCAGTATTGAGCAGTATCAGTTGTAACCTGTTAGAAAATTATATCAGAAGTAGAATTACTGTTCTTATGTGTTGTGATTATTCACAACTGTAGGTAGTGGTATTTAAGAAGTTGGTTTGGAATACTAATAACTTAATCTGAAAATGGAGGAAAATACTATTGAAATTTTGATTTAAAGTCCTTAGTCTTGTCCTACACTCTTATTTTACAAGATTAGTGAGTATGTTTGTTGCATAAGAAAAGCTCAAATCTATCACTTACTGGGAAAGGGGCGGAGTGACAAGATGTGGTTTCTGCAAGCAAGTATGTATGGTACTAAATGGAAGCATGTGAAGGAGATTCTGGAATGAGGAAGTTTCAAAAATTACCATTCCAGCCTTGTGTGAGAGCTCTGTTTTCTAATTTTCCATCCTTGGCTTTGTTTCTATGTAACATGGGTAGGTGAAGAATGGGTCCGATTCCTAGTACACTGCCACTGTCTAGAAGAGACCTGTACCGTATAGAAACATATAGGGCATGCAGAAAGTGCCTATAGGTGCCTGTGCATTTATCTTAATTTTCTGTGAATATCTGGTGCCTATGCCCTAGTAGCGAATACTTTTCTTTTACCTAACTCTATTAGTGGATTTTTCAAATCCCAGATGAAAAATTCAGAAATCCTTCCATGTCTTAGGATCTCAACCAGGGGGTATTTGATAGAATCATAAAATAGTTGCAAGGGACCTTTGGAGATTGTCTAGCCTAGCCCTCCAGCTCAAAGTAGAGTCAGCTAGAGCAAGTTGCCTAGGATTGTATCGAGTCAGGTTTTGAACATCTTTGAATATGTAAGAAGGCTTGCTCTGAAAATCTCCTGGCACTCCTGATGTTCTTTGCCCTCAAGGCACTCTCTCTGCTAAACTGCACATCGGTAATGTAGAGACATACAGGTCTTTTGGAAGACAAGGTATGGATCCTGAAGACACTTAGGCCCAAATCAACCAGAGTATTTAGGTGCACACCCAGGAAGGGGTTTGTTTGAAGTGCTGTATTCAGTTTGGTCTGTAACACCAGACTTTCTTGGGCTAATCAACGAATCATGAAAGCACAGAAATTAACTTCAATTCCTTTATGCTACAAACTTGCTACATTCTATGTCTTCTTTAACAGAAATATTGTCTGTGCAAATCATGAAAAGAGACTGAGGCTCTGTGCTTTCATGATTCATTGGTTAGACTGAGAAAGTCTGATAACTAACTGAGAGTTTCCAAACAGTGTCAAAATATTCAGTGGCAAGTTGATGTTGACATAATTCAAGCTGTATTAATAAAGTTGTATTAATTTTGTCTCTATGCAGAAATCAGGGCATTTAAATACTGACTTTGGTCTGGATTTGATCCAAAGCACAGTGAAGGACCTAATCCTGGGAACAACTAAACTTTTTCTTTAATTGTGCAGCACTTGGTCTTTGTCAGATAGTGGCCAGCACATCAAGCAGGTAGGTCTAATACAGGACAGACAGCTCAAAACAGTGAAATAATAAAATAGAGTGACTCCCAAGTGGTCTTTATTTCAGTGAGCCTGGTTTCAGGACCCTCACAGAAATGTATCTTCCGTTTACCTCCTGAGGATTAGTAGAAAAGCTGCATTTACTAGAACTGCCAAATTTTAATTTTGACAAAAATTAAATCTGCTTTAAATGAAAGAATAGCACAAACTGCACGTTAAATTTATGATAGTGGCACTGGATTTAGGCACTTGAAAGCAATTTCAAGGGCAGATTTGCATACAACAGAAACCTGTAAGCAAATGGAAAGTGCTGTTTAGAATTCATAGAGGAACAAGATGCACACTTCATCTCTGATATAATTTGTCTTGAGATTTATGAAATAATTTTTCATCAGATTATAATATTTAAAGTAATTAAAGATACAGTTTGCTATTTAATAAACAATATGTTTTGTAACTTCATTAAAGATGCTGCCTTTCTTAATTGTAATGGTCCAAAAGGTTGTCAGTGAACTGTGTATTAACTGCAGAGATAATAATGATTTCATATGCTAATAATTTTTAAATGAATAACTCATGTAGTTTTTCAGCCACATGGGGAAAATAATTTACATTCCTAAAGCTTACTTTGGTATTAACCCCTTTACTTGGGGAGAGTGGATATCCTTGCATAAAATGTTCATTTGTTTTACATTAGCACTAATGCAAGCATGTAGGACCCACCAGTGTGAAAGGATTAAAAGCGGCAGCATTAGACAAGCATGAACATTTCACAGAGAAGTCCTTGTTAGAGGGATGTATTGGAACCGTGTAACTTGATTTTCTAATTATTGATTGGATGCCTCTTGTTGTTGTTACTATTTGAAACTCCACTGGGAGAGAATCTTCCTGCTGTAGTACTGCAAATACAAAAATATGCAGCAAGAAGTTGCTTAAGGACTCATCAGCACCGTTAAGGACTCATGCTCACTCCTGGGTATGTTTGTGTGCCTGGACGAACATTAGTATGGCTCAGATGCTGTGTCAGGGGAACCGTACACTTTCATGAGAGTGTTTGCACCGTTAGCTGCAAGTAATTTTAGGCATCTAGTCATAACTTTCTGAAACAGACATCTCTCTGGACACGGCCATCTCTTCATGGATGGGACATAGGTTCCTATTTTGTTGATGCTTAAGTAACAAAAATTAGTTGCTTAATGTAAGTATAAATTTCCCATTTTTAATTTTTTACTTAGCCACCAAAAGAAGGAGCTTAAGAGGAGGAAGGAGCTTGTGTGCGTACCTATGCAGATTTCTGCACCCACAAGCCAGGTACCTGTCCCGTGATCTTTGGTGACAATGTTTCACTTCGTGTTCTTCGCTGTTGGCTGTTGAGGAGGCATTTAGCGCTCATCATCTTCGCCGTCATTTCTCTCTCTGTTTTCTGGGTAATAGCCTTACAGCGTCTGAGGTTCAACTGCATTATATTTCTGACCAGAAACGTACCAGTGCCAAACTTCGTGCCCTGTCAGCAGTAAGTGAAACACCCAAGGAAAACTCAGACACTTGACAGAAGTAGTATAATTAGTTAATAAAGACACTCTGTCTTTGGATAAAATTTCATATGGAATAGAACGTATACTTATGTTGTGAAAGGAAATCAGATTTAATTAAGGGATTAAAATAGGTAGACAATTTATGACTTCTTTTCTGTCATTGACTCTTACTCAGAATATGATCTGGTCAAAGTAGGGCATTGCTTAGTTATTTCCAGTATATGAAAGTATGCAGGGTTAGCAATATAGTTGGTTTAATGTTTCTCAGCTGATCTACTTGTGTTGGAGAATATCCCTTTAACAGGGTATTTACATAAAACTCCTTGATACAGCTGCTTTTAAAAGGAAAGGCAGATAAATATGTGCTTAACGATAAGGACATCAATGTGAAGTGGGTAGATGACCTGAGTGAGAAAGCTCATTGACCCTCCAGCATGTTACAAGAATGTCATATTTGTTGCAGCATACTCTACACCGACACACAGCACGTGACAATCTGAGAAGTTAAAGCCTCTGATGATGCATACTTACTATTCACCTGCAATTATAAAACTCTGTATGCTGTTTTTCTTAATTGATAGTGACACTGGAGCATAATCATGTTGAAAGTGTCTCTTCAGAACGTTGCTTTAAAGAAGTGAGTAAGAAAGTCTTCTCAGATGTTTTGATAGATGATTCATGGCACTGGAGCTGCTGACGAGGAGCCAAAATAGCCAAGCCTATAAATATGCAGTTACAAGAACTCTGGAAACAGGCATTCTGGTAGTGTGTGAGAGATTCAAAAAGCACTTTTTCTACCAGAGTAGGTTTCTAAAGTTGCTTTCTTCCTTTTCTACATTCAGATACTGTTGTCTAATTAGACTAATTGGCTGGCAAATTTGCCTTCTTTTAAATAAAATTAGTTTGGATGTAAGAGAACAAATAGTATCAGAAACCTGAATTACTCTCTTTCCATAATTGTTTCTTTTTAACAGAGCAGAACTAGGCTTTATTATTTCTAGGGAATTTCTGTTTAATTTACTATATATGACACATTTCCAGAAGGAATGAATATTGACAGACTATTTATAAACCTTTAAGCAAAGTAGTCATAATGGAATGACTGAGCTCCACCTTACCTGCAGCGGCAGTAATGGATACGGCGCTAACAAAAAAATGTTACCTGGTGGTATTTTAACAAAAGGAGCTTACTTTAAGTCAGTACATGTGCATTTTCCTGTGTTTTGCATTGCTTTCTGAAAATCCCAAATATGCTGAGGATAATGAGAATGAATGACAGCTTAGATGTGTTTTTTCCTTGAACTGCTGGTTGTATTAAAGCCACAGACCTACAAATCTATAACATCCGTTTGAGATGAGTTTGGAAACCAAGGGCTGCATTCTTTCATTCTTGGTCCAGAGATTAAAATTGATCACAGGAGACACGGGGGAGCAGATTTTAGTATCACAGCTCAATGTGGTTAACTGGGATAGTGCACGGCTTCTGTTCTACTTAACTGTGCGCATACAGGTTACAAATACTATTGATTGCGAGGGTCAGCGAAGGCTGGAGGGAGGTTATATTGCTTGATGCTATTTGGTAATTTTTAAGGGACAAGAGCTATGAACCCTCACAGCAGCTGGGACAGGTACAGTTTAAATCCGACAAATGGAGATTTATGCTTGTGTGAGCTGGCAAAGCCCTTCAGGTAGAAATAATAAATGGAAATTTGATAGATTGTTTTATCGTAGGTCAAATAATATGCTGTAGAAGAAGGGGAGAAAACCATTTAATTATTACCTATTCATCAGAATGCACTGATGATAGGTTTTCAGGTGTAGATCTGTGCTGCACAAAAATGAATAATGTTTAGAAGGTTTTTTTTGTGGCATCATTTTAAAATATATGTAGAGATGGTTTACCTGAAGTGATTAAAAAATGCAGCATAGGCGGAATGATATGGGAGTAATTACTAAATAAGCTTTATAGCGTCTTTTCGTTCTTCCATGTGGACGAACCTAACATTAATATTCTAAGATTTAAGATAAGACAATATAATATTTTAACAAAGAACTGCGAAACAATATTTATTTCTTATATTAAAATTTCAGAAAGAGTGGTAATCAGCAGCGTTTGGAAGACATTGCTGGTTTACACTGAAGACTTTTACATTAAAAGAAAGTTATACATGAATCCATGTTTTATTTTAATAGTATGAATAACCAGAAAGTCCTATACTTTGGAATTATTTAATGTGTGGGATTTTCTTCCTGGATAGGTAAGATTTTGCAGATATTTACTATAGATACAGTTAAATAGGGTGCAAAGCTGTAGTTGATCCATCCTATTGTTTCATAGTCACTATATTCAAATAGAATGGAAGCTATGGAAGTAGCATGCCACAGAGTAATAATAGTGGGTTTAAGAGGAATGGCTACAGTTAGATATTTCTGTGATTCTTAACTGTTTTATTTCATCAGATTTAGGAAACAGTATTATAAGAATCAGTGCTTGTATTTTTAATACTTTGATACCACCTATCAACTATTATATTACTATTATATCAAAAGTATAGGATGGTTTTAGTTAGTACAAGTTGATGTTGTCTCTGTACACCTCGTTGCAACTTCCTTTCTGTACAGCACCTGAGATCTGACCAGAGGTATTATTCCAGAATATTAATGACTTAATTATTCCTCATGTATTTCCACAGGATAACTGTGCTGCCTTTTGATAGGTAATTTTTGAACTGTTGCTTTGCAACAGTGTAGAGGCCTACTATTTATTTTTCTTTGTGATGCCAACTAAGCATTTGTGTCTTTTTCTTTGTGAATGTTTTCCACCAATTTTGTTATCATTTTATCTATTTCCTGCATATTTAGCATATGTAGCTTCTATTGATCCAGCTTTTCAAGATGTTTTCCTTTTTTCGTAATAAAAAATAAATATGAAGAGTTCTCTTCCATGCTAACATTTCATTTTCACTTTATAAATTTTCATTGGTTTTGATTATTCCAATATGCCAGTATGACTGCCTATAAACTGGACATATTAGGTAAGTTAAAATGAAGCTGCTTGGGGAAATATATTGTTGCTATTGTAATATTTTCTGCTGTCTTTTCAGACATCTGTTCCTCACTATCTCTCCATCCCGTTAATTTTGCTTTTGTTTCTACATATTCAGATATTCCGTGTTGTATAAAAATCACTTTACTCTGACATATGGTTTCTGAGATAGTAGATTTTTTGTGTCCTTCAAGTTACACAGTCCCTAAGGAGGCGATCATGCTCCTGTGACCACTTTGCTTCAGCACCATTTACTGAACAAGAGTAAGCACTGGGGCTACTTTCTTCTCTAGCATGGTACAAGCGTATCACACTGACAAATACTATCTGGCTGGTGTCTGGAGGAAACACAGCCCTGCTGCGTCTTTTCTTTGGCATGTAAGTGCTAGGAACAAACTTGCAGCAGGAAGAGGGATAGGAACTGACAACATTAGCATGTCAGAACTTAAATTTCAGCATCCCTGCTATGCCATTTCAAGGATGCTCCTGAATGATGACAGCTCACACCAGTGGTAAATTATGCCAGTGGTGAGAAGTGACCAAATTCCAGCCAGGACTAAAAACCCAGTTCAGCTCTATGGTAAGCAGAATGGAGCAAGTTCTTTTTTGTGGGTGGAATGGTACATTCTTATATTAGTGATGGATTTGACTGAGACTACTAAATGCATTTTTGCTAGTGACCTTTTCAGATTTGTCGCCAGTATAATAAATGTTACCAAGATGACATAAGAAAGGTTTGCAGCAATATTCCACTTTATTTTTTACGGCAGATGTTTCTTCAGTTCATCTGTATTACAATTTACAGAACTCTTATGTTCTACAAATCAAGATTTATAGCAAACTGTTCCAGTGCTTTAAGTCCTGCAATAAACAATACCAGGCAGAATAGAACCAGAAGGAAGGTAAGCAGAATTCTGCATTCATCCTTCTCTATGATGAGGTTTACTTCATAGTAATCTTCACATTTCAGCAAGTCATCTTAGGATGTCGGCTAGTGGAAGGACTAGGGGGAATGGATCAAAAATAGAGGCAGGTGGATTCAGATTAGATGTTAGGAAGAAGTTCTTCACCATGAGGGTGGTGGGACACTGGAACAGGTTGCCCAGAGAGGTGGTGGAAGCCCCATCCCTGGATATTTTTAAGGCCAGACAGGATGGCCCAGTGAGCAACCTGATCTAGTGGCAACTGTCCCCTGCCCATGGCGGGGGGGTTGGAACTAGATGATCTTTAAGGTCTCTTCCAACCCTGACAATTCTACAAATCTAAGTCCTTTCACTAGGACTACCATCTAACTTCCTAGCATCCTCAATTTGACTATTACTTCAAATATGGCAACCTTAAGTATTAGTTCCCAGCCTGAGAAGAAAGGCTAGAATTGCCGTCTATTCCTTAATTTAGGAAGCTATATATCTTTGTCCAGCCTAGTTTTGCTTCTTCTAGTGTGTCCTTTGAAGAATTATGTTTTAAAAACACTTAGTGATACTGTATGCTTCAATTCTGAGGTATGCATTTTAAGAGTGCTTTTAGAGGATAAGTGATCAAGTCAAACTGAGAGTTGAAAATCTTTATGGTGCTTAATTGAATACCCAGATATTGAGAGTTGCAAAATCACCACATAATTCTCCAGATATTTGTTTAATCATCTTGAAACATAGATGATTTTCACTAATATACATTGCCTTAGACACACTTGAGTGTTAACCCAATAATATTAGAGCTTCAGGTCCCATATGTTAACCACAATGAAATTAAGAACAATTAAGACTAGAGGTAGGCTGTGGAGCATAGGCTAAAGCCTTGAGAAGAGCTGGACTGATTACGATACAACCTACAACAACAGGGTGGACCCTGTAATTGATGGGGCTAATGTTAACTTTTAGTCGTTTTGGTAAACATCAGATATCAGTCTAATCTGATTATGGGATCACTAAATGTTGTGATGACAGAGCACAAGGCTGCAGTTTTATAATCCAAGCTCTGACATAAAATACTGATTGCATGGTCATAATCCTTATTTCCATCACTCACATGGATTGATTCTAAACTCTGCCTGTGATTCCTATCTGCAGTTTCTGATACCTAGCTCTTGTCAAATTTTGGCTGGAGATTTTTCAAAGAGAAATTGCATTATAAGAACTAATTTAGTTCTGGCTGATCTGACTGCTTCTGTCCTGTTACTTCAATACCACTTGCAAGAGCTCAGATCCCTTGCCTCTGTGTCTCACGTAGGAGCAAAGCAAGGTATGAGACCTCTAGACTGCATTACTTCCAGGTTCAGCTACTTATTCAGATGTTTTTAAAAGATACTATGGCATGAGCATAGCTGTTCAACTTAGAATGCCCTGCAGCAATTGTGTATGGCTCTTACTGATAGATGTGAAGGGTGTTCTTTCACATATAGTATACACAGTGTTCATTCTAACTTGACAGTAAGAAAAGGCTGATCTGAGTGTCTTGTAGTTCTTTAACTTTTTTCACTTTTCTATGAATGAGGCCTTTAGCTACCATTAGGGTATTATTCCTACAAACTTTGCAAGTGTACCTATTCCAAAGTAAAGAAATCATTAATAAAAAAACAGTTAAAAGGAGCAGTTATATTACAAAATAAATCTACCAGGCTTACAAAGAAAACAAATTTGAAAGAGCCACCTGCTGTGGAGATGAGGCAGTAATCTCAACAGCAGGAAATAAATGGAGAGAGGAAGAAAATACAAAAGCATAGACATTAAAAAAGTAATTAAAACACTTATCTCCATCGACATACATAGCAAACAAAAAAAAATCAACCACCTAGAAAACATACTCTATTGAACCTCACAACAGGAAGTAACAAAGCTGCCACCATAAAAAAAATCTCCAGCAAAACGAGAGAGATCCTTTAAAAACACAGGCCTCAAAAGTATTTACTAGCGTGTTAATCACTAATGGACTGACCTTGAGAGAAGCCGAGCACCTGCAGAGCATCTACAACTTTACTGGGAGTTGAGTCTTTTAGAGTCAAACCTTTAAAGATGTAGAAAGTGTAACTCTTTAGACACCAATGGCTTCCTGTTCCATTTTTTATGCATGTCATAGCACAAACGTTAATGGTACGTTTAATATAATCAGCTGTGTGGCACAGCTTAGGTACCATATTTGTTTAATGCATTTTGGTATAGTTTGTATCTAAATTGTTGTGTAATATTGATCTTTGGACAGCGATGTTATCAATATTGATATGAATGAATGTGACTTCTTATAAACAAATAGGTAGAGCATATGCCACTGCATGCAAATAGGTTCTCCCATGTCTAGGGGGAACTGTAAATTTGATACTTATGAGAATTTACTGTTTCAATGTTATCTTTCAAGAAAATACTTCAATGTACTCAAAATGCGTGGCTCGATTTATACAATTCATGGACTGTGTGGCATAAAATAAAACTGCTTTAAACACATAGATTTTGATCTCCATTTCCCCAGACCACAAACTAGACTTGTTGAAGGACAGAGCATTCAGAAATGTTAAAGGATGCTTATGTGCTTGGAATTTGCAGTATGCTCTTTCTTCTCTGCCATGGACCTTTGTAGTCATACTCTGACCATATGATACCTGTATCTGCACGTCTCTGGGCAAGTGTGAAATGCTATTGAAAGCATTACATCTGAAATATTTTTATATGATAGCACAAGGAGGAAGTTGGAACACTTGGTGCATTTAAAAGTCAGGGAGATGGGGCAAAATGGGTAATTTTCCATTAATTCAAAAGGACCCTTTCAGAAGGGAAATGGTGGATTTAGAAATTTACCTTTAAAGGGCAATTATCTTAGCTCTGTATCTACTTTAGCATGTCTGTTTAAGAAAATAAAAAACCCATCAAAAAAAAATTAACAAAAATAATTTATCAGTCTCTGTCCATCAGCTTTCCATGGCTCTTTCGCCCAGGTCACATGAGTGGGCACATCTTATTATTCCTATTCCTTAAACTGGCCAAAAGTGAGGTATTGCTGGTGCAGAACCTGTGCTGCCTTATTACTGGGCTGTGTTCAAGTTTCTTATGCTGATTAGCAGGCTGGGTCTCATCTTGTCTGGGCTTAGTATTTCAGGCATTGTTTCAGGAGAATTGCATTGCCACCAGAGCAGATACACAGGTTATCATAAATTTCTTCTGCCCACATCCAGTTTCTTCCGAGATTCATGCATTTTTCTCTGTACTTTTAGTAGGTTGTGGCAATTCAAGGCTTTCCACCTGGTCCTAGGATCTTCTGGGCCCACCTTTTTCAGCAGATCCCTGTTGTGGAGGCTTGGAAGGGCAGAACAAGAGTTTTCCCTGTAAATGTGATTTTTTAAAATCTTGTTTAACTCTGAAACATGAGCAGGTTTTCATGGATGTGGCAAAAGATGCAAAGACCTCCTGACACTCTAAATTTCTACATGATGCTTCATATCCGTATGACATGAGAACATTTAAAAACAAGCAAAAAAAACCCAAACAAAAAGTCCCATAAATTGGGGAATGGGGTTTGATGTTGGTTTAGGTTTGCTAGTTTTAAAAAGTAGAAAAAGGGATGTGCATAACCAGTGAATCCAATTTTGATTGTTTTCTTTTGAATTCAGTTTGGATAAATTTATAAATATAATTTCATTTTGAAACAGAGTGGAAAGATTCATTGTAAAAAAAAAAATGTCAAAATAGAGTGTCTTGGCTTTAAAAAAAATAGTTCTCGGTGAGTTCAAACAGAGATTGCATTCGCCAGCCTGAATTTACATTTTTACCTGAAATTAAGGTGCTAGTAAAAACAATTCAGCCAATTCTCATCTTGAAAATTCTCTTCCGTCAGGATAGCAACAGCTAAGAATGAAAAGAGAGGGAATATTCTTAGAAGATCCTAACTCTTGATTTGTTTACCTGATCCAGCTTAAGTTTTCTTCAAAATGTTGTGTTATTGCAATTGAAAATTAAGCGAACCAAACTTTTCAGCATTTGATGTGAGGAAAACCAGAAAACCTCACCCAGCTTTAGTAAGTTTTGTCCCTGTAGGCTACTGTGTATTTACACTTCATCTTCAGCTCCATGGTTGTTTTTTTTTTGTCTGGAGATTTGTTTTCAGTCAGCTGCCAGTGAAAACTACATTTGACCCTTACCAAGGACGAGGGCTTATTTTGTATGTCAGTTATTAAAACTGGCTGAGAAGTTAATTTGAAACTGCAAATCTGCCCAAACATGTCAGATTTAAGTAATCCAAACAATGAGTTCAGGTTCAGAAGGCATTCTTGTTTCTGGGGAGAGGGGATTTGATCAATATAGGAGAGAGAGATACGCTGTGCCCCTACTCCTGCTATAGTTTTTCTTTCCAGGCCAGGCTAATAGTTACAATAATAGCAGCAGTATTTATTTCCTTTTCAGAGTTAGCTGACTGATGTGTTGATGTGCCTTGATTTATTTGGTGCAGCAACCGAGTGGACTAGGTGCATTGCACTGCATGCCAATGCTTTGCATTCTGTATGCATCACTCTAGTATATTGCCTTGTATATATGACAAATTGGCTCTAATCGTTTAGCAATTCGTATTTCATCTGGACTATGGAATTGTGAGAGCATCTAAACTCTTATCTCTTTAGATGGAGGCGATGGATTTAACACTGCCGGTTTAGAAAGTTAACGTGCATCAGTATTGATAGGAAACGTATGTGTTTTTTTTTCTTTTTTTATATATATGTATGTATGCCTGCATATATAAAGGATAGGAAAATAGGACATTAAAGTTTGTGTTTTCCAAAGCCACTGTTTTCATTAGTGGCTAATGACTTTGGAAAGTATATGGTATGTTGGACGTGGGGGGATCAAAAGAAGGAAAGAGAGCTTCATAGTAGCAGAGTAATGCTTACTGAGAGATAGCTGGAACATCTGGAGATGAAAGGCAGGACCTGGCAAACTAAAGGGTCAGGAATAGAGATTAATTGCTTTCTATACTGTACCTGACCCAGACTGGGACCGTCTAGATTAGCTTTTGCAAAGCTGAACCAGATCTGTCATGCAAGCTGTTACTTTCTACTTTTTCTGTTCTTAGTAAATGCTGTTTTCCACAGCCCATGGGGCTTCATTGTGTGATTTGGGTACCAGTTGCTTCAGAAGCTTGTTCCCTGGTGTCAGCAGGTAAAGGGACCAAGGCTTCAGGAAGTCCAGGGCTTTGTCTGCAGAAGGTGGGAGTCCAGACATAGCCCTCTATATTTGTGTACCTATGTGCAGAGTCCGTCAGAACAACACCAGTGGAATTGTCTTTCTAGGCTACCTCTTTTTGGTTGCCGTTCAGGATAGTTATTCTGTAGTGCAGGTGAAGGAATTATTATGACTAGATTGTGATATAGGCTATTTAAAAACAGGACACTTAAAATACTGAAAGATTGTTTCAGGACAAGAAATGAAAAGTAATAAATAAAAAAGTCTTTTAGATGGCTTGCAGGTTAATTTGGAGAGCAGAGAACCAAGTACCGTTGGATTCAGCATAAAACCTAGGGGAAAGACCTAATGTTTTTCTAAGCATTTTCTCTTGGGTGACTCCTGGCTATTTTGTACTACTGTATGTACTCCCTTTTGGTAAAGGATCTCTCTGATTTATCTTCAAAGGGTATTCCTTGCGTTCATTATTTTGACCTAAATTGTGTCTTTCGTAGGTGACTGAGGTTTTTTTAAATTTTATTTCTTCTCTAAAACCGTTAGCTCCAAACTGCACTTTTCCTCTACAGCTGTGTGGTTTTGTTGTTTTTTTTTTTATCAAGTGTTCTCTCCCCTGAGAGGCTGTTGGCTATTTATCAATATTTGATCTGTCTGTAAAGCTATTTCGGTGGGGTGGCCATTTATTATGTCTCTCTGAAGTGAATCTTCTCAGTTTTTGATCTCTTTCTCTGTTGATCTACCTCTGTCTGCCTCTTTCTTAGCTAGACTAGTGGCTTTAAGAAGTACTTAATCTCTTTTAACAAAATTAAATGCAAGCATTATAATCGCAAATATTAAGCAGCCAAAGTAGATACATCAGAATACAGTACAACTTCCAGCAGATGCTCAGCAAAGAGCTTGAAACTGTGCCAGGTGCTTATAGGTATAAAAGAAAAATGCTTTGCATTTCCTTCAAATGTAAATATTGCAAAATTGGCTTTCATGGAGTTTTCAGCAAAACGAAAACAGGAAAATAAATAGCAGAAAATGCCATGTATACTGACTACCTCTTAGGCTTTTTTTGGGTACTATTAACCAAGCTAAACATTATTTAATCCAGTGCATTCTTAATCGGTGATTTGATTTTGGTGACACAGAGCTAGTGATGAGCCTGAACCATAAACATTACAACATTCCCTTAATTCTACTCTTTCTTCAGCCTATGGGAGATAAATTACTGATGCTGTTATAGACAAAATTATTTTCTTCGGGAGATTATAAAAGCGGCAAATTTAAGTGGTTGTGAGAGTTTGTCCTTGTTTGTGAATGGGGATAAATATTACGTGGAAAGGAAATTATCTTCAGTGCAAGCTGCATGTTTCACTAATGACAAGAGTGTTTCTCCCAGGAGTATGCTGAGGCCCCTGAGCTGGTTTATGGATGATGCTTCAATAGAAATAGTTGCATTACTCTCTTCTCTGTCTATAGACAAGTCACTGAGAGCTTTTTCTGAGATAGTCTACTTGCCATAGATGATTTTGCAAGATATGCATAGAAGAAAACCTATGTAGTTTAAAAATAATTTCTTTAATGCATTTTATATATTGTACTTTCATAGCACTAAGTACTTCTGGCAGCCTCTTAAGACATCCATTATTCATTCTTCATTAGCTGATATTCCAGTCTACTCAGGAAGTACAGCGTTCAAAGGTCTTGAGGTTCAGTACATGCTAGTGTTTTCTAACCTTATTTTTCTCAATATCCAGCTATAGACCAGTGAGGTTTTGAAAGTCAGATGTTCAGCAACTGAATAATGTTTTTTTTTACGTAGATATCAAGAAAGTGTTCAAATATGTGATTTTTTTAAATGCAAAAAATGTGATGATTTTTTAATTTGTGTTCTGACTGGTAAGCCTTTTGAATTCACTGAGAGCATGTTTTCATTTTCTTCACTGAAACTGTTAAAACTAAAAATATACCTTTTTTTCTTTTTGTATTAGAGGAACTTTATTCAAGGACCTAGAGGTTTCATAAACTTCCATTCTATCAGATGACTCATGAAAAAATCCTGAGCTTTCTTATGACTGAGTCCTATCTTATGCTATAATGAGACAGATTTTTGCTGCTTCAGTAATATAAAAAGACCCTAAACCTTCCCTACTTGGAACAGCACTCCTCAATATGCAATCCTGCTTTATTGTTGACACTAACATGGTGTTATTGGGGTTCCAAACCAGTACATCTCAAAGTGGAGAAAAATTGATCTGCTGCTATCCATGCCTGAGAATGGAGGGAACATACACTGCTTTGCATGCTCCAGTTCTGTGTCCTTGCTCTGAGGACTCCTCAGTTTTAGTGTGTTTTCTTAGAAAAATTGCTGACACTTACTCCATTTCAGTATGTAATTATTAATTAGCATTTGCGTGGTTTTAGATGTAAATATGAAAGCCGAGACCCTGTTGAAAGTACCTTGGTAGATCATTGCGTTTGCATGAACAAAGTGTTTTAACTTCTATGTCAGCTAGGCTGTTTTTTATACTTTCCAAATATTCACACAGCAATGAGAAGATATTCTTTGATAACTGGAAGATCCTTTTTGCTGTTTTCTTTTAATTGAAAGATATTTGTTGCTATTACTGGTTGTGAAGTGTATCCCTCTCTGTATCCTATCGCTTTTGTATAAGTGCAAGCGTACTTAAAATAAATAAATGTCAGCCAATAAAGACTTTGAGGGTTTGAGAAAAAAATCAACAATGGCAAAAAATTGATGGGATGCAAATACTCACAGGTAAGACAGGTCTACAGCATTGCCATTTGTCCTCATCTCCTCATTGGTTAAGCTTTTATTATTGCCTCATTTGTATTATCTACATGCTAGCTGTATTGAAAAATGCCTCAAAACAAAGGGATCAAAACGATTTGACAGCAATAAGAGTTACATGCTCATGCAGGTAAAACGACACAAGAAAAGCTTACGAGAGTCTTCTCTTCCCCAGTAGCTTCCCTGCTTTTGCGCCTTGTATATTGTGTTCTCTCTAACCCTTTCCTCTGTGTTTGTTTTGGTATGACTTAGGTGAGTACACAGGTTATCCAACAACCTTATTTTCAAGTGCCAGTACTATTAAAAGATCACCAGCGTGTAAGCTGTAGACTACAAAAGTGTAACTATAGTAGTTTATGATGGTTGTTTTTTAGAAATTGTCTGGGGGTTTGTAAATGTGCTTGTACTGAGGACATTTTTGAGAATGTGTATGTAATGTGAAATACATACTGGTCACTGCAATTTCTCTTATAGTTCTGATATGCCTTAAAATACCTATTTTAGGTTTGCCAGAACCAAACAGAGACAGTATATTCCAAGGACTAAGAATGGATCAAGGATTCTACACTTCTAAAGACTTTCTACCTTTGGTAGCAATGGCAAGTAAACCAGGTGTGTGATATGTTTTTGTTGTAATCGTGTTCAGTGAGTTATTAGCAGTTATTGGTATATCAAAATGGACAGCTGATTATGCAGCAGCACATCCAATTACAAAGTATCTCCCAATGAATTAGGGGCAGGGTTTTCTCTTGGTTAGTTACAACCTCAAGAGTGTGTTCAGGAAAGTAAGTCCTAGAGACTATACAACAGTCATAGATAGATATAGATATAAAAGCATGTTTCATATCATTACCCCTAAAAAGTTATATTTGTTATTTTGAATTATATTCAAAAAAGTCATAGGCTTCTCATTTGTATAAATTATCCAGATGTAAATAGTATATATAAGGTGGTCTTGAAAAAATCTCACATTAAAGCCATTGCCAACCCAGAAAAGCAGCTGCTTTGTATATTGATAAATGACTTTACTTGATCCCAAGTCATGTTCAGCATGCTTTACAGACACATTTAAGGGAGCACTAGTTCCTTACATGAAGAACTTACAGTCTAAGACTCAGGACAACTGTAGTATGCCAGGAGTTAAGGAGACAACACTCAAGTTCATGCGCACCAAATGCAATCTTGTTCTATGCTTTTACATCTTTGAGTACAGAGATGGCCGCGTTTGCTCCCCAAGGAGGATATCTGCTTTCAATGGCCCTAAATATGAAGTCATAAACCCCAGATAGATGTGTGAGATGAGGCTTGTGATTTCTATGCTATCTTCTCTCCTGATCTAGATTCCCCAATGTGCTAATAAAAAAGAAATTCTATGTACAGTTTGCTGGGCATATACTTAGTGCAGTGTTTGGATTTGTACATATGATTACAGATCTAACCACACATATATGTTTTTTTATCTACAAACTGATTTTCTTCCGAGTATTCAGAAATTTCTTTAAGCATTATACAGAATTACTTGCTTATTTAGTATACTTTCCATAAAAAATGTATTGAAGAATATATCTTCTGCAGCAAATTATTCTGCGTTAAAGTGAAGTTTATTACCCCATTTTATGCAAAATATTTAGGAAGGGAAATTTTGTATCCCATCTGTCCCATCTCTCTGCTGTTTTGATCAAATGATTATTTCTGTCTGTTTTCTTAAGCTCAAAGTGGGCTCAAATGGTTTGGGAGAAAACGGTGGAGGTTTGTGGTGGGTTTTGGTTTGGTTTTTTTTTGGTTTGGTTTTTTTTTGAGGAAATTGATGTTTAAAAATGAAACAGATTGAGAATCTGCGCTGCAAAACATTTGTAGATTGACAAAGGAAAAATAAATCCTGCAAAAGAATTCCATCTTGTAATAATTGACCAAAAAATACTTCATAGAATTCCATATGGACACGTAGCACACGTGTACTGTAAGCTGCCTGCCTGCATGAGGATTTATGTACCGTAATCTGCTTCTTCTGAAACGTCGCAAAGTAGCAGTCTCAATTTGCCAGGATATGTATTTTTCATATATACATTAAGTCTACAACAAAGAAAGGGATGAACTTTGAAGAACTAACCTTTCCTGACTGACAGTAATAGATAGTTCTTTAGTCTTGTCTGTTAATTAACATAGTCTGTTTTAGTTAACTTTCCTAGTGTCTGGCTGTAGCTGTAGCTTCCTCTCGCTCTCTGAAGCATGGAATTTTAAAAGAAAATATACACGTTGTGTATCATGCTCTATCCTATTTTTTTTTTTTACTGTAACAGTTCTCTAAATAATAGGCATAATAGACTTATTCACAGTAAAATACGTATTCAGCCTGCTTATTAAGATCTGAATACCACTTGTTAATATACTTTCCTCAAAAAGGAGTTCTCCTTGCAAATACAAAGATGTGAATTTACCTTTGGCAGTGGCCTTGTTACCAAGAGCAGAGTGGACTGCTGTGACTGATCTGTTCTAGACTAGTCCTGTAATGGCACTCAGCTGCCGTTCCCCTGCTGCTTTTTCCACTACTCAATGTACAATTTTTGTGAAGGACTAAGTTTGTTAAAAATAAATGAGAAAAGTGTAGAGAGAATTTTAGAATAAGAATCCTATTAAATAGTAAATACAATGCCATATGCATAGGGGAGGAAAAGATAACGTTTGCCATACTTTAAGCATTTTGAAAATTGAGAAAGAGTATATGTATTAGGATGTTGTTTCTCACTCCATTTATATGTCTAAATTAAAAGCCTTGTTTCCTTCAATGGCACTTATGTTTCTTTACAATTGCATGTGAAAATCTGCTGCTGTTATAGCAGGATACTTTAGTCACAGTGCAATGATTAAATGGCCAGTTTAGCACCTCCTGACTGAAATTATCATGGGCTCATAGAGAATATAGCTTTATATTTTTTATGACATTATTTTTAAAGTTGCAATATTTTGCCTAATCAACAGTTAGTTGTATTTAAACTTGTGATAAAGTGCAGTCTCCTACAAGGAACACACAGAGTTCAGTTTTACTTAAGTATTTCTTCTACAATCAAATCACACAAGCTAGATGACAAACGCATAATGTTGTCATTCTCTCCATGTAACTTTTTGCAAATCATTTGTAGAAGGCCACTGTAGATTAAATCTTTTCTCCCAGTGGAGGTTCTGGAAATTACTGTAATAACAATATTCTTTCTGCCTCATGTTCAGCTGCTGTAGAGAATAGCCTCTGAGAACCATTTTATAGCTAGAACTGTGTCAGTGCCTTGTAGAAAACTGACTGGGGGACTAACTTTGAGAAACTATTATACAAAACTATCAACAACTGGTTATCTTTTGACAAATATCAAGTATTATTCTTTAGAATCTGTTAAAAGGTGGTGTTCCTTTTTTTAACTGGTAGGATAATGAATCTGGCAAGCGAGAAACTTAGTTTTTGAATAAAAAGATCTCACAATGCTAATTTCAACCTGACAAGACCCACAATCCTACAAACGTGTTGTCATTTGAATTCTTTCCAGATAGAAAGGTGCAGCTGCTTAGAGTACTGACTATGAAATTATGTATATGAGCATATCTTAAAAACGGGAATAAAACTGTCTTTCAGTGAAGCAGAATAATTTGATAGTGACACTCCATGCTTGGAAACTGTAAGATGCAATTTTACACTGCTTTGAGTACAAGTACCTTTTGAGCTGTCATGCAGAAATGGTTTCTCTACTTGGAAATGGGGTTTTCCTTTCATCTTTCAGGGATGTGTGGCTGTCACTCTCCGTTGCCATCAATACGTGGAACTGTGATTGTACTTGGGGCAGGAGACACAGCTTTTGACTGTGCAACATCTGCTTTACGCTGTGGAGCTCGTCGTGTGTTTGTGGTCTTCAGGAAGGGATTCACTAATATCAGGGCGGTCCCAGAAGAGGTAAAATTGAATAACAGCATTGATGAGAAGGAATATTGGTTGTTCTTTCTACAGAGCCTGAAAGTGTGCTATAGGTACTTAAAAGACATCAACTAAAGGGTTTTTTAAATAAAAATGCTTTTTAAATATGTGTTTATTAAATATGTGAGGCTTACTTTTTATAGTTTCTGTATAAGTAATTTTCTTTTGTTGTACCTGTTTTCTGCAAAGTCAGAGAGATGTGTTTGCATATGGGGTTAGAATATCTTGTAAATTAGAAAATACAGTAACATTTTTAATTTTGGAAGCACTCCAGAGATCAAACATGAATTTGGGTATTGTAGGTGACTCTTCAGGTCATGGTTAGATCCTGGAATGATACCTTCTGGCTGCTGTCTAATGAAACTTAGTGATGCTGACGTTGCCTTGGGAACCTATAAAATCTTGTAAGAAAATTACTTACAATGATTTTGGCTTTGAATCACTGCCAATGGCAATAGAGCATGTCATTCATCACAGATTTCAGTGTTCAATTTGATTTTAGTTTGGCTTTATGCTTTGGCATTTATCAGGACATCTGCACAATTTGAAACTGACTCTGCTTACTCAAAGTCTCTCTACTACAAGAGGGGTTTTTTTAGATTAGATTTTCTTATTTTGGTGGTCTTTTTCCATTACCATTTATTTGATACATGCTTTACACTTTTGCATACTTGAGGATATCAGAACATCTAATGCATCTTTATAATGAGATTTAGCATGGTTTAGACATCTGTTTCAAAAAGGTCAGCCTCTGGGAGATCATATAGAAGGGAAATGGAGGTGCTAAAAAAGTAGTAGAAGGTCTCTCGATGCATAATTTACTTCTTTTGCACTTCATTTAAGGATTCTAGACACAATGAGAGGCCATTGCATAGACTCACTCGTGTGCTATTCAAATTCTTACTAATCAAGAATCAGCTGTCACTCTGAACCAAAATCTTTGTTAGCAGCCTGGGTAGATTCCTAAAAGTTGTCAATGTTTGTAATCATGCATTAGCCTTGAAAGAAAGTAAAATAAAAGTAGCTTCAGCTAGTAATGGCCATGCTAGAATGATGTGAGTTTGGATACTACATGTTCATAAAGTTGTCATGTAAACATAGACGATCACATCCTGAAGACTTTGCTAAGAAAAAAATGCAGTTTGACTTCAGCAGTTTTACCACAGCAGAGATTCAGAAGATCTTAAGGTTGGATTGTCACTCAGAAAACTTGTTTGTACATGGTTGTCAGCACTTAGTAACACCTTAAAATCATAGGGAACACAAATCAGGGCATGTACTTAATTAATACTAAGCCTCTTCTTAAAAGATACAGATAGTTACATAAGGTCACTCTTTTGCCCTGAAAGGACATATTTAAAGTAACAGGGAACGATAAAGAAACATATTGGAGAAATATTTGTGTTGCAAGTTTACCTAATGCCACTGTCTAGAATTGCTTGATTTAATCACAGGAGGCTCTGAAGTTGGTATTAAGATGACTGTCTGTATACCTTACACAGGTGACTTCTACCACAGAAGAATAAACAGCAACATCTTGAGTCAAAAAATGTTTGATGACTTGGTTTCGTTTTTTGGTTTTGTTTTTTTTTAATAAAAATGCAACAACATTCAAATTATATATTTTGCTGCTGCTGCTTTACAGATGGAACTTGCAAAAGAAGAGAAATGTGAATTTCTGCCTTTCCTCTCCCCTCGGAAAGTTGTACTTAGAGGTGGACAAATTGTTGCTATGGAGCTTGTTCGAACTGAACAAGACAATGATGGAAATTGGAAAGAAGATGAGGATCAGGTTGTCCGTCTGAAAGCTGATGTGGTGATCAGTGCCTTTGGCTCCATTTTAAGTGACGATAAAGGTAACCCTGACTAATGCATTCTGTAAATGCTGATTTGTTATTTTAGTTGCAGCCATTTCCTTTCCTTTGACAATTTCATGAAATGAGCCTTCTGGAGGTTACACAGCTTGCGACTGCTGATCCTCTTCACAGGAATTTCTTTGTCCCTTGGATACACCTCTTGGAACAAAACCTGAGGGTCTGATAACAAAGCAGTGTTCTGTATATCGCTGTATAGAGCAGGAACTCAGATTAGAGGTGCGGTTGCCCAGTATATATCCTACTTTCTTCTCAATGCAAATGGTATTCCAGAGAATACTCTTGGGGATTTCTTCTCGTCTCACTAATTCACTTTTGAGAAACTCATTATACTACAACTTTAAACTGAATTGATCTAATATCTGGATTTTTTTTTTTTGTTTCCTATGAAATTAAGCAAGAATTAAGACAGATTCATTACTGTAGTTCAGCTGGTCTGGGTACTACTCATTTCTTGCGCATACCCAAGAGAACTATGGCTTCTCTTATATATACAGTTTTTGTTAAATTCACCTGTACTTGTCTCAGCTTGTTTCATTCTTTAGCTGCACTTTACAAACTTTGGTCTTAAAAATTAACAATTACATAGCTCCATACCAAAGATATGGAAATTGACACATAGATGGCATTTCCGAGATTAAACAAATTGTCTGGATGTAGCAGAAGGAATGCTGAAGAACATGAGTACAGCTAAGAACACTGGCGCTGAGCAGAGCTTGGCCTGTTCTCCTCTGACTAGGTTAGATTTAAAGAGTTCAGGCACATACATCAAATGTGCCTCGAAAGGAAAAAACACTGACTCAGCGGAAGACAGATTGATAAAATGAATAGATCTTCAATGTGGAGTCACTCATCAAGGTTAGCAGGTTCTGAAAGCCTTAGTGATCGATGTGCCCACCTCTCCAGGGCATGGTCGTGCCAGCCAATTAACCCGTAACATACTGTCATGGTCCTTTGGGTATAAAGTCTTTGACAGAGGACTTGGCAAGTGCCTCAGAGTACACATCAGAAAATTTGGTAATCAGATGCTGGTTCTGCCAGTGCAAAGGGGGAGTTTCAAAATTTCTTAGTATAATGTGGTTTTGTCAATCTTTTCAATCAAGGAAACTCATAAATCTAAAGTAATCCAAGCAGAGTCTAGTAGCATTTGTGGACGTACCTCAAGCATATAAAATGTATGAGTTCTCATATCTGTTTTAAATGAAGTTAAATAAATCAGTTTACTGATAGTAAGATTTTCCAGAGTTATTGGTGAAATTATAGAAAAAGTCTACTGACTTTACAGGAAGACAAAATATTAGTTAATGAAGATAAATTAATTATTCCATTGAAGAATTTTAGACTATAGCCACTAACACAGTTGCTTGTAATCTGGATGAGCTATTCTGTGATTCCTGTTCACTAGTCCAGTTGCATATAAAGTTAAACCACCCAACAGCCATGAGAAGAGTATAAACTCTTTCCTACAGTACAAAAAAAAAGATCAACCTGGTTCCTTGAGGAGCATGTTGAAGTTAATTCCAGGAGCATTCCTATCTTGAGTGTATTACTGTTGCTTTGGGGTAGGTTTGTGCAGCCAAGGCTGTCATCTAGACAGCAACTGCACCCAACTATGTACCGCGCTAATTATGCAGGGCTGCCTCCTGCCCTGCTGCTGCCTTCTGCATTAGAGGGCACAGGAGATACAGTCTACACCTCTTAGAGAGAACAGACTCCCATCCTACTTGGACATGTACTGCTGTATTATCTGGCATCACTGTTGATCATATTTGGGGGATGTCAGTCTAACCTCCAGGAAGCAGGGAGGAGGTTAAGTTTGTGGTTTTTTTTTAATCTTTAAAAGATTTATGAACTTCTCTGATGGCAGAGTTGATTTGACTGAGAATTTTGGAAAGTTTTGTTGTTGTTTTTAAAACCATCTGCTTATGTTTTTTGGAAGATTTTCTAGAATCTTGTGGTAAATCAATCATTAGCCTATGCAATCACTGTGTTTTGTGATTCATAGACCCTATGACAAAGGAGGGATTGTGTTTTGTTCCACATTAAAAACTGCTTCAGCTAAAAGGTTAAACTTAGTGTGTTGCTTAGCCATTAAGACTGTGCCAATCTTGTATCTCTTAGTATGTATTCACTGCCTAAATTAGTTGTTATGAGTTTTTTAAATAGGAACATAAAATGGGAGGGGAAAAAAGTTATGCAGTGGGCTGATCATGAAAGAAGAGTCATTTACCTTGGGAGTGAGCAATACCCCTCTGTTTTACACTGTATTTTTGGTGGGACTACTACTAGAATAGCAGTCAAATTACAAGGAAAAATGCAAAGCATTTGGGTTGGATGTTGTGAAAATGAAAAAAACCCAAGGCTTGAGCAAGAAAGTGTTTATTTTGAGCATGCCCTTTGAGTTACTTTTAACTCTTAATTTTTTGACTAGCTGTCTTAATGAAAGTCAGATTTCATTTTCACCGTTGAGCTGGACTACAACCAAATCTCCAGGCTACCTCAGCGTACATAAGAAATGAAGAAAATAAAACCCACTAAAAGCATCATATATTCTTAGTGTCTTTTTAAAAAAAAATGAAGCAATCTTTTTTATTAAAGAGATGGAGATATTCAGGTATCCATCAAAAGACGGAGATGAAAATATTTGAGGTACTGAAAACTGGACAATGCCATTAGCCAACGGATCTGACTTGGAACTTGATCTAACTTTGAAGAAGGGGATGGACTAGGTGACCTCCAGAAGGCCCTTCTAGTCTGAATTCTTCTGTGACTGGATGTCTCAGATGCCAGTTGAATAAACGTGTTAACTGTTGCTCATACAAAGAGCAATTTGTAAGGCACCTCAGGAAACTGCAATATTGGTAAGGGCTAAGCTATCAGAATATGTCGCATTTGTTTTTAATACCGTTAAATGCCTATGTTACTGATATAAGAATAAAGAAAATACTATGAAAACCAGAGGAATTGAGATCAGATTGGGACCCAGTTCAACAGTGTTCAGGGCAGACTTGATGCTCTAGTTTTAAAGTGTTGTTTAACAAGACATAAGCCCATGGATGACTGCTGTTCTCAGCAGAAGTAGCTCATAGGTCAGAAAGCTTTTTCTGTTCTATTATCACAGAATCACAGAATAGTGTTGGAAGGGATCTCTGGAGATCATCTAGTCCACCCCCCCTGCCAAACCAGGTCTACCTAGAGCAGGTTACATAGGAACGCATCCAGGCAGGTTTTGAAAGTCTCCAGAGAAGGAGACTCCACAAGCTCTCCGGGCAGCCTGTTCCCGTGCTCTACAACCCTCACAGTAAAGATCCTCAATAAGGTAGTTCTTATTCTTGCCCAATAACTATTAAATTTGCAACTGAGATTCCATGTGCTCACAGTAGGTATTTAGTCTTTTTTGTTTTGTTAAAATAAAGAGCTGACTGTGTTTTTTAAGTAACTATACTAGTAGGTATTCATTCTCCTATTGGGAATCATATGTAAATGCATGATCAGTTTAAAAAAAATGGACTCCTAAGTCCATTTCATGCTCGGGAAGTTACTAATAGAGAAAACAGGAGGTTGCCTCTGGACTGTATTAAGACCATTACCACTTCACTGAAACCAGTAAAAAAATCCCAATAAGTTACTCAAATCAAAGCACTATAGATAGAGTAAGAAAAATGTTTTGCTTCTTGTTGAAAAAAAAAAAAATTTTTTTTGCAAGCACAAGCTGCTTTTTTTTTTTTTTTTACTGCGTAGTTTAACAAGACCTTCAAGCCATCATAACTGACCCTTATAAACAAAGAGCTGTTAGATAATTTTGCACCTTTCTACATGTTCCTGCTCTTTGGTTTGGTTTGATTTTTTTTTTTTAGAGGCCTACAATGTATTAGTGACTTATTGAAATACCTTCTGTGACCATTCCAAATTTCGGCTACTCAATATGTACAAATGTAATTCTGTCGTACGCTTAGAACTGCATACAGACTCAGTGTTCTACTTAACGCCAATCCTGTTGGTTTTAAAGACTAAACTTTGAATACCCATTTTCTTATCTATTTTGTTCTCATAAGCAAAAAAAGGGAACAATATTGGACTGCAAAATTTTGCACTGGAACAAATGTCCTTGTTCTGATTTATTTTCCTGAATTTCTGAGGACAGCCATGGAGAAATTCAGGAAAATAGTACCTTTGTTCAAAATGCACCTAAAAATGCAGCACAGGGAAGGGGAATAAGGCAGGATAGGGAACCGGCAATGTAAGTTTAGTTCAGCACTCTGTTTAGCAGGCAGCAGCAGAGAGGATCTTACCAGAATACTGAATCTTAGCATGGTAATGTCTGTTTTATTTTCCTGGAGAGACAAAAATGGGAAGTGCAAAAACATCCAAGTGAACTCCAAATACCACCTTTGGAAAAAAAAAAAAAAAACAAAAAAACCAACAAACCCAAAACCAGAAATAGTAGGCTATTTGTGAGCAAAAATATGTTTTATTAAATTTTTGGTAGTAGCTAGCTATTGCACAGTAACCGAAGGGCAAAATTTTATTTCTGGAAATCAGTCCCACCTTTTAGATATTTTGCTTTTACTTTTAGTGCAATTGTCATCTTGGTGGGAAACTGTAGCAGCAAACCCTAGAGGGCTTACTGGAGTGTAACTACTACCTTGCCCCCTCCCCATTAGAGTTCAACATACAGCAAATAAACATTTGCCCAAGTAGTTTGCAATTTTATTATTTAACCCACTCTTACTTTATATTTATTACTATAGATTGAGAAAAATTTGCTAAGGAAACAGTGAAAAAGCTTGCAGAGCTCTGAGCTCATAAAGAAAATTTTAGTTTTCTTTTGTACAAATATGGAACTTCAAATGTTACAGAAGCTAGCCGACCTGCAAGGAGTGTTGAGTTTCTTCATACAGCCTGCTCAGACAACTAGGTAATGTCAGCCTCAAAGCATCAAAGCCTTGACTATGTAATGAAAGACTAGGTGGGAGGAAGGGAGGTGGCTGTGATGCCCCAGCTGCGATTGCCCACAGGAGCGACTGGGTGTCTCCCCGGTAGCACAGCATCTGCCTCACACCCACCAGACTTTAAAAAAAAATACTGTATAAAACTGAAATTTCTATGGATTCCAAAGATTCCTGATGAAATAGGTAGTTTTCCTGCTGAGTTATTTGCAATAGGTTTTTCCTCCACACATAGATTTACTGAATGAGTTTGCGTACAGCAGTTCCGTGCCCTGAAATGATTACTAAGTTCCAGTATCTAAAAGTGGCTTCATGGTGACTTCTAAAGCCCTGTTAGAGCAGGAATTCTGCTCTTTCACCCTAGTAGGGATCAGTACACATTTTCTTACTGGTAACAGGCAGAAAACAAAGTCAGTACCAGCTGGCAGCAGGAGCCTCTCCTAGCATACGTGGACGCAGCTTTATCCAGTCAAACCACTTTTTAATCCTGGTTCAGAACACTGGTAGGGCAGAGGCTGTGGGAAGCATGATTGTGCCTGCCTTTATTTGCTGGGCATTTAGACTGGGCAGTGTCAGCAGTTAATCAGTTTATTGGTGCATGTGACAGCTGTAGTTTTACGTTTGAGATTAAGAAAGCTACAGTATATTTGTATTTTTCTGAAGTAATGCTACTATTCACTGTAAAAGAATTCTGTAAGATGGATATCAAAAATAACATTAATGAGCTACTAAAGCTAAAATTACAGGAACTTATGAAATTGGTTAAACATAAAAACCATTAAACTGTTTATTGAAGCTTCACAGATATACTGCAGCTAATGAGCATTTCTGCTATTTAAATAAGCCCAAATTGAACACACATTACATGGATACATAATTAGTCATGGCAGTCAAACACACACAGACTCACTTTTAAAGCTTTATTTGAGGAATCTTTTCCATTTGATTTGCTTTGTTAATTAAAATATTTTTTCTGTATTCACTTATATTTGAATATTGTTTTTGTAAGTGCTATAATTTGCTGCTGCTTTTCCATTTGTGTTTGCTGTGAATATAGCAAATTTGGAATATATATGCAGAACTGTCCTTTTGTTTGGTGTTATTTGTGTTAGCATCTCTTAATAACATCAGAATAATTCAATTGTATGTTGTCTTTCATCCAGAAGGATCTTTTCAAATTATGTATAATATCTCACCAGGATATGGAGAAGGCAGCACAGCCATGGGATTATACTTTGAATTTTCAAGAGAAAAGCTGTGTTAGTCTTGAGCTTTAAAGGGTGTAAAGGTGCAGGGTTTTAAAAGACATTCTGTCTAGTTTGCTTATTGTTCAGTGTCAAACAGCAATTCAGAGAACTGATAGTTGGGGTCACCTCCTTTCAATCTTAGGTTTGGCTCTTAGACTCTCTCTCAGCCCTTGCAGAGGCTGAAAGGAGACCTCCCCTTGTGAAGACCAAAGTTCTCTCCTCCTTTCTGCAGGTGTTGTGGGAGGTGATCCCTTCAGCCTCACAGTTGTCCTGGGTACCAGATCCAAACTGTGAGGACATCAGGAATTCTTATATAAGATGCTTTTAAATCATGCCTTTATTTTTACTTAACCTAAATCTTGGAGATTATAAAAATGACAGAAGGAAATGGCTGCTGAGTACCATGTCAACCTTCCCACCAGGGAGATGTTCTTTCCCAATTTTAAAAACACCGATCAGGCAAGACAAATTCCCAGGCCCTGGAGAGATGTTTCAGGTGAAGGTATGTTGGGCATTCTTTGCACTCGAAAAGCTTTTGATACTATTATGTCCAGACAGCTATTTTAGCACAAACCAATCCAAAGATAGATTTGAGAAGTGTAATAGATCCCGGATAACAGAGGTAATATCCTATTTTTCCACAAGATGAAATAAGTGGTCAGAACTTCCAGATCTACATCATTTTTTCTGAAAAACTACGCCTCCAATAGCATGTTGCCCTCTAACACCTTTTACTGTGGTTCAATCCTGTCTCAGAGAAACAAGCCATCTATTAAATTCCCGATACTAAATCCTGCTGCACCAAGTTTTCCTCTGTTGTTTTATTTTTTTTTTTCCAAATGTGTCTTTACAAGCCTTTACATATTTGGCTTGTGAGAACTGTTTAAACCACATACTGAGATGGTACAAGTGCGTGCAATAAGTTATCTTATATATAACAAATATAAGATGATCAGAAGGGTTTTTTTGAAGTACAGACAGTCTGAGACGTAAAGAGAAAGTTAATGTATTCATTTATAAACATAGCTAAAGCATTCTTAATAAAACTGCTATCAGCCATTATCAGCACTTTCCTTTATTTAAAAAAACAAACAAAAAAAAACCCAAACCCAAACCAACCAAAAGAACCTCATTTTCCAGACTGAAAAACGTCTGTCTGAAGGTTGTTTGGTGTGATCTTTCAGTAATTGAAATATCTTTAAAGGAAATAATTTCCAAAGTTTTCGATTCAGTTACTATGCAAGTATTTTTTTTTATTTTTATTTTTTCCAAATTAAGCCATAACTATATGCAGGGTGGGAGGGATCATGCAAGCAGTAGGTCTGGAAGATAGATTGGATAGTTAGGGTATGAAAACCTGCTGCGGTCTTTCAACTTAAAAATGTTTTCTGTGATTCTGGGTTCTAAAGCAGTTGAAAAAAAGAACAACTTTGGATTTGAGTCCTCTGGATATGTGTTTGTGAATGTCAAGGGAGGACAGCACCAGTAGGACAAGTAGGTCACAATGTTTGTACACTGCTTCCCATTTTATTATTTTGCCTCTGATTATACACAGCACCTGCTTTGAAATACACTTTTTATATATGATTTGGAGGTAAAGGGAGGTGCAGAGGATGGGAAGAAAATTCCATTACAATGATGTGCAAGAAAGATACGTTTGAAGCTTGCTGTATACTCCGGTGTGCGCTAGGGCAATACTGTGACTTTGCTGTTGGATTGGAGAAATGTTCTGGTTTTAAACTGGCAGGTTTCTCTTTTACATATATGACAGCACAACTACATCAGTTTAATTGACCTTGGCAATCTGCATCTGCTAGTGGTATGTCCCTGAGGGACAGTGCAATTTTAAGCTGCATTTTATTGCAGAATCTTCAGTTCCTGTAGACAAGGCTATATAAAAAAACCCCTCATTTTGATACATGCCAGCAACATTTGCTAAAAATATTTATTGAAAATATGATTCTCTTCATGAAGCTGCTTTGAAGGGTCTTTGCAATTATAACAAAATAATTTTAAAATACATATTAAAAATCACGTTACTATAAAACAAGAATATTTTTTTTTTTCTGGGCATTCCTGTGTATTTAATGCCATTTGTGTAATGCCATGCAGTATAGTTTTTAAAATTTATTTTCACATCTACATTATTTTTAAGGACAATAATAGTTCACGTTCAGAATGCCTATACATGCTGTTTACTAGCATGACAAAAGAAATCATATATCTTAAAGCACAGTCTAAAAAAAATCAGAAACTGCAATGAAAAAGATAGAAAATGTATTGTCTTCATGTAAACATTTCATTTTAATTGTGTTTTTAGGTTTGATTCTTAATATATATGAGTTTCAAAGTGAACCTTATTTTCAGGATGTTCTGAGTTAACTATTAAGTTAGGATGATTTTGATTATATTGAAATATATCTTTTTCAGAATTAAATTTCTTTAAAACCAACACACTTTATCAAAGCCAAAGCTTTGATAGCATAACTTTTCCTGGTGGGCAAATGTTCCATCTGAATATTTTCAGTCAGGTTTAATAACAATGTGTGAAAAAGTAGAGTATTTTTTCTGTTGTGAGGGTTAATAAATGTGGGAAGTAAATTCTGGAGATCTAAAATAATTTCTAGAAATTGTATCAATAACATTCATTTTGGTTTTAAATGTCAAAAATCATATTCTGTGTATTAAGTTGCACAAGAGAGTATATGGTAGGTTATTGAGGAGAAAAGCATGTTGATATGGTGAGTGCAATACAGAACTATGCGTGGAGGGAAAGGAAAAAAATACTGTTGCCTTGTTAATATTGTTCATTAATAGGATTTTCAGCAGTTCTGCACTTTTCCCTGGGAGATGAATAATGCCAGCGAGAATGAGGTTGTGAATCCTAGCATCTGGGATATGCAGTGCATTTTTCAGGGAATGACCAGAAGAACATTAGCACTAATTATTTATTGAGCCTGCACCGAGTCAGTTGCTTTGTGTGACACTTGTGTACATGTATTTTGTACACAAGTCTGACTTTGCAGGCACACAGGAATCAGTTACTCTTCTGATACTACTAAACTGCGGTTCCATAATGTATGCTGTTTTCTGTCTGAGTCCTGTTAGTAATTACATACCTCCACTAGGTCAACAAAAACATTTATGTATAAAAAAGGACTTATTATTTCTACTGTAAATTGACATTTAAGTAAGTGAAATAACTTAGGACTGCTTTTATAATTGTTACCAGTGTATATTGGACAGATTTTAGCAACAGGTTTTTCTTTCTTCTGTTAATGTATTTGTCATTCATTTAATTTCAGTCAGAGAGGCCATGGCACCTATCAAGTTTAACAGATGGGGTCTTCCTGAAGTAGATCCGGAAACTATGCAAACAAGTGAACCCTGGGTTTTTGCAGGGGGTGACATTGGTGGTCTTGCTAACACTACAGTGGAATCAGTAAATGATGGAAAACAAGCTTCCTGGTACATGCACAGATACATACAGGTGATTTTTTTTAAAAGTATTTTTTCTTTCCCATTTCTATCTGCTTTTTAGATACTTTAAAAAATAATTTAATTGCAGTTTAGATTAAATATAGAACTTTTGAGAAAGTAATACCTAGATTTTCTGGTGATTTGAACATTACAGATTGATTCAACTTGGATCACTGGATAATTGAGTTTGGGTAGCTGAACCCAGCTTTCTTACATTATCAATACTAAAATCCAAGCAACATTTTCTGGGTCCCGGCTCTAAATTCCACCCAGGGGTAGCAAGCCTCCCTGCACAATACACAGTGCAAGCAGAAGTCCTAATTGGGGAAGAGAAGAGAGCCCATCAGTATTAAAAAGTAAAATCTCCCAAGAGTGCATAAAGTAAAAATTAAATACTGCTACTGTTGTTACCTGGGGAAGATATTTTTCGTGCTAACAGTTTACAGAGCACTCAGATTATATACACTGGAACCAGAGTTTGCTCTGATGAGGCTGATAAACTGGACACAAGGGCCCAACAAAAAAATAAACACTGAATGCAGAGAGGAAAATAATGCAAAGGAGAATTTACCTGAGAAATATGGGTTTAAGGTGTACAAACTTGAGAAACCTGGTAACTGCCTGTTCCCTTTTGGTGCTCCTTGCCTGTTGCTGACTGAGCAACTCTGCTTTAATTTTTCTAGTAAAAGAAAGAGCATAAAGCCTAGAGGAGCTGCAGAGGAACCTTCAGAGACAGGAGACACAGCCTGTGTCTGGAGAACCAGCTGACAAAGAGTGTGTTCGTAGTGCAAGGAACGTTTTAGAAACATGATACGTGATTCATTCTCCCACAAAAAAGAGATTTGGACAACTGAAGTTGGGACTGTAACAGCTCCATGTCTTTCTCCCCCATCCATCTGCTCAAAGCCTCTCTGATTGCATGTTTGTGCAATTTCATGCTGTTGGGGTCTGATTTCAGTTCCTAAAAATACTTCAACTGCAAGCTTGTTGTTAGTGTCTGTGCATATTTTTTTCTCACTTGTTCTAAAGCACTGTTTGTGTCCTGCCTTCTTAGACCCTATGAAAATGCTGAGTGTGAAACATCTTTAATCCCTGACCTGCTTTCTTAATTTCTCAGTGCACAGTGAATTTGTGTAGCTCTAGTAGGGAGAAAGAGGGATATCTCTTCCTTTTTGCCTCCTTCCACTTTAACCTCCAGAAATACACACATCACTTAAACCCCCTCCTTTATCATGTTGCTTCCTTGTCAAAGCTTGCTTTTTTTTTTTTTTTTCCCCCCCCTCTCTGGAATGTATTTAATACTTGGGAAAAAATCTGAATAGTCACGGCTTGAGAAGTGGAATTTTAAATCAAGCAGGCTTGTGATATTAGAGCCTTTCCGTTACCCTTTGCAGGTTTCAAGGCAGTTTATTCAACCTTACAGTCTCACCAGGAAGCTAATGGGAAAGCCTTACAGCAATCTTCACAGGGAAGTTTCCAAATGTCAAGTGTCACCTTTCCAGCTGTTAGATGAATGGGTTGCCCAGAGGCATTTATTTGGATGTGCAGCCCTTGTAAAATCTGGTTGCTGTGGTGCAGAGTGCTGTAATTTGGCAATTTAATTCACCAGTGTTTGGACCTGGTAGAAATTCTAGCGTCTGGAGGAGAGTTAGTTTTTTAAAGTTGTTTAGAGAACGATTGTATTGCCCTGATGTTTATAGTGGTAGATATGCACATGTGTGCGTGCCTCTGTGCGCACGCATGTGTTCAGTTCACAGCCCTGCATTCTGGAAACTTCCAAAATGAAAAAAACCCACCCTTACATGCTACCTTATTTTCTCTCTACTGGGAGATTCTAAGGCAAATAACCATCCTGTGTCTGAGTGTCTGAATTGAGTACACATTAAATTTTAAGTAAATACATTGATACCATGTATCCATTTGCATTTTAGTTACAGGGATAGGTAGCCATTTCCAAAATCACCATCTCAGCACCATGGTCTATAAATAATGCAATCAGCCTTTAGCAAAATAAAACTATTCCATAGGATTTCTCAAGCCACCCAAGACCATGTCAAAGATTGAAACTCAAAGCCACCACCCTGACTACTTGCAGAATGCACTGTTTGAACGGCACACTGCTTATATCCCAACCTACTCCAGGCAAAAGGCTAAGCAAACAGATGGGCCTGATATGTGCCCTGAAACTCCAATCACTGCAAGTTCTGGCACATGGTCAAGTGAAGCATGAGATCCAGACTCAACGACGCTCCAGCAGAAATGCCTTATGTTCAAAACTGGGAGTTATTTACAGAAGCTTCTTGGCTGCTCTTATGCTGGAAACTTTCCATCATTAGTTGCCTAAATATCTCCTTCCTCTTAATATATTCCTCCCACTATATGAAGCACAGGTTCATCTCAGAAATTGTTGCCTGCAGCTGTGTCAGGTTACTTTCTATAAACATGACCAGTCAAAGCATAACTAAGGATAGTCGTAGTAGAAGCTGTTAGAAAATGTAGTCAGTCATCCTAGAACCGTTCTTCGCAAGTCATTAGACATCCAGATGGAATCAGCTCAATTCATGCATCTACTATTAACATTTTTTCAGGATTGAACCTTTTCTGTTATTCCATGAATGACATAAAAATTTCCATAAAATAATCTTGGTGATTTGTTTAGTTTGAGGATTGTAATGGCCCTCACCTTTCTCCAACAGTGACTTTATGATCTTGTGTAGAAGCAATATAGGCTACTGTTCTCTTCTGTGCCTCAGTTATCATTCTTTTTGTTTGGATTAATGAATGGGATTTAATAATATAATAGTTATATTCAGAGTATATATTCACAATTATTGCAGGACTAACTTCTAATTTTCTCTGCCTGCCTTGACAGCAAAGACAGCTCTTGCATTGCAGTTCTTCCAGTGTTTTCTTCCTGGACCATTGTGCAAACCTTAATGCTTCACTCCTGCTCTATTCGTACACTTACCTGTGGAACGTTTTCCCCTACCTAGAAGTCAAACTGCCATCTGCTTCTCCTCACTAAAATCCTTCTTAAAAAGTGGCTTTCACTCTCTGGTTCAAAATAAGCTTTCTTTTATTTAAATCTATTTGTTCTTTACTGTAATCTTCCCAGTGTGGACAATTTCTTTTATATTTTTCCTAGCCTAAAAGGAACATGATACACTTAGTGGGCTGGATCCCAACTGATACAAATTGCACTAAGACTCTATTCAATATGAATGTTGAGCACATCACTGTATTATTTTGAACCGCTATTGTATATTTACTATTTTCATTTATCTATGCTGTCAAAAAATGTGGGCTTTGTATCTGAAGGGTATAGTAGTGGATTCTTTTATGATGGTTGGCCATTCTCATATATTCCTCAAGCATGCATGAATGTACATGATTTCATAATACATACTAGAGATGGCTGGTTCCCAGGAAGCTTGTCTTTGAAGCTGCTAGTTATATTGGCTGCTTCTTTTCAGGATAACCAAAGGAAAAATTGCGTGTCCCTTTGCTTAGCTAGAACAACATAAGAAATGTAGCATGGAGATGAGTAACAAAGCACCATTTGCAAAAAGGTGGACTCAATACATGTGCAGAAAACCTGGTATTTTAGCTGCTTACCACTGAGTAATCAATATGTTCCAGAAACAGAAAGCCAGGAAGGAGCTTAGAAAAATCTATGTCCAACTGGACAGAGCCCTGGCAAACCTGCTCTAGTTGACCCTAAATTGACAAGGGTGTTGGACTAGATGGTCTCCAGGCATCCCTTCCAACCACGACTATTCTGAGATTGTATGAAATAACATAAACATATTTAACAAAGTTTAAATATATTTAATGAAGTTAAATAATGGATAATTGGAGAGAGGATAGAAGCAAAAGATGCAAGGGAGAAAATACATGTTTGAAAATCAGACTTTAAAATAGAGAAAGCAGGAGTGAGGTAAAAGTATTCAGGAAAACTCTTCCAGGCAGTAGGGTAGAGAAGGCTCTCTGTGAAAAATAACAGTAATACAGCTACTCACTTTCACAGTCTGTCTTTGTTAAAGGCCCCAAAATGGAGTTAAACCATATTGCTGTGGTTAAGAATTTTCTCCATCTAAAGAAAATAAATGTCACAAATTGTATCAGGTCTAAAGCTGAGTTCCTGTCTCAATCCCACACTACAGACTGTGCTGCTTTTGCCTCTGGGCATATCCTGGTTAGAGTAAGGTACGGCCACTGCATGCAACGTGCTGGGGATTTTTCACAGCCCTGGTCCAGTATCCAAAAATTTGCCATGACTGGAACAATAAGTACCTGCAATATTGTTTGCTCAGCTGCTAACAATCAAATTAGAGGAAGAATGGGCCACACTTTTTGTCCTCTATTTTTAAAAATCAAGGGAAGGGTTATTATAAATAAACCCTTGCTACAGGCTTTCTTTTCTTATTTGTTTGTGCAATGTCAGGGAAATTCTTCATTATAAAGATGATTTTACTTTCAGGACTCTATAAAACATTTTAGTTTTCCTTTCCTTTTGCTTTGTAGAAAACAACACGTCAGGGCTTAGTAAATTTATTTCTTTTATAAGCATTGTGCTGACAGGAAAAAAGAAAGCAAAAAATAAATAGAGCAAAAAGGGAAGTGATAGGAAGGAGGGAGATAAATCTGGGAGGATGTATAGCCACTGGCTACCAAACAGTCAGCTGCATCCTGTCCCTGTGTGTTTTTAAATACTTGGTTTATTCCATTGAAACCGTTTTTAATCCTTCCCCTGCCACCTCCACCTGGGTCACCTCATCATTAACGAACCATTAGGCACATCTTGCGGTACTCGAGTTCATCTGGGTGGAATTGTTTGTGGTTTTGCTCTTTGTGAGCTAAATTTGGCAGGAGGAATAGGCCTCTTTGCATATGGTTTGGGAATTAACTTATGACCAGTTCGCAGGAGGCAAGGCCTATTTTTGCATGCCATGTATTCAACTACCTGGTTCAAAAGTCTTTCACTGCTCTAGTGGATCTTATTTTTTTGTCTTGTGTAGATTTTATTTTCTGTTTCATCACAGGAAGCTCATCTGTGGTCTGTAGTTAAGAATCACTTTCAAGCAACACCCATTTTAGGTGAGAACAACTTTTAGATACTAAATTGCCCTGGGAAAGAGACAATACAATGTAACTTAAGCTGTCACATTATTATTGTCACATAATCTCTGTGTTTATCTGTCTATAGCGATCAATATTTACAAGTTATACAAGCAGTGAATAGTTCGTGAGCAATCCAGACTGAAATATGGTCACAGAGAACATTTGAACAATTCTGGACAGCAAAGGAATTAACAAATAACTGCCTACAAAATGGAAAATTAGGTTTATTACTCACATGTGTGCATAGAGTAGAATTGGCCAGAGATATTTCCATAAGTCTTTCTTTGCTGTCATTCTCACAGAATCAAAATCAAAGAGTTTGGTGTAAGGGTTCAGTATATCAGTGTTGATTTCAGCAGATTTCCCCACTTCCAAATATGCAGGAGACACAAAGTGCTAACATTTTTAAAACGCTTTAATTTCAGTTGTCTGATCCAGGAATTTCTGGTTTGATACCGCTAACAACATTTTGCAGTTGAAATTTTATTTAAGAAAGACTAAAAAAAAAATTTTAAAAGGTTAAATCAACCCCAAGATAATAAAAAGACAGTACTTTTAATTTTTTTTTTTTTCCTTTCCTTTTTCATTGATTTCTCAGTTAACAAAAGCTTTAGAGATGTAAAGTGCCAGGCTGTTTGCTCTTCTAAGAACTCAGATTGTCCTGGTGTAGGAAAGCAGCCCTGTGGAGTATGACAAGGAGGAAGCAGTGAGCACTCCAGAGGGAGAAAATGAGGAATGTCTGGCTTTCTATGAAGTGTAGCTACTTCAGCTGCTAGCTGGGAGAGGTCGTGTGATACTGAAGGGAGTTTGGTTCCAAGTGCTAGGTATCTTTAAAAATCAGCTTTTCTCAAAATGTCCACCATTAGGGATGCATTCAGGTTCACATCATTCAGCTTAGGACAATGCCGCTCCCTTCACTTCTTTTAAGCCATCAGAAAATTTGACCTCCAAATACATCCTATCTGTCCAAGGAGCTGAAGATCTGGGTCAGAATCCAGGTAGTCCAAAACAGACATGTCCACTCTCAGGCTTTGAACAGACTAGGAAACAAAAGGCACTAAACCAAACAAACCCACCCTCAACCCGTCAATGCTTATTAGTTTTCGCAGGTAAAAAAGAAGGAAAAAAATACCTTTAAAAAAAAAAAAGGTGGCAGCAGTGTGTAAGTGGCTGAGGTTTTTACTCTATTACAGAAAATCTTCCCCACTTTTCCAGTAGTGGTTCTTTTTTCCCCCCCGAAGAAATCTTCATTTTAAGTATAGAAGAAGCTGCTGGGGTGTTGTGCTGGAACTTACTGGGAACACAGACTGTGTAAGGCTTCTTTGTGTTAGAAATTCCTGTTTTATATCTCTGATTTTATTGTGTCAGCCAGCTGAGGGAGCAAATATTTTGATTCTACCTACCACAGCCTCATGAGGATGCTGTTCAGTATCCATACATGGAAAAAGATTTTCTCTACAATTTTTACAGTATTAGACGTTAGCCTTTTACATTGAAAGCTTTTCACTGACTCTCCAGAAAAAAAGACTGTTTTTAAAAAGAAAACAGACATCACTGTGGTGTCATAGCTATAATGTGAATGATGTTCTTTGATCCTAAATCAGTCTAATTTTTGTCACTCTGAAAGTATTCATATTAATACAATTAAATATTAAAACAACAATAGCTCTGCATATATTGATACGTATCCCATTGTGTAGGCTAGATAAAATATTTTAAATGGGGAGGAAAAATGTGCAGAAGTCCAAAATACATTGAGTTAGGGCTGAGTGGTCCTGCATATGGATGCCTTCCATTTAGGGAAGTCCCTGACTTTGGGGACTTCTGACTTCATTTTTCAGAAATCCCTACACTTTATATAGATTCCACCTGGAAGAAAACTAGAAAAGGTCTGTTTATGCACACTCTGAGGTTTGATTTTTTTTTTTTAAATCTCACTGTTGCTGGTTGCTGTGAGGAACAGAAGTGGCTGCTCAGAATGGTTCAACAAACCTCTGAACTGAACCAGGCTAGCAGTACAGGATGTAAAATAACTGTTTCATTATTATTCGTCTTCAGTTATTTCTAGCATGGCATTATATTTCAGCATTAATGTTATTTGGACAAAAGATGTTACATATGCAAGTGTTTGCATGTTTTGCTGATTTGCAAGTCTGAACACATAACAGAATACTTAAACTTTGGGCTATTATATATATGAATTATTCCCTTATCAGTGTTAATAATAAATTTAAATTAGGTAAAATTGAAGCAGCAAACATTTCTGTGATTATTTTCTCTTTTTTTACAGTCCTTATATGGTGTTGCAGTTTCTAGTGTTCCAGAACTACCACTCTTCTATACTCCTGTTGATACAGTAGACATCAGTGTACAAATGGCTGGACTGAAGTTTCCAAATCCTTTTGGCCTTGCTAGTGCAACTCCTACTACTAGTTCTTCGATGATTCGAAGAGCTTTTGAAGCTGGATGGGGCTTTGCTGTCACTAAAACATTCTCCCTGGATAAGGTAAGGAAATACTAATATTTTGAGGTATATTTTGTATTTAACCATTTCTTTGCAGTTTTGAAAAATCAGAATCTTTTGAGAATGGCACTATTAAATCTAGCTAGCATAAAGACAGAAGGGAAGGGTATAGTACACTGTGTAGGTCAGCTAGTCTGGGAGGTGTAGTGCAGTGCAAAGGTGACACAATTTCTGCTGTTACATTCTTTCCTTTCATTCCCCAACCTTTTTATATCAGCCAACCACTAAGGGTAATAGTCCTTTTTAAAAATATTGCAGTGAAAATGTTTTCTATGAGGGATGAGAATGCAACGGGAATGAGTAACAGCTTTATCACACAACTCATGAAAGGTGGTTTCTGCCAAGGACTGCCAAGATAAGCCATTGAAATTGAGTTGCGGTTGCACTGTGATAATGTGAGTGTAAGCCTGAGGCTGGGTGCGTAGTGGGAGAGAACAATGGAGGCAGCATAAAACAAGCCTTTGGAGGGAAAAGTAGTTGTGCTGAAGGTTTTCAGTACAGTGCCATAAACTTTCAGTAACCTGTAGTGGAAGAGGAAGGAATTAGAATTAGGAATTAGAGGGAGGAAGGAATTAGAATTAAGTCTTGAAGGCTATGGCTCAGTGCAGTGCCTAAAATAAAGGATTTTGTGTACATTTAAAGTGTGTCATTGTTTGTTTGACCAGAGAATTGCCATCAGGATGGGTTTCCTGTTACTACCTTTAAAATGGAAGAATAAGACCGAGCAAGAAATTTAGACAGTGAAAGAAAACAACAGTGATGATAAATGTATCGCTGAAGATTTGGGCAGGGATGTAAATATAGTTTGACTTGTGGAGAGAGGAAGAGGATCAAAGGTAAATCCTTAGACAAAGGCCCAAGTAACGGTTTGAATAATGGTAATATCTTGTCAACTAGTGACAAACAGTAGGGTGGGCTGAAGAGAGGTTTTGAGATAAATTTGGGAATGAAGGGACTTTTATTCTTGATTCAGAGATGGGATATAAAAGTGTACTGAGAGATGGAGACATTAGCAGAAGAGAAAAGGTGAATTTGTAAGTCTGCAACCTCTACATGGCAAAGTACCGTAAGTGATTTGACTATAGAGAGTGGACCTCTAATATGAGGAAGGTCTAAGGACAAGTGCTGTATTACTACAGCATGCTGTAAAGAATGTCAGACTGCCTTCTGCTGTCGCTTACACCTGATGTAGCCTTAAGGAAGGAAGAGTTCCTGTGGACTGAAATGGAGATTCCAATCTGCTTCGCAGCGTTTCTTATTAAAACACTTTTTAGGACATAAATGTCATTCAAGTATGTTTACAACTGACTTATAACATACCTTTAACCGTAATTATTCAGTGCCTAGGCTTAGGACAACTCATAGAAAGTACAGAGATTTATTTATTTATTAGCTTTATTGCTGATATGTTCGCAGTCCTGCCAGACTGCATGTTGATTACTGAGTATCTCAAGAGCTAAACAGACACTGGCTGAGTTCCAGCTTGGTGGGAGTTCAGGAGGAAAGACATGCATGTTGTAGGAAGTGATGTTGTACGCCGCTAAGCAGCAGACTCTGAGTCATTTCTCGAGTGGCGACTGCAAATTGTTCCACTGGATGCCATGCTCTGGAGGTGTGACTCAGATGGAGATCTTTCAAGCGAGAGTATTTCTAAAAGCAAGTATCTCCAGTGTTATAAAATACATTTTAAAAAAATATATTTGTTGAAATAAGATGCAAAATATTGCAGGTAGTATTTATTTTAAAGAGAAGGAGTTCTGAGAAGTGCTCCGGATGAATTCTTGTCTAGTGATTATTGTTTCTACCTAAGCTTTCATCTAAAGCTCAGTAGGAGGCCATAATCTTTCTCTGGTGCCTACACTTTTGGATCATTTATTTCTATGTGCAGTAGGACTGTGTCCCACCCAAGTACTATGTAGTTCTTCTACCATTTGTTTTCTTCCCAGTAGTACACTTCCCACAGGTGCTAAGCCTGAGTATTTGTGACATGATTTGAGATGTTTGGCTGCAAGGTGATGCAGAAATAAAATTGCTTTTATTTGTAATAGTACCATGCTAATTAACATTAAAAAAATAAATATTTCAAATGAAAAGTAAAGCTCAATGAGGTACAGCAGCTCTTATGTGAACGACTACTACACAAAGACTTTTCTTGTTGAGTTAATGCTAGAACGAGGATTTGGAATACAAAAAGTTTGATTGGTATAATGTGCTGGCTTTAAAAAAAACACAACAAACAACAAACCTAGCTTCTGCTTGTGTAGACATAAATCCTGATCTTATCCTTCAGGGTCAGTGAGAGGAGGCAGAGCTACTCCCTGGACAGTACAGTTCCCAAAAGTGGAACAAGTTCTAGGAGGAAGGGAGCTTGCTATACACAGGTCTTGGCAGCTGAAGCTCCTTCACTTTAGCCTTAATTGTATGTGACACAAGCAAGATTCTGTGTTTGTCCCTCTTGTCTCCTCATTTTATCTGTCTTGGTTAGGTTTAACCTGTGGACTTCTTCCTTATTTGCAATAGTTAAAGGCCAAATGTAAGCTACTCGTGTGGCAATGGGGAGCTTAGCAGCAGCAGAACTGTTCCCTTTTCCAGAGCCGATGACTGAATTCATCACTGTGTTCAGTTACCGATAGGGAAACCAGTGACTTACCTGTTCACCATGGGCGTTCTTTGGCGTTTTAACAAAAGTGACAGATGAAGGCTAAATTTGTGTGACATATAGCTAGTGAAAAACATATGCAGCCTAATCACAGATTTCCGTGCTTTAACTAATGTGCGGTGTAGTAAGATCAGAGAAAAGTGGGATCAATCTTGGAAGAAGCCAAAGAGAGATAAAAAGGACTCAGGCTGGAGAACTGTGATTCTCATGAGACAGAGGATTCATTTCATATGAACTTCTTCTCCTTTCCCCTCTTTCACCACCTAACACAGAAAACTCTTCTAAAATGCTAGGCTAGGGATCCCTGCAGCCCATGGATGTCCTTACTTTCTTGTATAGGGGAACTGTTGGATAGCAATGCTGCCGTTCTAGCCCCTGGACCATAATTAACTCAACCAGTCTTCCTAACCCTCATCTGTCTTGGTCTCACCTTGAAAGCATCACATGTTGCTACAGAGGGAGTTAGCCTAGCTCTGTTTCATGCTGTGCTCGCTCCCTTTTCAAACACCCACACACTTTGCTGCATAATTGCCTTCATGACAACCTGTGTAGTATTTTCTTGTTTGTAGGGTGAGGTTTTCAACTCTTGAGTGATTCAGCAAAAGTTTGTTCTGGCATACTACTGTATTATTGTTGAAACATGAAAAAAGCTAACGTGAGAAATAGCTGAAATTCCTTCAGAGTATTTATCCCTTTAAATATACTGCTCTCTGAACATTTCAGAAGATACTGGATATTATAGTGTAATGCAAATATTAATTGTAGGGCACTGTACCTCTATGATGTATCTGTGAGGGGGATAGCGACTTGTAGAATTTTGTTTATCAAGTTAAATATTTTTGCACAGCTGCTTTCTTATCAAGTAGATTTGATTTTCTTCCAGAAATGAGAATAACTGCTTTTAAAGTGGACTATCACTAGGAAAGAGAAATGGTAGCAGAATAAAAATGTCCCTTCACACACCTTTTCCTACATTGATGTCTTTCCTTTTTGACTGCAGGATCAACAGCTCATTGCTCTGTTGGTTCAAAGAGTATTTCTGTCTTATTCAGATGACTCTGTGCCGCAACATATTATCAGTAAATTGATTGGCAAGCTATTGAAGGGAAATGGGGGAGCTGCATGTCATAGAGTTCACAATAAACAAATACCAATAAGTACCTCTTTCAGAGCTTAGATGAACAGAAAACTACATGCAGAATGAGAGATACTGCATTAAGTAAGTAACGGTGAGTGGGAGCTTTTTAGTAGATGTCTTATGCTGAGCTGGTTTATTTACTTAGAATTTATTAGTGAATATTGTTTAAAACAAAAATTGCATTAAAACCTGTAATTAGAAAGTTGTTGTAAACATAGTGCCAAAATAAGTCAGAGGTTATAGGGGTTATATGCACATGTAACACATCCACTACCACAGTGAGATGTTTATAGCAGAAACTGGGATTTTATCAACTGAATTCAAGCGTTGTTGTTCTCTCACTGCTTTGTATGGGCTGCTTAGAAAGAGGAAAAAAACAACTGGGATAGCAGAAATGTTTGCTTTGATTTTTAAATGCTTCCTTCACTTCTAAAATTTAATTCTGATTAATCAGATACATCTGTCTTTATTCTGTTGTGACATGCATTGATTTGTGATGCTGTCACTTTCAATAATGTGGAAATAGTTGCCTTTATTATGAGAACTAGCAGAAATCAACATGCAGACTAACTTCATTTTTATTCTTTAATATCTTTTTCATTATATATGAAGCAAGTTGCATAGATGTTTTTTAAAAAGAAGCTACAATTAAAACGAGTTTAAATTTGAACTAAGTCATAGTGGAGAAAACTTTCTAGTTATATGTTTATATAATTCACTAATGTAGATTTTACAATATTTTCAGAACCTTTTCTAAATTAAAACTATTTCTAGTACAGAATTAATTAATTTACCCAGGATATATCGCATTTCTATGTGCTGTTATTACAATATATATATTCAGGTTCAAACTAGTTCTCTCTCTGTACATTTGTACTGTGTTCACCTCATGTCATAATTGAAGGTAGTAAAAAAAAAAAACATGGAACAATGACACATTGTTTTCCATAACATTAGTATTTCACAGAAGTGAATCTGTATTACAAAATGTATATTTTTTGTATGATATTACAGCATAGTAATTTAGATTAAACTAGTTATAATTTATAGTACCAAGCCAAAAAGCTATTTAAGATGCATTAAAATGCAGAACCATGACATTTGAAATTCTGATGTTCTTAATATGACAGAGGTTATTCTATGGAGTTTTGCTATAATATGAAATATTAATATTTCACAATACAGTTTTGATGAAGTACAATTTGCCTAGCTTGCATATGATAAAGAAATTAAATGCTTACCAAGGGAGTTCAGTGAGAATTAGAGCCCTGCCTGAACATCTGCTTGAAATGTTATTATCCTGTCCTACTGACAGCATCGCTCCCTCATTGTTTTTCAAGATTGACAGCTGAATATTGTACTGAGTTCTGCAGCAAATATGTTTAGGTGAACTTTGTTTCAATTTTTAGGAATTTAGAACATGCTTTTGATTTCCAGCCTATAATTTTTTTTTTATACTCTTGACATTTGTAGATGCCAGATTGAGGTCTAGTATGCTGTAGCAAAGATAGACCATTGACTTGCAACGAAATGCCAGTTGATATCTCAGTAAACAGAAATATTACTATTCTTTATTGTGTGGTCTGTATGAAAGCTGTATGGGCTTTCTTTGGGGAGACAAATGATCAGATTGTTAATGTCAAATATAAAAAGGACTGTTTGCCTTTCTACTAAATAACATCAGACAACTTTTATTAACTACATTTTTTGAAGAGAAAAATGAGCATTTTGCAGGATTCCTTAGCATACAAAACTGAGTTAAATTATTCTTTAGTTTTACAAATGTTAAAATTATTACTATTGGCCTTAATATGCTTATGAGTGCTTTACATATCTTATTTTCTTCTATATTTCTGAAAGAATTTAAATAAGAAATACCAGCTTTATTGTTCAGATTCCCCAATTTTCACATTTTTAGATCACTGCATAACATTAGCTAAGTTTAACATGGGAGGTGAAAGTCTATCCTAGGGAAATAGAATAGAATGCAATTATTATTTTTTTTAATGCTGTAGCTCCCACCTTGTATTTTCCTTGAATATTTTAATGAAGAAAATGTGTTACGTGGCTACAAAAACAGAACAAATCATTCTGTGAATCTGAGTAAGTGGCAGGAAAGCTGATTTTCCTCCTTTTTTCCTCAAGAAAAAGTATTTCTCTGGTATATTCGACTTAAGGGCCGGATTTCATCTCTGCTTGGTTTTACCCTATCCCTGACCCAGTGTAAAGAAGCCTGGAGGCTCTCTTTAAATGCTAATAACTCTAATAGCTTCGTAATTGCTGTCTGAGGAACTGTAGAGGACTGCATTTGACCATTCTTTCTCCTCAATCGGTACACCTGGGCTGTAGTGGGTTGGCACATCTTCACCCTGGAGGAATTCCAGTCTGGAGAGGTGTAACACAGCTTGGACAACCCAGTGGAAGCAGAGAGGCTAGAGTCTAGGACTGAGAGCTTTAATCGGAGCCAAGTCCCTTCCTTCCACAGCTGAAGTCTGCACCAAGGAGATTTTTAATTGTTGCAGGTGTGCTTCTTGACACAAATGAATTTGCAAGTGTGGACCATTTTAATTATGTGGGTTTTACCATTAGTAAGCCTGGTTATTTTGGCCAATTAATATATTGAATGTTGAAGATGATAAACTCTTGCATTTTTAAAGCAGAGGTAAACTGTCAGTAAAAAGTCTATCTCTTTGTGATTGTATTTATTACTTTATAAATGAAAAAGTTTTACAAGTTCATTATAAAAATTATACCTCTGGGTGAATGTTTAGTCACAGTCTTCCCGTGGTATTAAATATCACAGGAATGCTGCATTTCTTCTGTAATTAGAGTCTCAACACAGAGTCTCTCATGAAGAAGTCTGTTGACTCAAGGTGTGGAGCACAATGTGACAACTCATCAGTGGAAGGCAAAGAGGGATCTGTCACGCAGGGCTGTAAGCACCGAGTCAGTAAATCTAAGCCATGCTAAAGGCTCTTCTCAGTGACATCCAGTGATAGGACAAGGGGCAACGGGTGCAAGCTGGAACATAAGAGGTTACACATAAATATGAGAAAAAACTTCTTCACGGTGGGGGTGACAGAGCACTGGAACAAACTGCCCAGGGAGGTTGTGGAGTCTCCTTCTCTGGAGACGTTTAAAAACCACCTGGACGTGTTCCTGTGTGACCTGATCTAGGTGATCCTGCTGTGGTGGAGGGATTGGACTAGATGATCTTTCAAGATCCCTTCCAACCCCTGGGATTCTGTGATTCTGTGATTTTTAGAAACAGGATCAGCAAGTTGCTTTCCATATTTTCTCTTTTCCTTCCATTCACCCTGACGGAGCAGAGTAAGCTTGGCTGTAACTTTTATGTCTTATGCTTCTTGAGCTCATTTTTTCCATGGAGTCTTTAAGCCAGCAATGACATCTTCCTTAAAGCTGCACATGAAGTTGGCCATCAAAGGTAAAACTAGATGTATGTGCAAAATTGGTTCTTGATAGGCTTACAAGTTCCTCAATAATTTAATTGTCTAAGGATTAATTTTCCATACATCTATTTGTTTTTTACACAGTACTTAGAGATCGTTTCTTTTTCATGTCTTTTTCTTCTGGAACCAAAAGTTTAAAACAGTAGAGCAACAATGCACTAACGTATACGAAGTATAAATTTGATCATTAACCTTAAGCTTGAATATTTTAGGCAGATTATAAAAGGCTTCTAAAGCAGTCTTTTAGTTAGTATTTAATCTGAAAACTGTTGCATATTTTAATGAAACTCATTGTGCGCGTAGAGTGGCATAACTGAAAAGCGGTTTCAGTGAAATCCAGAAGAGCGTAAAGACTGCAATACTGAATATTTTGCTTCCTAAGCCTTTCCATAAAAAATAACTGGCAAGAGTAGAAGCGTTCATTCCTGCTCAGCATGCGTGGTGTTCCAGAAGTGACCAGTACTTAAGACAAGATGTGATTTCTATTCATAGTGCAACTATTACCCAGTTAAACAAAACGGATGCAAACTTCACAGCTGGCTAAAAATCTGAACAACGTTTCATCTTAGGTTGAAGAAGCTGCTTTGGTTTTTACTACCTTTGCTTTATTTACCTGTTTCTTCTGAAAATATCTGCAAATATTTAGCAAAAGAGAGACAAAGAGAGCACAGATGCATAATTTTCCAAAACTACTGAGAATCTGAAGTTCCTGATGGCTCTATCTGAAGTACTCAACATTTTTTTGATATCACATCCTGAATAAACAGGATTCTAAAAAACAAGTAAGTATTTTACTTGTGTAAAATACGATTGAGATCTCATTTTGTAGTTGTTTTGTATGCCCTTGGAAGGTTGTTGGTAATCTTAGCAACAGCTCAAATAATTTTGTGTCAGAAAGGAATTCAGCTAAAAAGGCAATGTAAGCTAGAAATTGCCAAGTGTAATTCTGAAAGTTAGAATTTTCACACTTGAGTTTCATTCTCGATTCAAATTTGTTACAAAATCTTTTTAGTATTTTGCTTTCTTCAAAACAATCAAGTGCATATAACTTTCTTAAGTGGCATTAATGTATTTAATAATTTATAAGAAAAAGTTGTAGTATATTTTTCGTAATAGTTATATTTTTAAAATGCCTAAGACATTCACAGCATGAGGCAATATTTAACATCTTGGACTTAGCATAAGTGACATAAGCTTCCCTATTTTTTGGAATGGTCATGATGCACTTTAACCATAGATATTCAGGAAAAAAATGAAGTATTTATTTTGCCATTCTAGAATTCAGAAGTTTCCCTCCTGACAAGCCATTGACTTTCCCTCACACCCAATTTGGTTTCGTTCACGTGTCAGAGTTTGGTTTTTTCCTCATTTCCTCATTCCTCAAATCCAGAATACAATCCAGATTTCAGTAGGTCTAATGAGATACTGAAAGGAAATTTTAAAAAAGTGGTCTTTATGCTTTAGTTGCTTTAATTTACAGTTCAGCATCTTTGCTTAGGTCTACGTTCAGAATCTGTATGTAAAGTAGGTAGCTGTGGTTAAACATTGGCTTCTGCAAGAGTCTACGTGGCACTTTGGGACCCCTTCTCTGCCCACTAACATTATTAGGTTGTAAATGTGTTGGGGAAGACATGCTTCCGGCACCATGCCTTCTCCCTTGGGCAGCAGCTACTTGTTTCTTGCTTCAGCTGTGCACATTAAATGGCAGCCCTGCTGTTGGATGAGTGCTTTTCCTTAGAAAAACACAAGAGAGCTGAAGCATCTCATGCAATAGCTATTGCCCAAAGATTTCCGATTGGACCATGCGACCTTACAACATGTTTGCAGAAATGTGGTTCCAAATTGGCTCTGCATGGACACTCTTACATCTATGTCAAGCATGTATGCAGTGGTGTATAGCTTGCCTTAAAAAGTTTGCAAACGTTAAGCTGAAATGATGTAACGGAAGTGGCATATGTTTCCACATGTAGGTCTACAGGGCTTTATCTTAATCATTTTTCAAAAGATTTTTGGTTATACCAGTGTAGCTTTTATGTGAAGGCAACATGCTCCTGCTAAATGCTTGATTTATCTCAGATCTTGAGTTCCCACTTGTTAAATGAAACTGGTAGGGCTGTGTTTAACATCTGATTTGCCCACACAAGAAGCTGAGAGATTAAAGAGCTGATTTTTGAATCTTATGGTGATATAATTGCATTTACTCCTGATTGACGTTGTTCTAAGTGCAGAATGAAATCCCATATGTTTAAAAAACCTGATAGGCTCTTATGTTAAAGTACCTATTACTAATGCAAATATGTATGTGACTGTATTCTAAATATCATTTCTTATAATTATTTGAGATTTAAAATTTTCTAAATATTTTACTATAATGGAGATTGTGGCTTTGTGAGACTCCATCTTTCAGTCAGAAAGTGTAGGATTTGTGTGATTGGATCTTCTAGAGTTAATTGCAGCAGGAGACAAGTGTCTTCATCCCATGAACTTTGGAATTATTACTTTAAGAATTACCCAAAATGCTCTTGTCACTGCTAATTGCAAAATCCAATTTAGGATAGGAACACGAATTTTTAATATTCCCTTAATATAAATATTATGATAGTCTTTAATTATACATTCTCACAGTATGTGCTATAAGGGCTTATAACTTTAGATTTTTATGGAGGATCTTATGCTACTTAAAGTTATTTCTACTCACAGTAATGTAATTGAATTATTATTGAGTATTGACTTTTTATACCTTAAAGCAATCTGCTTTGACTTTACTGGTGCATTTTGGACTATGAAGCAGTTAATTACAATGCCAGCTATTGGTTTCAAAAGAAGCTCTCAGCACCTTTTTATATTTGAGTAAGTTTACAAATTACTTTTTTCCTTAACTTCTTTTTGCCTGACTTATCTCATAATTCTGGGCAATTTAAGAGTTAAAAAAACCCTATAAATTCCTAAAACATACTCAAAATGAAAAAAACGTAAACTAATGTTATAGCTGGATGGTTTTTTTGTTAGCAGCTGACCTTCTGTTACCAGAAAAAAAAAAAAAAGTCTTGGCTAGAAGATAGTTCAATAAATGAACAGGCTATATATTGATTTTTCTTCCTCTTCACTTGTTATGTAATATAATTTTGCTTCCCTTGCAAGAGTTGCTGTCATACAGGATGGGGTGGGATCATGGTTGTGGAAGCGTATGGGAATGCGTAGACTAAGGAAGGCTGTCACAGCAGTCAATAAGATCTGAGAGGTGTTGACTAATTGCCTGCTAATTACACAGTAAATTGTCTAATTAAGCTGATGGTTAATTAGGGTACGCTCGCACAGCAGTCTTGTGGAATTTTTGTCTGATGTCTGGGAAGCAGCTTGTGTAATTGGCAAACTGGTAAGGACTGGCAGAGAACATGGCTGGGAAGCACGCTGCCAGTAGATGACAGAATAAGGATGCATTTGCACAAAGGTTGTCATGTGAACACTGAGGGGTTTGTTAGCCTTCTCCAGCTATGTGGCAGCGGGTGCAATGAGAAATTTAGCTGAGAGCTACTGGAAGCTGTAAATAAACCGAGATTTAAGCGTGCAATATTAGAAAAACGGGGACTTGCTCTTCTCATCTTTTAGTCGGAATTTGGACTTTAGATAAACACAGAGTATCAAAATTCTCATGTAAAGAACTTCACCAAACTGCGATTTGATCCTGTCAGTAATTATTGTTTGATGATCTCTTTAGTGGAGTCACAAAACGATACTGTTTCCCAGGATACTGGATTGTATGTTGATGTTGAAAAAGTATAGCTGTTAATAAGGGTGCTCACCAGCCATCATTACCATCCGACGTACACCACATACATACATTGTGTCCATCCCTAGATATGACAGAGTATAAACAGGCCATAATCATACTCTGGATTAAAAGTGTATGCACTATGTGTAACTACAACATGATGAATGAAAGTGTCTAGATTCCAGATTCTGACCCAAAGCTGATGCACACTCTTGGGAGTATTAAACAGTGAGAACCTGGGCAGTACAGGAATACAGACACCAATTCAGCAAAGCTCGAATTTGCTGTGATTTGAATTGGTAATTCACTAAAACAACATGATATGTGCACTTTAAGATAAAGTTAATTACGAATGTAAGCTTCTCACAGAATCAACATAGCATGATACAGGACTGGGTCTTCACACAATGACGAGATTTGGTTTTGAGCTATGTATCAGCAAAATCTAAGAAAAAAAGCTCTTTTGTATATCATGAGCTAAACTGAAAAAAGTATGTGTATAGGTATTTAATTTTTAGAGCAATTTGCCACTTGAGCAAAGTGAAGCTAAATACCAACTTTCACTCTTGGAAACGATATATTGCTTCAGAGGTCTCTGCCTTTTTACTTTTTAGCATTTGTAGTATGTGATTTGGGCACAGTGTCTTCCTGGAACAAAAAAGGAGAGATTGAATTCCAGATCTGGATTGCTGCTGAAACTGTTGGTTTTATTTTATTTTTTTCTTATTAATTCAGATCACAAATATATTTGTTCTCCCATAGAAAAATAATGTTTTAAATCAAAATTTGAAGGAGTAAATTATACTTCCTTTGAATTAAGCCAATTTTATCCTGTGATCTTGCTGCTTCTGCCTCTCTGCACCTGCACAGTTAATAAAGCCTTTATGTAGCACTATGTTGTAAATTTTTATTTACGATTTTTCCTTAAAAATTAATTGACCAAAATCATGGTACACTAAGAACATTTGCACTATGCCAGTCATCAGACACTGTAGTCCAAACACTAACAGGTTGATCCAGAAAGCCTTAAACCTGTAAATTGCTACAGTTCCTCTGCATCAGATTTTGTGAATTGTTGCATAAAGTGAAAAAGGTGTAATTCATTGATTCAAGTCAAAACCTTGTAGAGAGACCCTATGTATCTAATTTTCTTCCAAAATACATTTTAGATTTGCATTTGGTATTACATGTATGTTTTTCCGCGTCCATCTTGCACATGTGCAAACCCACTGTTCTTCAATTAATTTTTCCTTACATTTTTTTAAGGACTATTCTTTAGAAGTGTTGGAGAAACTATTCTTTTTGTCTCTGACAGCACATTCAGGAACAAAGCTTAATTTGCCAGCCAACTTCAGGAATTGAAAGCATACGGTGCAACCATCGCGTTTGCTTTCATTTTCTGTCATGGGGCAGCAAACAGAGTTGTTGCTAATGCATTTTATTCTCTGAAGAAAGAGAAAGGAGTTCATAGAATAATTGTTACCTTATTATGTCCTTCAAAAGGAATTTCTGGCACATGCGACTATGATTTATGATTTAATAAATCACACAAACATAGAAAAGGATGTTTCTGGTAACTCACATAGCATAGGAAATGTATGTATGTAAAGCCCTAGCGCAACATCAAAATCTGTAATAAAAAATGTGTGGCAATAATGCTGCTGTTAAACAACATCAGTTACCAACTTGTTTGAGAAATCACGGGGTTTAAAAGTGTACTAATTTTTTCATATGCGGTTGTGGCTGTATCTTATCGTATATCTGTGCTTTGATGTGGAATTGATAGAAAATGGAAACATCTCCCAGATGTTCCTAATGTAGTCTTTCCCAAAGCATCTTCATTGTCCATTTTCAAACCTTATGCTTAAACAGTGGAATCAGAGGAGACTGTTGTCCGGGGTTATGTCTGGGTTTATTGCCTGTGAAGGTTCTCTCCGTGCAGTTCAGGATGGTTCCTGTTTGCCACCCTTTTATTTAATGTGTATATCAAGCGATAGAGAAGGTTTAGTAAAGTGACATTGATTGAAGTGTTTTCAATATGTCGAAACTCAGCTTTATAACTCTCGGCTGATTTAGCTTGAGCAGTTGATTGCATTATTCAGTGTTTGTGGGAGACTGGGGCATGGTTGAGAGCATGCTGAGCAAAAGTCAATCCAGACAAGATAGGAGTAATGCTGGGAACATTAGAGGAAACATCCAGAGGCTATGGCAAGAGAATTATCAGTCTTTCCAGCTGAGGGGTGTGGTTCCATTCCAGGCTGTAGCTGCAACAGCAGATAAGAGCCAGAAGCCTGCACCCCTTTTATTTTCTGAATGCAGGCCTTGCTAAGAGTATCCATGCTTTATATTTATTTCAAGATTAACCTACTGCCACTGCATGCTATATGGGACTGGGTCTTAAATATGTCCAAATATTGGCAGTGGTGACAAACTTCATGTCTTGAATGCCATGAAGCACCTCACTGCGGAATTAAAAATGCGCCCAGCTGGTACTGCCTGGTTTGGGTTCACTGGGATGGAGGGGAAGGAGATGCTGGCAATTCATCTGGACACTGTGGTTGCATATCCTTGGAGCTCTTGCCCTGGGGTGATCTGTGACTGTCTCTTAACTGCAGCACAAACTTGAAGAGCTTGTTTTTCCTCCTCAGCTTTGCAAGAACTGAGGAAAGGGTGAATATTTGGTTTCTAGTTGCTACTGCTTAATTATTATTCTGTTTACGTTTATTTTGCTGTCAAGAGCAGTGTTCTCAGAAGGTTAGTTGATTGCTGCTATTGCGTAGGAGGTGTATTTTAAATACTGCAAGGAGTACCTGGAATAGGTGGTTTCACATGAAGGTAATGCAGATCTTCAGCATATAAATAAACAAAATCTTATTTTCTATATTGTGGGTATATATAAACTCAGATTAATTTCTCTGCTTACATGTATGGACTTTTTTGATATCCAGAAAAGATTTGTGCCTTTATGGAGAGCAGAAGATTGGAGTCCATGTCTGAATTTTTGAAGCATGCATTTTTGAGTATCATGTTATTTTAATGGCTATACTTTTGTCATTTCTTATACCAGGCTAAAAATCTGCATTTATCTTGGGTTAAAATCTATCAGCCAGGAAATTCATAAGAGTATATAATAATATTTTCTAGAAACAGAAAGTTTAACCTGGAAAGGCAAACTTAATCTTCACTTTACAGTAAAACTGTATGTATACAAATACACAGTTTTATTTAATCAGGCAACCTTACTCTCATAAAATAATTTACATTTTTCTTTTCCATTCTAACACTATGGTTGGAGAATACTTTAAAAGTACATAAAAGAGAGACTAAGAACGTATTTGAGAGTTTTAGAACTACAAACTAAAGACCATCAACCTTACAACTTCTTTCTCATGCCCCTATCTTCAGTACTAAAAGTGATGCTTTTCTACCATTACAAAAATTGTTCTTCGTGTGTATTGGGAGTTGCACACCTGTAGATACATAAGCTCTGTCTTATAATGTTTATTTAATTGCTTTTGGGTTTGGTTTTGTTTCTTTTTTTTTTTTTTTTGCCTCTTGCATTCCTCCTTTAACACAGTTTAAAAAATCAGTGCCAGAGAGTGCAAAGATTCAATTAGGTTTAAATTACCAAAAGATAACAGTTTCTACAGAAAGAGTTAGACAGATTTCAAGCTCTGCTCAGAATCTGTCTGACGATTGAATTCATGCAGAGGAGAGAGTTGCTTCTGTGTCAGACATCCTCCATGTGTAGCCTGCTTCAGTTACGTTCAAGGGTTCACATTCCCACCATGCCTCTTCTGTGTTTTCCTTTTAAGAAGTTTTTTGTCAGCCAGACATTTCTTATCTTCAATGATCTTTTATCACAGGCAGTGGATCATCCATACTTGTTTTTTTGCAGGATGTGCTGGACTGCTTCCCGTTTCTGAGGTAGATGTTGCAACATAACATCACCTATATTCATGCTTTTCTGTCTGTAAAACAACAGTTCACACTGTGCTAGCTGGTATCCAAAAGCACAACATTAGTGCCTGTTTCAAAATAATGTGACTTAATGGCATGATTGAGGATGCAGTATTTCCATTCAGCATGCATGTTTACAGTGAAGTGTCTTGATATAGCTAAGCTCTCATGGACAGAAACATTAAGTGCAACAAAGAAAAACATTTTTTCAAAGTGATGGAAATGAGAGTTGTTTATTTTAAGAGATCTTATGTAAATGTAACTGGAAGAGGGAAAACAAATCGGCATTTTTAGCCAGTTCAGGCCTGCACACATGTATCTCTTCTGGCTAGAGCTTTCCCCTTTGGTGCCATTAGCATTTTCATTTCAAAAAACGACAGTCTGCAGTGGAAGCAGTAAAAATGTTCAACCTGTGGTTTAAATTATTGATTTTTTTGAATATTGAAGCTGTATTTCAAATGGATTTTGTTCGAGTTACTTCTGGGTAGAGGGTTCCAGAGGTAATTTGATATCTAAAAGCCTGTGTATTTCAAAGCCATTTCAGTCTTTTGAGTTCCTTTGGCTGATCAGCTGATTGGGTAAAATACCTTATTGTCTTCTGAATTGCAGGCAATAGATAAACTGCAGCTCAAGGTTAGCAGGTAGACTAGTATACAATGCTCTTGGTGATTTATTATGTGTACTCAGCGTCCAATCAACTGACAAAAATAGATCATTTATTTTTAATGCCGTAACTTATCTTCACTTAAAAAAAAAAATATCTTTTGAGAGTCACAGTTTAGATGAGGGAAGCTCTGTTATCTATATCACTAGATAATGATGCATAATTAAAGTCAGGTGAGTTCATGGTATAGCATCCAGTATGTGTAAATAAAAAGTAGATGCTTATATTTTCACAAATAGATTGTTTTAGATTATTACAGAACAGTGAGTGGTAGCAGTGAGAGAGAAGTCACTTTTAAAGAACTGCAGTACAAGCAGCTCTCATATTTATATATGACTACTTCCACAAAGGGCTGGGTTGTTGATTGTTGTACATGTACAGTGTGTAGGAAGTCAGCCATTCTCAGCATCCTTCTATTCACAGTACAAAAAAAAAAAAAAAAAAGAAGTTAAAATGGTATTACTTTAATAAGGCTCAGATCTGGCAATGAAGCCATACCGGAATGCATATTCGAGTTCATGGGAACTGTGAAAGTGAAATTAATTGCACGAATGGGCCCAGTTAAGAAGTGTTATTATCACTGGTGACACTAAATATCACAGAATAATGGGATGATTCAGATTTAAAACAGACAGGATTTTTTCCTTAAGGAGACTGTGGACTAAAGGGTACCAAAATAAAAGAATATTTCACTAAAGTATGAATTGCTAAAATTGAAAATTATGCAACTTATTTTGCAAACATGCATTTGATTTTATATATAAAATTAAATGTATGAAGACAATTCATGAAAAGATGTGTGGCATACAGGGCATCCTGCAATAACTCTAGCTTCTGTGATTGTAGTTTAAGAATTTGTCAAAACGTTTGTTGATACTCTTGAGACATACTGCATTTCAGTGTAGTTATATTATTTTAATATACAGATTAATCTCCATATCTGGGGTACAACTGGGATCCTAGAAGAGAGTATCAGTAATTTTTGGTGTTAGGGCTGAACACTGGGTCTCTGTGCTATGGAGTCTCTGTGGTCCTGATGCAGACTTGACTTCATTGCTCTTGGAGTGAGACTGGTCGTGGGATCTGGCATGTGTCAGCAGCGGGTATATCCTCTTCCTCAGTAAGGTTTTGCAGTGAGCTGTGCTTTAAATTCCACAGTTCTGTGGTAGGAAAAAAGGATAGGAAGGCATTCCCCATGTCCTATTTATCATGAATATAATTATCTCTAATCAAGGATTTCTTGTGGGGTGTAAAAACATATTTCTCCTTACGTAACTATGTGCGTGACTTTTTACATTTAGCATTAGAAGGCTTTTGAATACTTGTCCTAGTTCTAAAACAATATACTACTGGAATAAATGAAGAGCCTGCAGGTCACGATGCCCTCTCTAGCTGAGGACACATTACTCTTAGTATTCCAGTTTTGAGCATGCATAAGTCTTTTGTAATACATCTCAGCTGGCTCTGCCATTAATAGTGCCAGAGATCTCGCCACAGTCATCGTATACTTTATTACACCCTTGTGGCAGCTGTAGTGGAATCATTTACCACAGATTCCCCAAATGAAACCCTAACTCGATTGTAGTCTCTAACAACCACCTTCCTATTGATTACAAGGGGAGCTGACTTCATGTCTACCCTATCTGTGTGTGCCTGCTAGATCCTCTGATGACCATATTTACTTAACTGACAGACGTGAGCAATGCTCCAATGAGTGCTGGGGATTGGGACCTATTATAAATTTAATGAGAAAGAACACGGCCAGCTCAGAATATTTTTTCTTTCTCAGTGGTAAACAGAATTGTCTTGCTAGGAATTTCCATGGATCATGGCTACTTTCAGTTCTTACAAGTATATTTTAATGAACTTTGCTTTTTTTGCTTTATTAAATTTGTGCTTTATATCCCACAGGACTGATTTTTAAATGCCAATAGAATGTGTCACTTTTCCTGGGCATTTAAAAAAAATGAATAGGCAATGATTAACCTACTGCTGTGAAAACTTCAGGTGAACCTGGAGGAAAACTAGACTCAAGATTAGGGCCTCTGTGTCTGCCACAAGCGAATGGGAATCAGAGCTCGTCCTTTGGCATAAAAATTCAATGGACACTCCAGCACATCTCTACATGGCTTCCTGTCTGTCAGAGAAGTTAAAACGTGCAAACACTGAATGTTTATTTATTAAGAGCTCAATCTGGAAAACTGGAATCAGCCTAGCAGGCTGGAAATCTCCAGTTTGAGTCTCGAGAGGAAAAAGCCATCTCTCTCTAGATTATGGAGTCTGTGTATGGTGCCTCTCGTGCTGACTGATGGATGAACAACACAGCGCGCTCAGAGACTGGTGACAGATCCTGGCATGGTGCTGGCTCTACCCTTCCTGAGTGGAGCCCACCCAGAATCTGCATTCCCACAGACCCTCCCCGGGATGTATACATGGTGCCTCAAGTTCAGTCTTGGCTTTATTGCCAGAGCTGTACTGCATCCTCATCAATGATAACGTGCTAGCAGACTTCATTCCATGTTTCAAGGAGTCAGGAAAAACCTGTTAGTCATTACAAAATGGTAACTAAGTCAGGATAATAGTTTAATCCACAGTGGAAGATTTGAGATTCCTTGCAAGCTGATCCATAGGAAAGTAGTTTCAAAAGAGTTTTGCCAATTATTTGATCTTTATTTAGTTTAAATCTATTCTGATACTATTTCAACTACTTCCGTGTCTATAAAAATAAAATTATGTGTGTCCTCATTACAGTAGCCAATACAAAGAGGAAAATATTAGTTTTATTTCATGGATTTTAAGTAGATGAGACCTCTAGCAAAAATCAAAATCTATTTTAAAGATCCTGTCTAGAATTTAGTGCTGAATTAAAATTGGTTTGAATCTCATACAAGATGTTAAAGTGCTGAGTTAAAATTCATAGGGCCTGGTATTTTCATGGTTTGTTTCTCCCCACAATTATGTTACCCAGATCTACATATAATCAGGCTCTGAGAACGGTGAGTGGCTCAGTCTTGCAATCCCTGCTCTTATGAAAGACCCTTTGGCTTCAACAGGACTTTTGCATGGGAAGAGATAAAAGGAGTATGTTCAAAATGAAGTTATCACTGAAGAGCTCAGGTTATCAAAATAGAAGTGTTATGGATAGATTATCATTGGGATGTAAAACAAAATAATCCCCAGATACTGGAACCCTTCCACCTTCCGTGGGCCTCTTCATCTATGACTTGAAATTGTTTACTATCACCTGGAGAATTGATACTTTGAAAATTATGTTACTAGCTATTTAAATACCTTCCCAAATAGAATTGGTATAATTTCCTTGAATTTCGCACCCCTAAATATACAGAAATGCTAATCAATGCTTATAGTATTTAAGCATTCTTATTTCTAAAGGAAAAAGAAAATGCTGCAGGTAGGTACAAGGTGTACCTCAATATTTGTAATTCATCCCCAGCAAAAAATTTAAATACATGCTTCAAGGGAGTAATGTGATTCTCCTTCTAATTACTTAATCCAACGACAAAAATATTTTTGATTGTACATAAATTTCAATATAAATTTGGTGATCTGTAACTCTCTGATGCTGATTCTTTGTGCAATTATTTTAACAACTCTTTAAATAGGATTATAGTTAAAAGATTTTTCTTCTTGATTATTGAAGAAATCATATTTTTCTCCCCTTAAAGGGAAGCATCAATTCCCCTCCTACTAAGAGAATATAATAGTCTTGATTTACTCATAGCAATCTGGAGGAAAATATTTTAGTGATAGTTCTCAATTTACTAATGGAGTTTTACAAAACAGCCTCTAGGAACAGCTAGAAATACATTGATTATATGGCTTCCCTATGAGAAAACAGTAATTAAAATTATACTACAGATTCTATCAGGACATGTTAATATTTAATTAGGCAATAAATGATCTTGGTACAGGTGTCCAGAGTTGTTGACAGGAGCATTGTTAATCCATGTAGTATTGTCTCTTGAAGAGTTATCTCCTTGCTTTTTTTCAAGTGTGAAGTTACATGCTTAATTAGCAGGCATTAAAACTCCTGTGCTAGAGTTTTTGTTTGTTTGTGTGTCTATACATTGAGTGCAAAATCCTAGATGTTGTGAGCTTTAAAGAACCCGTTTTCTCATTGCTTGTTTTTTCGGTCAGGGATTTTGTTAGAATGATGAGACTACCTGCAATTGTCTCCAATTTTTTTATCTAGAGGAGCTCATTCTGTGGCATTATGTGTCTTGGCTTTTACTTCATCCCTTTAGGAGCCTGCCTGTTACTGATGTTGCCCTACTGCCTCCTTATAGTATCTTGATTAGCAATCAGAAAACAGTATTAGAGAAAAAAAACATTAGAGTTGTCTCTGATGATGATGGTGTTTGAAAAACCATATGTTGGCCTCCTCTTAAAGTGCAAGAAGAGAATCCATTTGTATTCCCCTTGTAAGTGTAACTCCTTTAGTGACCATCCTAGTGACTTGCTGCTGCAAACATGTCATGTAATTCCTCCTTCTCATTCCTGGGTCTTGCTTATTTTATTTTATTATTTTTATTGGGTCTTATCTATGTTGTTTCTTGCCTGGTTTTCTTAGACTCATACTTTTCAAACTGCCTTTTCTTCCCATTTCATGGGACTATTGAATAGTACTTGTCTAGAATGAAGCCTTAAGAACTGTTACTCCTTTATTTGGTCAGTTAAGTACATTTCACAAGTTTTGATTACTGATTGGTCATAACTTTCCCTAACAGCTAAAAATGGGCTCATATTTTTACATGTCTGTAAAAGAATTATTCTATTAAGGCAAGCTAAGTTGTTGTGATCTAAATCCACTGGAGTTTCAAGGGTAAGCATTGTAAATGGGACTAGTATATTTTAATTTATGCATGAATTTTCCACATTTATGAATGTACACAGGTCCTTAGATGCCATGGCACACAAATTTCACTTTAGGGTACACATAAAAAGCTGCAATTTATGTATGTATTTTATTCATCCATGTACTCTTATTTCATTCCATTCTGTTCCCCTCCAATCATTAGTATTACAATGTTTTGCTTGCAGCGGAATAATAGAATCTAGTCTCGTCATGTTCATCACTTGTGAGCATCTGCTCTGGGTTGTTATCCAGAAATGCCTTGTCAATATTTTAGAGAACCTAAGCGAGTAACAGACACAGAGTTTAGGTTTTTCAGTAAAGCTCATCAGGTACTTCATCCAAGCTATGCAAATAATGGTTTGCTGATGCAAGGTATAACTTGTAGGAGAGAAAAACTGAGTTTTCACACAGTTTCAAGACATTCTGTCCTAGTACCTCAGGGATTACTTGTGCTGTTATGATATAGCATTTTATTTCATTGTAGATAGTCTCAAGCATCTCACTTCATATGGTCTGAAGCAGCAATTTCTGAAAGATGTGGTTTCTTAACAGAGCCTAGTCCAGTCCATACAGTACAATGTACTTCAGTTAAAATGGCAAGATTGACCGTCCATTGCTGACTTCTTCATCAGCGACTGTTTTTCACGGGGTTGTCTCCTGGGCACAGTCTAGAAAAAAATGCTGCACTGTGAAAGCTCTGGTTGCTTCATTAAATGGAAAACTAAAAACTTTCAGACAAACCAACATTTGAATATTTGTACCAAGGAATTTTTTTTTGGGGGGGGGGGTGGTGGGGAGTGTGGAAATTGTATTACTTGTCAAAAAGTTGTGGATAGAAAATTTCTGAAAAGATTACTATTAGTTGTTCTGCCATGCTATATTCTTATTTCTAATTTTTTTCCTTAGCTGAAGAACATGTTTTCCCCTTCTTTTTTTTTTTCTCTTTTGCTACAGCTTGTAAGCTGTTTGTTTCCAAACATTGGGAAAGCTTGCTCTTGGAGTAGAGAAATTATATTTGTTTCTAAAAAAAAACCAAAACAAAACAAGAAAAAAACTGACAACCAAAGCCTGAGGAATCTGCTGAGCAGCTTCAGATTTCTTTTTTGCAGAAGTCTGGGATGTATAAACATGACTTTCTGTTCTTGTGGCCTCTCACTGAAAATGAATTAATGTTTTGAGACAATTACTGAACATTTTTCTCATCAGTCAGCTACAGCAGCCATTTATCAATTAGGTAGCTTACTATATCAAATCTAAGAATCATACACTGGAAAAACATCCAAAAGTGAATGCCTGAATACAGATACAACTTTCTTTCAAGAACTGTAAGTCTACTTCTCTCTATGATGGGTTTAGTTTTTTGACGACAATGCAGTTTGACAGCAGAAATTTAATCAAGTCCTACTGCTTACACCTTTATCAGAAAACTGATAAATGTGTGCTCACACTGAACATTAGCAAGAAATTTTTCAAATGTCCTTCATTTTTTTTTCCTTTCTCTTCTTTCCCTCTCTCGCTTCCCCGTCTCTTCCAGAGAAACTGACATAAAGCTGATGAGAATTTGGATTTGCTTTGAAAGCATCTTTTGTTCAAAGACTAATTTTAACCTTGTGATAAAGATTGCTTTTTGTATTCTGTTGAATGTGATATCTAGTAATTGTTTGTCAAGGAAAAGTGCTGTAGGACATAATACATTTAAAAAATGATCTTTTGTAATTACAGTACAAATGTCTTTACATGCTAATGTCTAGAAAACAAGCAAATATGTAAAAAATAAGAAAAAATACAAAATGTTTTAAAGTTTTATGGCTTCTTATTTCTTTAAAAAACCTGCTCAAGCAAATGTCTTTGTAAACAAATATCAAAACTTCAGTTTCTTGTAAAATAGGTAAATCAACTAGAAAATATGTATTTATACATTTGTCATAAATGTGATAGTTACTCTTCCAGTTTTTTTGAACTTTTAGTCATAGTTAGAATGACCACATTTTGATCTCCTGATTTATTAATTTAGAGACCTTTAATTTATAAAATTAGGACTTCTAGTCAAACCATCATGTATGAATTAACAAAGATTGGAGGACTGCTTCTGTTTTAAGAAGGGCAGCAGGCCATTTTTACATGACTTGCAGTGAGGATAGGATTGTCCCATGATTATACCAGTGTAAAGAGAGTAAACAATTATTTTTTTTTTTTTACTACTCTTAATCTAGTGAGATTATCTAGATCTTGAGATTTTGCTGTTTTAATCACAGATTATTGGTAGTGATTTCCTACTGTCTGAAAACTGCCTTAGTAAGAAAGGTGGCATGCTGAGCAAGCAGCAAAGATAAAAGCTTAGGTAGAAATTAAGTTCAACGCCTGTAAATTTTGAAGTTTCTCATGAGTTCTAATGTTAAATCTTAAACATTAATGAGACAGTATAGAAACGCATCCAATACATAGTAACTAAACCTCTAACTTGTCATTTGTCTTTCACGCAATGTGAATGCTCCAGCAGTTTTTCTCCAAAATCCTGACGTGTTGCTTTTTTCCCTTATGGGGCTACAGTCTTCTGTGCTAACTTATTGATTTGGAAAGCTAGTTTGCTTGCTGGAGCTGTAGTGTTAAATTGGTGTAATAAACACAAATGGGATAGTTTAATGTTGTAAAAACATTTGTGAGGTATTAGTATATTTTTAAAAAAATAGTTTGCATAACTCAGCCTTTTAGTCTAGAAATAGAGTAGAATGTTAAGGAACATTTACAAGCACTGTTTGTACTTTAAACTTTCAGCATATAAGGTAGGTACAGATTCGGGTACTTCCATCTTTGCAAATACATGACAAACAACCATCAAAAGACAGATAATATTTTTTTAAAGTATCCTTTCCCCCTCTATAGCATAATAGATCTTGTACATAAAAGCTGAAGAAGTGTAATTTCTAAATAATAGCAAAGATCTTTTGCAAGATCTGTACTAGTGGAGAGATCAGAACACTTATGCCTTACGTCACCAATGTGAACAATCCTGGAAGGCTGAGAAGTAATAGATTTTTAAATTCAGGTCTTATTTGGGTCAGAGAACTTGAAAAATAATTATTTTACAACATTTTGTTAGTATATGCTATCTGTCTTCAAGAGAAGGAAAGCTGTGAAGAGGAAAGAGGGCTAGGTCTAGACTTCATTCACAAAAGCAATGTAAAAAAGGAGGTATCATTATGGTACTAAATTTTTCATATCTGGTGGTGGAGAGATCAGAGCAGTTGCTGCATGATAGGATGTCCTGTGATAAGTTTTTTTGTCAAGGTGGTTTCGGTTTTTAAAAAATGCTCCCATGTTCACTAAAGGAAAGAGGAGGAGAAAGTGAGGAAGGCTTTGCTGAGGTTTTGTACTCATCCAGGAAGAATAAAGTCTGGCCTATTGCTTCGCTAAAATAAAATGCTAAATGGAAGCGTTACAAATTCAACAGGTGGCATTGCGTGCAACGTAACAGTGGTTTGTGCACTGGAAGGTGCCAGTGGCTACATCAGATCTCCCTGGGCAGAAATCGTAAGCTAGTTTACTTAACTTGCTCTGTGAGCCAGTAAGTCTCACTGTATGTTGTTTGTAAAAAGCCTACTCTAGCAGATAATGTCTTCATGGAAATTAGTTGTTAATCTGCATGATCATACCTGATGGAATGGGCTTGTGTTTGTAGAGGTCCTTGCTGTGGGTTTAGCTTGCTGTTACAAGGAGACTGACAAGTTCAGTTGGAAAAAATTCTGAGTTTGGGGAAACTGAGGAGAGCATCTCCCTGTGGAGATGACACATGTATCAGCTCTGATGGAGGAGAGGTGGTGAGGAACAACTTGGGAAGGATGTATAGGAACAGTGCTCTGTGAAGTGGTATTGTTGCTTCAGGTTTCACTTGCCTTTTGTGGATGGTTAAAACTCCAGAAGGAGTGATACTAGACACAGTCTGGCTAGACAGCTGAGTCACAGAAGAGGCAGATCATCACAAGACCTTGAGTGAGAGTTGGCAGGGAATTATGAGGACATAAGTCTGTGATGCCATTTGTATCTATGAGGGTGTGCAAACAGCAGTGAGCTAGATTTCCAGAATCCTTTAACTACTACGATATTAGGCAGAAAAGGGTGATGTCGTCTTCTCCTTATTTTTACACAGATGAAAGCGTACATCAAGTTCTACTGTAATTAGTAGGAACTGTAGGGAAAACTAAATCTCGGTATTGGGGGGTTGACTAAAGCATTTAGGAGATAAGCTCTCAAAACATTTCACACATACTGGATTTTGAAATTTTACAGTCTTTTCAATACATCTTTGAAAATCTAGGGAAAAGGAGGACATCCTAATTTGCTTAAATACCTGCATTTTTCAGCCACGGTGTTTTGTTGTTTGAGTAGAGGAGATGGTATATTGAATTCAGTGAAGTAGGAACTTACACTTGGGTTTGGTTTTTTTTCGATTGCAGTTTACTGTCTACTAACTTTAAGTGTGCTGTTTTGAGATAATTGACTTAAATAACCTTAATAAGGTATTTATTTAGATCTCTTCTTCATGAGGAGGCCAGTGTGGCAGCCTTTGTGTTCGTATTGACATCTAGTAAGTAGTAACCCCGTGAATGTACAGATGCATACTCCACTTGGCAAGTATAATGTCCTCCCTCCCTAGAAGAAAGAAAGGTCAAATAAATTAACTTTGTAAAATGTAGTAATCTGCTCATTGTGTTAAATCTTTTTCTCATATTAAAGAAAAGAAACTGACAAAGGTCACTAATTCCTATCTGCGTTCATAAGTTAAAGACGAGAAAAACTTAATTTGAAGTATGCAGTGACTTTCCTTGACTTTGGGGGCTAATACTGCAAGGCAAGTTCTCTGTGTCCTCATAGACACCTCTCAAAGTGAACAAAACACATGTTAATACTTGGTATAGTGTGATGAAATGTATTTTTTAAATCAAAAAATCTTACTCTAGACCTTAATTGTGCTATAGATGGTTACATTGCAGAACACCTGTACTTTCAGGAGTGAATACTTGTACAACAAGTATTAACATTTAAATATATTAATTAAAGGTACAGTTATTTGGGATATGGAAAGAAAATTAATTATAAATGCCTACGTGGTCTCTTAGGCAACTTTATTATTTAAAGTGTTCATGAAAATACCATTAGCTGTAATATTTTGGGAAATATGGGAAAAAAAAGAATACTTCAAGCTCTACAAATCAATAGAAATGCATCAGTGGTTTGATATGAAAAATCATATAGATTTATCCTTTTGGTTCTTTTTATGATATTTGCCTAATATAACTACATTAATTGAATAGGCACGAGGCTGTGGTATACCTTTTGGGAGAATGTTTTAATATATTCCTGCAACTGACCTCTTTATCAACACTTCCCTCCAAACTTTTTTTTTTCTTTTTAGTTTCTAGGAGACACAATTATGAAATAAAAATGTGAACCTAGTTAACGAAGAGCTGTCTTCTTGATTCCCCTAAAACAGTAGCTGTGAGAGAGAGGTGAATGGCTTGGTTCGTTTCTACAGATCATTAACTTCCACCCCAACAGATGACAATGTTAATATTCACTGTCTGAATTATTTCTCTGCTGATTAGTTTAGGAGAAAAACACAATGAATGTGCTTGTCACATGATCTAACACTGTGTTGGACACCTCCTTGTGTTCCTTAAAAATCAGAATGTCCCTGGTGCCCAAACATAATGTTCTCTCTCTGCTTAAACAGCATGGTTACGTTTCTACAATACAAAAAATTCGTGGCAATTATGAACTGCAAATATGGACAGTGTGAAGCAAAACAACTTTTAGAGTGAACAGTAAGGCATGGGTTGATGAATTGATTTGCACCTGTGTTTAAATTTAACTGGCTAGAAAGTGCTGAGTGTTTGGGCTTTATCTTTAAGATGTCTCAAACCTCCCAACACATTAGACTTAAGTAGTTTAGAATTCAATGATCTGATTGCAGAGTTCAGACATTATTAGAGCAAATTCAGCCTGATCAATGCCTTGGGTCTTTTATTTTATTTTTTTTAAGTGTGTTAATTAATCAACAGGAACAGAAATATATGTGTAATGCAAATTAACTCAGTCTGAATTTACCAGAGTACCAGAATTGTTCATAAGCAGAAAAGGGGAATCTAAAAGCAGCAGGATATTGATCCATTTATGGGTGTAGCACCACTTTTTTTAGGTGATGTCTTGAGCTAAATGTGTTTGAGGGATTGATATTATTGGTTCTGCTGTGCTCTCATGGGGAAAAGAATCAGCTTTTGAGGCAAAAGAAGAAATTCAGTAACTGAAATATTAATGATTCACAGTTGGCCCTTGATTCTATTTGTTGTTACTGTTTCTCTTTGTTTGTATTAGGTCCTCCAAACCAAGTTGTTTTGCCGTAATCTAGTACTGAATATAGTTTCCCTAATCCCCAAATCTACATTAATTTGCAAGATTTCCCTACAAAACTTATTAATTTTCTATGGGCTATTCTGTTTACCTTTGCCAATGATGTTTTTAGTCATTTTTTTCCATAGCTTCGTCTTTTAGCATGGTCAGATACAAGCTTTGCTCTCCCCTAGTTGCTCATTTTTAAGAGTCTTCTATCGTTGGTCTTCAGAGTACATGAAAGCTTTGTGCTATCTTTCCCAAGGACTGTTTGTTGCTTCTACCACATGGGGAGGTAAGATACTTGATTCATTTTGGACTCTGGGGACATTCTCCTATTCCTATATACAGACCTCTACATTCAGCTGCATGAGGGGACCAGACCAACTCCTCAGTCATGTCATCTCTCTGCAGGAGTCAGCTTTTCAGAATCAAAAAAGTTTTTAGGGTTCAGTCTTGAAGTGCTTTCTGTCAGGCTTCTTACTCCAGTCCTGTTGTGGCTTTTTATGCACACAAGAATTTTTATTAACAATAGAAGGGTTTTGTGCATAGCTGGGATAAAAGGAAAAGCTGAAGCTTCAAAAAAGAAATGGAATGATGAATGTCAGCATTTGGCCAGACAATTCCTACAAACAGGAAAAATCGGTATTCAGTTAAAACACCAGAAGATGGTCTCTCACAAACCCCCTGCGTTGGAGCACTATGGCTGTTTCAGGTGCTCTGACCTTTCCTGGTGTTTTGGAGACAGCAATAACAACTGGGCAGCCACCAGAATCGCCCATCTTAGTGAAAGAACCTGTGATACCATGTGAAATTCACACCTGAGACTGAAGGACATGGAAGTTTTCTAAGCCCAGCCAGTAGATCCTTTGCCTAACCTTCTCCCTGTTTAGCTTTCATAGACGTGGCAGGAGACTGAAAAGGAAGATGATGGTAAGGCAAGTTCTGTGTGGGTATTTCACACTCATCTCAAAGAGACAATTTTCGTTTCTGTCACTTGTGTGATTTTATTCTGTATGTACATAGACAGATTCCTTGAATCATCACATAAGTTATAAATTCCATTTTCTTTCCATGAACTGTGAGTCTCCTTGTGTGTGGGGTTGTCATGTGCTAACAAGACACAGGAGAGGTGCCAGCGTGTCAGTCATTACAGACTCTCTCCATCTAGCTTACTCTGAGCTAGGAGAGGCAAATGAGGAATGAGATCTTAAATAAGGACAGCATAGCCCTCTCAGGAGGAAGCAAGACAAAGCAGCCAGTTGGTATTGTTTGGATTTCAGAGCTGGGAAGGATATTTGGAGGCAGAAGCTTCTTGGTCAGGAGAGATAAAGTGATGTACAGACACAGTGGAGAGGTCCTGTGACACAGAGGCAGTAGGGAGGCAGTGGAAGCCACCATTTGAGGGAGCAGCTGTCTGTTGGGAGGACAGGAAGGGAAGGTCCTGGAGCATCAAAGGGGATCTCACAAAATCTCAAGGAAAATTCAAGAGTGAGGATATGTAGGTAGAGAGATGTATGCGTGTTTACTGATTCATGTGGTTCTCTATCTCTCATGGTCACTGAAATGAAGAGTGGCTGATTTGGAGACAGTTTTGCAAAGTCTGTGTATTACCTGATTCAACTTTGTGGGATGCTGGAGAAATAAATTGTCACTCAGCTGTTGACTATGACTGAGCTCTGGGAATAAGTGAGTCAAAGCCATGGGGATTTGGCAGCAGTCACAGGCTCTAAACAGGGGCCCCTGTTCTTAGGAGAGATTGCCTGGAGACCCAAAGAAGATACAAAACCTTCAGCGTGTTTTTGCATGGAAGCAGACTGAGGCTTTGTGAGTGTCCTGCAAGAGGTATAATCTAGGGTGTAGTATCTCAGTCTTTGAATTCTTTCCTGTAGTAAAATGAGAGAGACTGGAAGAACAACAAAACATGCACACAGTAAGATAACAAACAGTACCGTAGGTGGCTCCAAGCATTGTCTGGCATACACACATACACAAGGCAGCCACAAAATGGAAATCATACCACGCGCGTCTTATAATCTGCACTGAACCCAAAAATAATAATTCCTAACAACAGACAGGCTGTTAGCTCAGGCTTAGTGCCATACTACCATAGCTACACAGCTAGTGTCTGCTTTGGAGAATGGGAAAAGGAAGCTGATGGTCCCTTGCAGCATGGTCACAGTAACTCATAGCCGTTGACAAATGACCGTGTGCACCCTTTGCTTGCAGGGGTAAGGTCAGATTGCCAGCACTTAAGTCACCGACTTTACGTGTTTTCTCATGCTGGCTGATGCAATAGCACTGGCCTCCGTGTGTGAATAGCTTTCTGGGATGAAGTCAAAGCACACACTCCTCTGAGGCAATTTACAAGGAGTGAAACGCTCGAGGATAGTACGGAGCAAACTGATGTATATGTTTCTTCTGCATAAACTGAAATTTTTGTAATTTATTTTGGGAGTGAGAAGAGTGTGCTTTGCTGTTTGGTTTTGGTTTGCATAAATTCTGAGAACGTTCTGAATTATTTTTTTCTGAAAATACTTCTTAACTGCTGAAAGGGAGATGAAGCTTTTGTGAGAAGGGAAAACATTTTCATAGGAAAATACGGAGTATTCTGGTGTCCGTGTTCCAGACTTATTAGGCCTGAAAATAAATGAACTGGGGTGATTACTTTGTGTGATTTCTACATATGTAAATGGACATATAATTATCTATCAGTATAAAATATTAGTGCATATTTACTGTATAATAATTAATTCAACTTCATAAGCAGATGAAGATTACCTCAAATTTACATACAATGTGAAGAAAAGTCCCTTTATCCTCTGTAACTGCAGCATTTGGCAGATTCAGGAATAAATAATCTTTTGTGGCAAGGGTATGCCTTATCAAACATATGCAGATCAGTGCTAATTAATGCTAATTAAGGTTTCCTGTCTATCTAGTTGGAAAAACGTCCAAATGTTATGAAATCCAGTTAGTATGCCTATTACCCTAATTGTTTTATATGGGATGGTTCTTAATTAAAATATGTAAATTGACCTTAATTGCTATATACTAATGGAGGTTCATGTTATCTCACTAAAAATGACAAGATGGTGAGGAGGGGTACTTAAACAAATAATTCTGATACATTTGTAAATAAATGACCTTTACTCAAAATTATTTTTAATTGGAAATTGGCAAAAGGAACATTTTGCCATCTATGTTTCTCTTTAGTTTTAAATAATGTTAGAATTAACAGTTCTTTGTTAATACGGATGTGGTGACATTGCAACTTAATTAAAACTACTAAACAAGTCAATATTTTGTGTGTTTATGTTTCAAAATTGTTTGCTAACCTCATGCTGACCTTCAGAAATGTCATACTTTACAATGTTCATCTTAAATTTCACTGGTTTTGGTTTTATTTTTTTATTTTGGTCTCTTTTAGTCGCATAGTTTAATTTGTGAAATTTGCTACACTGGCATATTTTTGCTGATAACTGGACCTGTGACCCTGACTTATTATTGGAGAGGCTGCGGGCAGCACCTCTTTGCACTTCACCTGCTAGTATAGGACGTAGACTTTGATCAACTTTAGGGAGGATAGTTCACAGATATCACATGACATCACTGAGGCCTGCACAGGTTTTTACACAGTCTTTTATGCCCTCTACTCAATATAAACTCATTATTTAAATAATGCTTTTGATAGTTATCATACCATTTCACACACAGCAAACATTTTTCTCCTCTTACGTAGAGAATCTAATTAGAGAATCTGCAAATTTAGAGAACTGGCCTATAATCGTAGTTTTTACTCATAATAACTGTACATTTTTTAAACACCTGATACATTTAAGTTTATATTACGGCACAGACATCATTGCCATATGTATGCTTCACTTCGCAAAACCAAGCTGAAAGGTTTCACTCTTTTGCAGGATATTGTGACCAATGTTTCTCCGAGAATTGTGCGTGGAACTACTTCAGGTCCTATGTATGGCCCAGGCCAAGGCTCTTTTCTAAACATCGAATTGATCAGTGAGAAAACAGCAGCATACTGGTGTAAAAGTATTTCTGAACTGAAGGCTGACTTTCCAAACCGTGTAAGTACCACTCAATCATAAAACTGCAACATACTTATTTAGAATTTTCATTTAATAGAGCTGTGAAAATCTACCTATTTAATATTTATTAAATAGAATGCCAGTTGCTTTATTGACATACAAGTAAAAACCAGGAAAGCCCATCCAAATAATCATTATGACAGAAAATTCTGTGAAATGACTGTTGCACAAAGAGAGAACAGTGATGATTTTCAGTTAGGCTAATGTTTATATTCAAATAGGTAATATGTAGGGAAAGAGCTGATCCCAGTTCTGCTGATCATTTCTGCAGTGAATAATTTTGTATTTAAGATCATATTTAAAGATGTAAGTTTTAAGTATACTTTTCATTGCGAATTGAATTTTACTATAAAGAGAATCTTTGTTCTTTTCATTCTTAATCCAAATGTGAAAGATACTTCTAATATTTTTAGTATTTCTAATTAATTATTATTCCTATTAGAAGTAATTAATATTTCCAATATTTTTATAAACAATTGGCTCCTTTAGGAGAAAAAAGAACAATACTTACTAAAAGTTAACTCCACTACAAGGATAGAGTTCTGCTAGAGCCTTCTTGGCTATGAGGAATATCTGTCTAGAAAGTAATAATCAAATTCGGGGGCAGTGACACCAGCTAGCTGGCATAAATGGTGTTCAGCTACTGTTCTAGTGAGTAAGAACAAAAAGGTGGAAAATAAAATTCACCTCAATTATTGCCTCAAAAGGATAGAGCTAGAAATCCCAGAGCATACATATCTTCTGTTTTGGAGTTATTACCACCATGGTTCAGCTATGAAGAAAATAAGTGAGTGTTCCTGAGTATATTGTGACATGAAGACAATCAGTTGTTTTTTTTCTTATTCCTGGAGTTTAAATGTACGCATCGGCAAATATAAAATATTTAAACACGTGGTATTGATAGTAAAAGTCAAGTGCTGCATATTTAACATCCTACTTCAGTGTGGATGGACTGTGTGTTCCTCTGCTGAGGTTCATATCACTTTATTTACTGTGACTGGGCTTCAATAGTGGAAGTGTGAACCAGAAGACAATGTTGTAATTCTCTGATCTGATTTTGACATCCTTTGTCAAAGTCCTGAGTATTGAATGCAGGCAGACTGTTGGCCATTTCTGCTATGGGAATGGTCTCCTATTGCCGTCTTCACCAAAAATCTATCGTAGCATTTTGTGCTTGAGACCAAACCATTCTCTTCTGTGAGGAAAAGCACTAGCAACAATTTCAAAAGGAAAATTTGAATTTTCTGAGACCTAGCTTCTTGTGTGGGATGGAGAAGTCCCACTCTTCCATAGTTTCTGGGGTGAGCATCTTCTGATCATCCCTCACTTTTCGCATTAATGCTTTGAGAATGTCAATTCAGCTCCTGCATGTTGGCTGTGGCTGCTGCTGTGGCATCTTTGAGGTTGGTAATACCTGTGTGGGCATGGGGGAAGCAGCACACAGCAGTAGGCCTTGGCTTTGCTCACAGGGGTTTTTAAAATGCACCCGTGAAGTCATCTAGGAACTGCCATAATTAGAATAGTAAATTTGTTGCTAACTTGAAACGGAGTTTACTCTACTGAGTAGAAATATCTTGGTGCTTATTTTCAAATGTTCTGTATAATTAGAGGTTGCAGAATTTCTTTTCTCCACCCATTCCTGTTCACTTCTTCTGAAAAGCTTTTTAAACTTGATGGTTTTGGGGGGGTTTTGTTAAAACCAAAAGAAGTTTCTGTGAACTGTTTGGGTGAACTTAATTAACAAGCAAAGAAGGGCATAATGACATTTTCTGCTCAGATGAAAGCCAAACAGAGATGAGGACGCAAGTGATTACCATAAAAACCCCCCCATACCTTACTATGGTAAATATTAAAAACACTTCAAAAAGTATACATAATTACTTTTGCTATGTAATACAAGTAATTTAAGGTAAGACTCATCTTACAGATGTGAGCAAAATAGCTGACTAGAAGGTGATCCCAAACCAGCATTCTATCTCATGCCATGAGGAGGAAACAAACCATAATGTAAAAAGAGCAGCTAAATTCTCCCCAACAAAGCCCAGAATTTAAATAAAACTTTGCAAGGGTTTATGCAGTAGAAGTTGACTAGGCAGAGCTCAGTGGGTAATGTCACATAACTGATATGTTGCCTCTATAGATCAGGAGCTAGCGTTTCCCTTGTACTGCTTTCACCCCTGTAGTGGATGGCCTCATTTTTTGGCTCTTCTGGCTCCTGATTCTTGCTTGTAGTTTGCAATTCTCTCTGACGGGTGGTCTTTCCCACTCTTCTATTAGCTTCTCCTCTTGACCCTCAATCCATTTCAGGTAGATGAGGGCAAAAGCTGGCAGAAAATTCCACCAGCAGAAACTTCCTTCGGTGCCACCAGCAGTGAATTAAATATTTGTAATGGCCAAGCAGAGGAGAAAGCAGGAAGAGAAAGTATCTGTATTTTGTATGTTTGCTTGTGAAGCATCATCAAAAGCTTTGCTGTTTCAATTTGGAATTTTTATTTAATTGAGTTAATTTAATATCACTATTACTGTTTTGCCAGAAAACACACACACAAAGAAATTAGATGGTATGCACAGTACAGACTCAAGTTTTGGTTTTGTTTTGTTTTTATTATTATATTTTAGATCAGGTTCTTCTCTCTGAAAATGATTTGCAGTTAAAGATGGAATCGTTTTCTTTCTGGTACTTCAGTCATCTCAGCAAGGTATTACTTTAGCAACTTGGCTGAGACCATTTAAAACATATGGTATTATTCAGCATTGTCTATTGCTAAATTTTCAAAGGACGCAGTTATAGAAATGCTGTGTCCACTGACTTCCTACATACCAAGAAAACAACCTTTCAGTCAGTGAGCTGTGAAAGTGAGAAGAAAATTGGTTTGTCTGTATTTGTCATCTTCCTTTTACTTTCCCAGATATTATAGTTTTACTTATTTACATTGGCCTGTCTTATGTGGTATCCAAACATCCTCCTTATATGGTTAACTAAAGGTTTTTTCTGAGTCTGTTAAATATTTATATTTTTCTGTCTGATGGTCACATATAGAATCCGATACCACAGGATTTATCATTCTGTACAATTATTAATCAGGAGAAAATGTGGCTTTTTTTTCTTTTTTGTTCTTTAGTAATAGAAACTGAGAATTTGACTGTGAGAAAAGATGGAGCAATTATTTTAATATTTTCATAGTCTTAAATTTAATATTAAAATTCTGAACCTAGGTAAAGCTGACACCTTACTGGCAAATTTTGCATCCCCGCTCTCACCCCAAAAGTTGTTTGTTAAGTGTTATATTAATCTAAGACTCATGTAAAGAAGTGAAAGAAAATATCAATAATCAGTATTTTCAGATTGAAATTTAATTACTACTTGTTTGAGAGGAATGACTATTGAAACCATACTCATGGTCTGGTAGTCTATTCTCTTTACTCCCTCCTACACAGGGACATTTTGGGCCAAGGCAAATAAAAGCTATTCCTGTATAATACAACTATTATCTCAACATTACAATGAGAAATAGGAAAAATCTCCCTTTCTAAGCCTTCTTAGACTGGTTTGAAATGGCAAAGAGGAGATTTGGAGTGAATGAGTGGCTGGGGGGGAGGTGCTTAGTTGCTGTCCAGGATCATCCCGCCACAGTTGAAAAGTGCATAAAGTTGTCAGTTCATGTTAAAAAGACTAGACCATAATTTGGACACGCAGTATTTGTAGTGCTTTAGATAGTGGTGCAAAAGAAGTAACACTAATGCCACAACACATCTGACATTTATATTTTATTTATGAAGGAGGTACCAAATTATATGGTGTATTAGCATACTTTCCAGCCAAAATGTGGCTGGAAAGATGGTGGTTTATGGTGTATTCAAGAAATGAGTTTACTTAAGAAATATTGGCCAAGTTTGCAACTGACCGAATGACATGATCAGGAATGAAAACTGTGCAGAAAAGAAAAATTGCTTTTACTTTAGATCAGTGCAAAGTGTTTGAGAAAGTTGAAAAGAAAATGATAAAACCTTGCAAGAGAACTTACGGCTGAAATTTTATATTCAGATACTTGACATTAACTACAATATGGACACTACGTGTGCTAGGAACTGTGAATACTGATAATGGTGGTATGTCTTTGTGTGCCAATAAAACAAGGAGCTGTGTGCACGGTGAAGCTGGCAATTGTGAGAATCATTTTTGATGTTTGTGAGGGAATGGGATATATTAGCAGTAGCACCTGGTTCATCAGAAAAAGCATACAAACTCTTGCTGCTCCTCATCAGAACCTTTTGCTTACCATAGCTCAGCCTTCTCATTTGAGGTTAAATGTCACATAAACAGATGTCTGTTCTTCAAGTCTCATAAGCGTGTTTGCATATTTACACTCCTAGTAGCTGGCAAAATATTTTAAGGTTTCCTATTACCCTGAAATCTCGTTCGTATCTGTACTGGGGAGAACAAGCTTGGGAAAAGCAAGGTTTGAAAGCGGTAAAACACTTCTCTACAGAAAAATGTGAGAGTTCAGTAAGAAAGTGATGGACACAGTTGCCAGGTAGTCTTTCTCCACCTTCCCAAAACTGTAATTGGTGCCTTGTAGATGATGAAAAAGTAAGTAAATTCATGAAAAACCTCAATATGCAAATTTATTTGGGTCTTAGTACGGGCAGGAAGTCACAGCAATACAGATAAAGGTCTTTGAAAGGACACTTCATGAAACAAAGAGATTGCAGGGGAAATGTAATTCCCTACAGGGCTAGCAGAAGTCCTTCACAAACAAGCAAATGTCTGAGAAATTTGTACTTCAAGGAAGAACTGGGATCTTGGAAGAATATGCTACATTGAATATTTTTCAATATTTCTGTATCAGAATACTGAAGTCTTAAAAGTAACTTTTTGGCCTCCTAACTGAACACAAATGAGTTTGGGCTGCCGTATGACTCTAAGGAATGTACATAGGGTATCAGATTGTCAACTCTGACACTGATTCTGTGATTTAGGTATCAGTGTCATGAAGCATTGAACTGAGAAGCCTCTTCTGCTAGAAATATTAAGTACTGCTGAACACAAAACCAAGCTGAAATCTCTTGTCATCTTAATGTTTGTTCTGCTGCTTGGAGAATGTTGCTGACAGTCTCTCTGACAGTGACTCAGCAGAGAGCAGCTTTTCAAGGATGAAGCTGTTATAGATAAAGATAGCTGTTAAAGATACACTTTAAAGATATATTTTTGGTCAACATTTTGTTCAGAATGTCCCAGGAACATCTGTCGGGAGCAGCCATGCTAGAGAGTGCATGAGAACAGATCACTGGATCCCAAGTTGATAACTGGCTTCTTTGTAGCATTGGCTTTTTAAAATGTTTTTAAATCTCCTGGAATGGTGTAATTATTTATTTGTATTATGCAGGGTTTTTTCTACTATGGAGGTATGAAATAGCACAGCTGGTTTTGTTTGGGTTGTTGTTCAGGGGTTTTTTGGTTGTTTGGTGGTTGTTATTTGTTTGTTTTTTAATTTAGGTAAAAAACCAGATTTGTTTTAATTCTACTCTGTGATGTTACAGAGCAAGAAAAATACAGTTAGCAGACGTAAGGGAGTGCTTTACTCCTGTGAATAACTTCTGGTGAAAAAAAATGGAAAGTTCAAACTGATTTCTTGAAGTTTTAAGATGACTAGAAATAGGCTTGCAACAACGATAGTAGTTTTTTGGATAGTTTATGTGGAGAGGTTTGATTAGTTTGCCAAAGTGTAATCCCTGAAGTGGGATCCTACATATCAAACTTATGCATAGGACCAGCTCTGGTTTTAATAGCAGGTTTAATCTACGGACTGTAAAATATACAGTATTTGTATATTTTATATAAACCTTTTCCATCCCTGAGTCTGCACTAATGTAGACCTTGTAGTCGGGTTACTGAGAGGAATTTGACCAGAATATCTAAAATTGCTGTAGATCTCCTTTGAGACTTAAAATTAAGGCGCATGAGGTGGAAAAATTTTTAAGATACAGAGGAATCATAGACTTTGTGGCTTCACTATGAGGAGAAGGTCAAAGTTGGCTTTCTCACTAGATGTTTTCAGAATAATTTGTGTATTTTTGCAGGCATTATTATAGCTTTTACTTTTGATGGGCATTCAGAGGTCTGTGGGATGTTGTGTAGAGTACATAGTATTTACATTTGAAGATACTGGTCACTGATTTGATTCATGTTATAAAAGGTAATAGTCTGTTTCTAATCTTCAATACTTGAGAATTTTGAATAGCATTTAGAATACAGGTAATTAGGTGAGATGAAAGGAAGAACCTACATATTCATCTTTGCAGGAGTCATGTTCAGTAGAAGTGAAGATCAAATTGTCAACCACCTGCTTTTTATAAGCACCTGCTCTTCCTAGGGCTAGTGTAGATAGCTTTACCTTTCCATCACACAGAAATGATACTTTGTACTCCAAATACCTACTGAGGTGTGAATCCACAGGATAAGTCACAGACATTTTGACAAGCCACAACACTCAGAAACTTGGAATAAAAGATTTCTAAACAACCAGATAGGGTTGTGCCCACGTGGACCTCACTTGGTACCATCAGCAGGCAGTGTATTGTGGACTTCAATGAGGAGGGTGCATGCTATGTGTTCTCCGGCTTATCAGAGAACCCTTGCTGGAAGCTCAGATGCTTTTCCACATGAACTGAACAGGACAGAGCACAAGGGGATGAAGCCACAAGCTGGGCTGCCTAGAAGCTTGCACAGCTCATATCATGGAAGTAGCCAGCAGTGCCGGATAGCTACCTGCATTCCATTAACTGAATTTCAGATCCACAAATCACATTAAAAAACTCCAGAAGTTGTTATTGCTGCAGCTTAAAGTTCCCAAAGCCAGCCATCATGGATGCTTGGTAGGAGGTGAAAAAACCCACGCAGCAGTTGTTAAATTCACCATATGGAAAAGATCCCTTTCACTACAGAAAACTGGCAGTAGGCCTAGTTCCTTAACATCAGAGGAAATCCTAGCTGAAGAAGGAGGATGAGGTTGGAATAAGGCACTCATACCTTGCCCAGGAATTAATCGCTTGGCCTTAACTAGTGTGGAGTGCAAGAACGGCCAAGACTCCTCATTTTCCAGTGACTACTGTGGTAGATAGAAGGGAAGAAGTCTTGGAGCGTGAATCGTGTGAACACCTTCCCTTTATATCTTCATTCTTCACCACAAGGAAAAGAGAGCATTAAAAACATTACAGAAAGATGCTTCCTAAAAAAGAAAGAGGAGAGAGCTGACATGAAAAAAGAGCAGACAAATTAACAACATACCTCCAGTTATTCCAGGGGAGCTTCTACTCTCCCCCATCCTGAGGGTATCCTCACTGCTCCTGATGCTGGTTTAGCTCTGCATGAGCTAGCAGGACGCATTTTCCTCTATGCAGTCTAAGGAGGAATTCAACAAGGACCCTGATTTACACAGTGGATTTACATCAGAAGTGCCCATCCATTTCTGTAGGCACAACAGTTTCCACTTGCAAAAGTAAGTGAACAAAAGCAGAGGCTAGTAACAGAAATGTTGATGGATTGGGTCTTTGAGATCACATTTTCTTATAAGGAAGGAAGTTTTTTGGGAAAGGCTCTTCCACAAGACATAAAAACTGCTCAAGCCTCTTATGACCTAAGTATTAATAGAACTGAGACTGAGCTACAAAATACAGTGCTGTAAATTTCCACTTCTTGAGGTTTAGGTATTAGTAAAAGTACAGAGAGAATACAGGAAAATTCTCATTATCATTACCATTTTCGATAGTAGTGTTGGCTATAGGAGATCTGCTTGAGGCTTGAAAAGTAGCAGACAACTGGTCATGGTCAGTGTAACACCTCTTTTCTGGAAGAGTTTAAAGGAAATTGGTAGAAGCTCTTCAAAAATATGTAATTAGTAAAAAGAAGAAAAAAAAAAAGAGTAAAGAAACCCCTTCTGTAGTATGTGATGCCTTAAAAAAAGTTTCTTGATGACATCAAGAGAGAGTCAGCTGATAATGTGAGCCTGGGTTTCTGAAAGTGTTTGATATTGTCCCTCACTGAAGGATTTGAAAGAAATTAAGTTGCCATAAGATTCGAAGGAAGAAACCTCCATGAATAATTAACTAGTTAAACATAGGAAACATTGTTAAGGAATAAATACTCAATTTTCACAGTGGATAAAGAGCTCCAAGAAAACTCCCTAGGGATCTGTGCTGTGTTCTATGCTATTTAAAATGTTTATTAACAATGTGGAAAAGAGAGAGAATTTCAAGAATGTAAACTGGTACTGGTAAGTATTGTAGGGAGATAAAGATGAGAGCTGACTATAAAGGGTTGTGAAGGATCTCACATTACTGACTGACTGGCCAATGAGCTGCCAGATAAAATTAAATGAAGATAAATGTCATATAAACATGGGATAAAACAGTACTAGATTTATATATACAGTGATTGATTCTAAGCTAACTATGCTAGGGTTACAGTAGTAGTAGATTTTCACAGAGCACTGTGAAAATCTCATCTTAATGCTGAATAGCATTGAAATAAAGCATATCAAACAGAGAATTTCAGGGAAAGGAAGAGAGAACAAACCAAAACCATCATTATCCTAGCTTTATTGATTCCTTTTTTTTTTTTTTCTGCACTTTTTGAATATACTGCACAATTTGGATTTTTCTGCCTCAGCAAAGGTGCAGCTGGATTGGAACCAGAAGGGTGATAGGTGGAAATGAGCAGCAGGAGACATATCACCATGTTCTCATTCTTATAGGGCATTGCTGGTGCCAGAAATACATTAGGGCTGAGAAAGAACCAGCTGGAAAAATTATTTGGAGAAAGCTCTGGAGTGCAGCACCTCTGGCTCAGGGAATTCCTGTGCCACACATTTCTTATATGCTGGGAGAGTTTTCTAGGGCAATATTACTGTAAGCTTGCCCTAGAGCTCTGCTGCTGGTGCATATTGGAGAAGGGGTTCTGTGCTACGGAACCTGTTCCTGTGGGTTTACATTGTCAATGCACAAAGAAGAGTTGTTAAATTTGTACCCAGGATCAGAAACCCTCTCCTGCCTCCCAGTCCTGTCTCAACCTTTGGACCATTGTGCCTGTATTACATTTTTACAACCTGATTAGCATGTAACTACATTACTTGTACTCAAGTTGAGATGAAGATATATTTCATACTAGTTTGAAATGATGTGCTAAGGGTTTTGTAATTCAAGTGCTGTCTGCAATTTACTAAGATTTGAAAGGCTGCATTTCCAGAGGGTCAGCACAGATGATCCTATATAGAGAAACACAAGGAAGTCTGCTAAAAATTTACCCAGAGACAATGTCTGTTCATGCATGTTCAAGTGATCATGCAGTTCATGACATAGTGATTGGTCCCAACTGCTACAATATTAATTTTTGTGATTTTGTTATTAATAATTTTTAAATAATATAGTTATTAATTTGGCAGAGGTGGAAACACACACTCTAGCCACCAGTTTGAGGCAATTCTGTTTAAAGAAAGCACGTATCTTTTGCGGGAAACCACAATTTGTAACTGAAAACAGAAACACGTGGAAAATTCAGTGGGATTTTTAGAATCGATCTATGATTCAAATGTACATGTTTGTGGTGAGAAATTAGGACCTTGCGGAGAAATGTGAGAAGCTCTTTTAGGTTTTGCACTTGGAAAGTACAGCTTTGTTGAGAAACCTGTCAAACTACTTTAGTGCAGTACATCCTTCCTGTAGATGTTATAAAGGCATGACTTATTTTGTTTGTTTTACTTTCACAGCTAAGCTTTGACAAATAGTAAGTTGTTCAGAAAGACAGAGGACTATTTATACATACGCTAAGAATATCCTTTTAATTTGGAGATAGTTCTTGATACCTACAAGAAAAGAAGAATTTTCACATTTTTGTGAGGACTATGAGCACGTCTTTAAAACTTTAGCCTTAGGGTAAGAGCTAGGAGAAAATTAAAGCAGTTTCTAAAATACTTCACCAATCATCTCCCTGAAAATGACCCAATCTGCTTGATTATTGGAAAAGACAAACTCCTTAATGGCTAGCATCAGCTGAAGCTGGTTCAGGATGTGCTTTGGCTGTTTCTGCTAAAAATTCCTTTGTTGTAGACTTGTGTGAATGGTCATTAAGCAGGAGTATTGACAAAGGAAATGCACTAAACGTAAGACGGTGAGATTAAAAAGTAATTCCTAGAATGTAATTCTGCTGACAGTGACATGAAGAGTTGCATATTTTTGTTCATCTTATTAAGGTTTGAATTTCCTCTTATTTTTCTATGCAGACTATTATTTAAAGAGAAAAGAAAAGCTCTTAAAATCCCCAACTGTTTTCTCAGTTTGGTAAGTTACTGTATGCACAATAGAGTGCTGCAAAATGGTCTGTGAAATCCAGCTGGATACAAGGCAGAGCGTTCATTCTTTCTAGAAATGTCCTCTGTAAACTGCAACAAAGGAAATGGCATCATGTGTTAAAAAAACCCTGTACTCTAAGATGTCCATTTCACCCCCTCAATCTGTGCTTAAAATAGCAATAACAACCTTGGTGCAGGGCATTTCCTGGCGATTAATAACCGGCCAGGGTTAATGGCCCTCAGCAGTGCCTCGGGCCATCAACTCCTCCCAGACAGTCATTACTCCCTGGGAAATGCCCTTTTCTGGGTAGTTATTGTTTTAATATTAAGATGTAGAAGTTGCCACTGGATGGGGAGAAAATGACCTTGTGACAGCGTTAAAAAAATAAACCCCCAAATGGCTAAATTTTAAAATTATTAACAGTCAATGATCCATCAAAATTAAAATCTGAAGTTTTCAACAATTGCAAAGTCCTGCTAGCCTTATTACCTGTGCAAAACCTTCATCCCCCAAATACTTCTCCACAGTTTCCATTTCATGTTTGTCATAGGCAATTAGGTAAATTACAAAGTTTGATCTTTTAAAATGCAGAGTGGCTTTGACATTCATTTATACTGGCTGTGATATGATTTTAGTGTTTTAAAAGACAGAGTGTATGTGATTTAGATAATCCTGCTTTTTCTCTTTTTTTTGTAATGTACATTACCGTAATAATAATAAAGCAAATTTATACCTGATAAAAGTAGTAAGTATATGCTGTTCCTGTACCCCATACTCTGCACTTAATGTCTGTGAGCTGGTTTACATTTTAGGCATTCTGCTAGAGCTCTAAGGAAGAAAAATATGAAGGCTAAATCTATATTTAAAAGTCTTGCTCACATACTTATGTAGGCTAGGAATACTAAAAATAAAATAGCATCTAACTGCTGTCCTGGCAGAACCCTAGTGTAAATGCAGTTACACCATCAAACTGTTTATTTTTGTTAAGGAGCAAGCAAAGAGTTTACTTTACTGATATGATCTGTGTCAATAGTAGGAGAGCTGGCTCTATGCAGACATGTCCTAGCTTAGACAAGAGAGGCAGAGGCACATGCTTGAATGTATCACAAGAGGAGCCAGCTCTTAAGTCTGATTGACAGCAGCTGGACTATATCCCAGCCTCCTGTGCTTTCTGGGGAGGGGGCTGTGGAGAGATCTCAAATTCAGAGCAAAATGTGGGAATAAAGGGTTCCAAGATGTTGGATTTTTTTTCCTTATCCACTGAGAGGAACGTGTAGATTAGCAGAACTCTTGGTGGGTTCTGAACTGATCCTAATCTATACCCTCAACATTGCTGATAGCTTCAGAACTTTTTCTGCACATTGAGTTTAAGAACTATGATCATAAACTTTTACGTAGTCGTCTTCACCAAACTTCCTGTGTCTGTCACGTTTCTGTATTCTAGATGTCAGTTCACCCTGCTTTTGTATTTTAATTCCTTTTGTGTGTTCTGGTTGAAACTAAGAAACTGTACTTGCTATTAAGGTTAAGTAGCCACTGCTACATGTGCAAAATCAGGTGACCAGCAGGACTCTAAAAACAAAACTCTTTGTGTCTTCATATAGTATTAGTGTTATTTACTATTCTATGAACGTAGACATGCCAACATATTATGATGCGATAGCAAATTATTGTGTGCCAGTATGGTAACTACCCCTGTATATATTTGTAACCTGCAGAAAACGCAGGCTAATTAAAATTAACATTAATTTCTCTAATTTTCTATGTAGCAAACTGGACTTACCTTGTCTTTTATGGGCTTCAAAAGATCACTGGGGGAGTCAATTGCTGCAGATGTGCCAATTGCTGGTAACTCATAAATCAGTAACTTGTGTGTTTAAATCTTGTGTAATGGTATATTATTTTAATTGTTGAAGGAAGAATGTGACAGAGAGTACTTATTTTCTGAACACTCAAACCTAGATAAATATTTTAAAGGCTTCTTTCAAGGAGACCTAAATACATCCTTTGTTATGAGACATGTAAGTTAGACATAAACTCCAAGAAAACAACAAAGTACTTTTCTATCCTGTTTCCTGCCACTGCACCTCTCAGTCTCACAGCTCCCAGGAAGAATGTTTTTTTTCTGGTTTATTTTTACATCTTTCTCATATTTTTTTTAAGCTCAGGATTTCCATTCTACGTCAAGTTTCATTTTCTTTTAGTTCTCTCTGTGTTTAACATTTTTATTATAAAATTGTAGTTATGTTGTTTGTTTCTGTCTATACATAACAGCTAGTTAATGTCTTAGGTTTGAAAAAAATTCAGGGTAGCGTTTAAAAAAATCTGTGGCACTTTTCTTGCAGTGTAAGAATCTGATAGACTTACTCTTAGCCACACCATTCTTGGCCACCTAGCCATTTATGAGAGATATTCCTCCATGTTAAAATCTGAATACACTTGTGGAATATTTCATTTAAGTTAAATACAGCTCAGCTCAGATTATCTAGAGGTGGTTTGAATTTTATAGGTACCTCAGATTCTTAGCTGTGAGCAGTATGTGCATCTCAAGTTAACGGGTGGACATTAAAAATGAATGTAAGTCACATTTGCATTCTCTTAATGTTGTACTATCAGCACCCCTTTGGTTCCCAGAAGGACTTCTGCCTTTGATTCTGCCAGAAGCATCCACATTTCACCTAGTTTATTTTCAGTTTATCTTTTTGGGAACACACGTGCTCACTGCTGGGTCCTAGATAAAATCTATCTAACATTAGATGGCAATTGGTCTTACAACGCTTTGATTTGAATGAGACTATAAAACTATAGACTGTTCAGTGCATTTTAATTTTGAAATGTCCAGTCACATAGCAGTATGCTGAACAAGTTAGGTAACAATTTTATTAATCATACATGTATTTAGTGAAAATAGTAAGGCCTCTTTCAGTTTCTCAGCATTTTTAGATAAGCTTCCCTAAAAGATGAAGAGGTGGATGGAACTGGCAGTTGAGGAGAAAAGATTAGTCAGAAGGTAGCTGCCAACTTCCAGCCCTTAATTTTCTATTTTGTTTGCTTCTGGAGTGTAGCCAAAAAACTACTTGGGTCATCAGACATCAACAGCTAGCTACTGAAGTAAATTATAATGTCTGCATATTAAAAAGAAAAGTAAAGCTACCCACTCTTGAGATCTTGATCATATCTCAGATGGGAGAACTGAATACCTGCCATCATGATATGCAGTGCATATTGGGACTGTTGCTTCCTGAATTTTCAAACCAGCTAGGAGATACCAGGGGATAATAGGAAGGATATATGATGAGGTCAAGTTCAACAGAAAATATTGGATTTTCATCTTTACTTCCTGAACAGTTCAGTGCCCAAAACTCTACAGAAAGTAGAGTTTCTTTCTTTGCTAAGGGACTATTTTAATATGATTTTCACTATAGAAATATTTATATATGAAACCTTTTTTCCAAATGAAAATATTTCTTATTTTTAAAAAATTTGTATAGTCCAGAAACCATGTTTCTTGCTTGCCTCACCTTCTTATCCTCTCTATGTTCTCTCTTAAAAGTTCCTAAAATATGTTACTGGCAAGAAACTATTACGTGCTAATTTATTGCTAATCATTTGAAAAGTGCAACGAGAATTAATTTTGTGTAAGGAATGCTACTGTTGATACAGGCTTATCATTAAATGGGTTTAGGGCTCTCGTTAATATGGGTCTAACAAGAAACAGTGGTCTTCCACTAGGTCAAGAAGGCTCTTGTTCATTTGGAGATGTGGAAGCTTGGTAGGAATAGATGAATGTATGCAAGTGCATCTGGTATTTGTCTTTGTTGCAGTTTGAGGTTTTTGAGTTGTGTGTGAGGGAGGTGGGTGGCATGTTGTAGTTATGGAGATGGCCTGTGAACATTTCCAGATTGTTTCCTTTCATGAGCTGAACCTGTCCCATTAATCAGGCAGGATTTGCAGTTTGAGGAAGCTCTCCTCTTTGTGAACTCTGATACCTAGACCAGACAGGAGAGAAGAGAGTGAAGGGAGATGCCCCTACTTGTGTAGGGAGGTTGGACTAGATGACCTCTAGAGGTCCCTTCCAGCCTAAAACATTGTATGGTTCTATGACTGACAGGTCTCCCCCATGCAGCTGGTGTGTAAAGCCCTCAGATAATTTCCTGAAGAAAGGACAAGCCTTATAGCCTGTTCCCACACTCCTTCTTAATGACCACACCGTCATCTATCACAGCAGCCTATCCTAAGAGCTTTATTGTGCAAAATCAAGTAAAGTATCAGTGCTTTTCCATATATCACTACAAGGATAATAGTGCATGGAGAGTGGGTGAGTCGTGGAGAATGCAACCAGGCTGACAAAATCACTTACTCCTCCCAAGCATTGCTTTGGCACCAGCAATGTCACATGATGAAGTAAATCACAGGGCCCTAAAGTGTAAAAGAGAGGGGTTTTTCTCCCTCCTCTCTGAGCTACATCTTTCCCCTCTACCAACACCAATACTGCTACTTTTCTTGAGCCTTCAAATCCAAGGAAGTTAATTAAAAGAAGCCCTGGGGGTGATGGAACAAGGGAAGAGATAGCATGGACTTCTCAGGGATGCAGAGAGACAGATTTGACCTGGGGAATTGCTAGCTGACTGAATGCAGGAGTTAGGGAACTCTGACAAAGTTATTCACTATGCATTTTGTCTCTTCTTATTTTCTACTGAATTTGTTTTCTGGTAAGTTAAGCAGCTTTGCTGCTAAGGTAATAAGGGAAATATATCTGCATGTATCAAGAAGCAGTCAGGGACTGAAAGAGATGCTAGGGTTCCTTTTGGTCAATGGCTGCTCATTCCCTCCATAGAAGCAGCCTACAGCCCCTGAACATCTTCATCTCCAGTTGGCCTCCTCTCTTAGAGGGGCATGCTGCAAAGAGTTGCCTATGCTATTGTGAGAATTAACAGAAACAATTAGCAAGATGCTCAAAGACCTGTGTTAGAAAGGACTGTGTCCATATACGGGCAGATAATTTGATGAGAGAAACGTTTTTAAAGGTGGAGGAAAAAAATCCACAAATTTGTGTTGCCTTTTGCCAGCCTTGCTTGCCACATGTGGTCTTATGAATGAATAATGTGCCAGTATCCCGGTGTAAAGCTTTTGCTACAGGTTATAGCATGTATCTGAAATATTGTAGAGTTAGATATATCCTTTTTCTGTTATCTTCTCCAATATTGCATTGGCCTCCTCTGTTTTCTCTGTATAATAGTCAGTGTGGAAAGGACAGAAATACAGCAGGAGCATGGCAGATCCACAAGGCCTTGCACGTATTGTTTGCAAGGAGTACTGCTGAAACTTAGTATCTCTCTTCACTTATTTCTTGGATTCAGCCTTTGCTGACTTGCATCTTTTCCTTTCAGTAAGGCTAGTTTCCATTCATTCCTTACGAAAGAGACTAAAGATTGAACTAGGGTGAGTTTCCTATGCAAAATCAAATCCCAAATGTTCTGTCAAATTTCCAGGGAAGTCTTCAGCTACATGAGTAATTTTCAATGGAATTTGAATCAGGAAGCACTGAAATTTTCAAGTCTGTCATAAAATGGGCATGCTTTTTCTAATCTTGTAGAATCTTAGAGTTTCCCTGAAGTGTTTCATACGAGTGCTATATTTTCTTTCATGAAACACGTGTTTTGGGGAACTTGTATTTAATAGTCTCTTTTTCACTCTTCGGGAATTACCACATCTTAATTAAAAGAGTGCCCTGAAGAATGGGAGGTACAGGTGAATCAGGTCTCTTTTTTTTCTGTCCATTTATTTTTCTTTCAGTCTCATTTCAAGTTGGTAGGTCTCTCATTAGATATTTTAGTGGAAAATTATCTTTTTGTTTATCCATGCTTTGTGTGTATGATCTGTGCCTACACATTTATGTGTACAAGCAGGACCAAGGGCATGGTAGCTTAAGTCCTGCCCTGATAGTGGCTGATATGATGCTGAGTCTCATGTGGCAGAGGAGCAGGTACAACACCAAGCTGCTCCCTTGTTTTCCTACAGCCAGTCCTAAAGAGCGATCTGTTTAGGTTCATGCTCCCATCAAAGCCACAGCATTTGGTTATTTTACAAAGAAATAGGTTCGTTCATAACTCTTGTCTGAGGATGTTAGATCCTAACAACTCTAGGCTTTAATTTGAAGCTGTAGCCTGGTGTACTCGCTGACATCCATCAAATAATCTAATGAAAAAGATGGAATCTCATTGACAGAAGCAATCATCCTATGAAAATAACCGTCTTTGAAAATAAGTATCTCTGTTTAGCCTGGGAAAGGAATCTTTGTTATTTTCCGCTCATGCTGATTTAGTGTGTGTGGTAGGGTGAGCAAATGGTAATATTTTCAAGCTCCTATCATCAGCTTCTTTAGACTTATTTGTGTGCTGTTAATGTTTGGCCTGTTTTTGTGTTGTTCTGTTGTATCTCACTTCCACTTCACTTTGAAAAACAAATTTAAGATCTCAGCATAAAGTAACAAAGTAAAGATAGGGCTTTATTCAGAAGGTTTGCTACAAAAAGCTAAATAATAAGACCAGTAGGGGATATTTGCATGTTTATTTTCATTTACTATATCTTAAATGTATTTTAACTGCAAGTTAAGGAGGAAAACAATGGATGGCTAGAGATTGTAAATTTAGCCTCCACTCCCTGAAAAAAAGAAGAGAGAAGAGAAGCAGAATTATAGGTCAGCAATGTCAAGACACTCTGCATTGCTCGTCTTTATCATCATGTGGAATCTTTTTATTAAGGCAGCATTGGAAGAATAGATTTATGGACTGAAGCTACAATGTTTAATATGTCCATATCCATCTAGATTGACAGTTTCTACCGACATGAATTTCCCAGGAGAGACAGTGTTACTGGTGTCAGTGGATGGCATCATTTACTTCAATGTTCCATTATTAAATTGATAACAAGATAATTCCTCTGCTTCTCAGAGACATGACAGGGTTTACAATTGTTAACTTTCTTATTGCATGGGATTTGATGTTCTAGGTAGTTTTTAATAAGCTTATTTTTATTTCAGTTCTACAACAAATCAAAAATTACAACAAGAAAGTACAGAAAATGAGAAACCTGTTTGGGTCTACAAGGCATCAAAACCAGGCTGGTTTCTAGAAGGTTATTTTTACAACAGTAAATCTTTGTAGTGCTGTTGTTTTTCAGTACTGCACGTTTAAGTATGTTTGTGCAATTCAGAATAGTTGCTGCAGTCAAACTCTTATCTTGTGAGGTGAGTGTTAGAAGTGTTCTGTTCATTGGTAATTCTTGCTGAATGATTTGGAGGATGATCATTTCATCAGCCAGTTGCCATTTGGAAAAGCAGAGGACTGCCACACGTTGTACTAAGTGGCAGTAAGCCTCCAAGAATCTTTCTGCTGGCATAGCTGTGACTTGTCCTGAACCTGCCATTGTGTGAGAAGCAAGGTTACAGATTCAGGCTAGCGGTGCAAGTCTTGGTAAGGTGGAAGATCTACCAACCCAAAAAGTCCTGTGATGCTGTTGTTTATTCCCTTGCTGCTTGCTCTTTGCTACTGAGACTGCATCTAAGAGCTGTTGGGTAGGGCAGAATCTGGCCTATGGTCTGTGTATTTCATTCTTTCACATGTGAAAAAACTATGAGAAGTCTACATGCATCATGTGTGTTTTTCAGTTAGATATATATATAACATTGTTTATTGTGTCATTGAAACAGCTGAGGAGTGGTCCGTAGAGCATTCTTTATTAGCTTTTCACCAAGCACCTGGAGGAGCACGTGCTCTTGTAGCTGCATGTGTGCAGGACCTTCAGGAAATGCTCCGAGGGTGTCATCTTGTTATGGTGTGCAGGTGAGAGATGGTGTAGTGAACGGAGATTTATGTCTCATTGAGACAGTGAATTTCCTTTCCCAGAGATGCTTTGCGGCTCCCATGAGTTTTTGCAGCTGCTAGGACTGCCGGGAACAGCTGAGAAGTGCCTGGATTCTTCTAGAATCTGAAGATAACGGACAGTATAAAAGCAGGAGGAGGGCCCCTCCCCTTCCCTTTTTCCACCTGCGCCACCACTGAGAGGGAGCAATTCCCTTCCCCGCTGGGAGTTGGCCAAAGACCAGGCTGATAGCCGGGAATGGGCAGCGATTCTTCCACCGTCTGATATATATTGAGAATCTAGATGAACTGCTCCTACCTGCGTAGCAAGCCGTGAGTCCAGTTCTCTAATTCTNCTTAAAGAGACAACAGGAAGGGGGAAGAAAAGAAAGGGAAGGCTGCTAGGAGAGAGGGGAGCCACCCTCCCCCTCGAGAAACATTGGCTGGAGTTGCCGGGGCTGAATTTAAAGGCACAAGCTGTTCAAATTGAGTCTGACCAGACTGGCTTGATTCCAGGCAAAGAAGGGAACAACTCTGAGACATCTTCTGCATTTACATACACTCACAACATATTCATATGGCAATAGGGACTTTTCTCTCTAATAAGACCCTTATTTCTACCCCTCAAACTCTTGGTTTTCCTATTCCTTTCCTGGGTGAATTCTTTAGCAGTTGTTAAACGTTGAAAGATCTTTTAATTATCGTGTTGTTAAGGCATAGACTCCACAGGCTGTGATAACGGTATTGCGGTATTTGGATAAGACATAGATTGTAAAATATAAGAGTGCTTCATAGAATAGATTTTGCTTAGTATAAATAAACATATATTTTCATAAGGGGGTGTCTGGTTCCTGCAATTGGTTGTGGATTTGGAGGGAAGTGCCTCGCCCTTGATTCCATTTGGGGAGTGGTCTGGGGCCCTAGTGGGCGGGACCACATCCCTTGTGAGCGAACCCGTGACCCCGTGTGGGCGGATCGCGACAGATGGCAGGGGTCAGAACTGAGTGCATGTACCCCTCATTCAGACGGGGGATTTTAACGCTGTGAAATAATGATTCAGCTGTCAAGAAGTTCTCCCGTCCTAGTGTGCTTCTGCAGATGTGGATGCCTTTTCCACTGGTGAGTCATGAAATAAATATGTTATTTTTGCCATTGTTTTAGAAAGACTATATCTTTAGTGCTGAGCTTCTTCCTAATAAATGCTTCCTGAGGAATTTGGTTAAAAACATTTGAGCTTGTTCAGACTAAGCAGTTTGTGTGGCAAGGCTGTAATGTGTTGTTTGGGAAGAAGAAATATGTCTTGAAGGGAAGATTGAGGTCTTCTCGTCTGACCCAAACACAAATGCCTTCTGAAGTTTAGATTGAAGACAGATAATTTTGTAGGTATTTGAAATCTAGTTCTTAATATAGTCTTCAATCTCTGCACTCCATCTATCCACAGCAATTATCCTGTTCCATATCTCTGCTTCCCAAACAGGTAAACAGGTAGCTGTTACAAAACCAGTCCTTCAGCCTTCTTGAAAGCTCCTCTTGATACTACAGCTTTTAAAATATAATGTTAAGGATCTCTTTCTATTTCTGCAAGGGCTGTGCATATAAAAAATAAAATCCTCCAGATTTGTGCAAGTGTTTGAGGAAGCAGAAAGGGGTGCTGGTTGAGGCCAGCAGCACTCTCTAAACAGAACATCTATGGACTCTTGGTGCAGAACTGTCCTCAAGGCTTGGTGCAGCCATCAGAAGGGACAGACATGGAAGAGAAAGCAGAAGTGAGACACTGGAGCAGGTTGCCCAGGGCAGTTGTGGATGCTTCATCCCTGGAGGTGTTCAAGGCCAGGTTGGATGGGGCCTTGAGCAACCTGGTCTAGTGGGAGGTATCCCTGCCATGCCAGGGCAGTTGGAACTAGATGATCTTTGAGGTCCCTTCCAAGCCAAACCATTCTATGATTCTGTGATCTCATTCTATGAAATTATATGGGTGACTGAATTTCCTGAAACATAGGGAGATTGTGCACAGACCTGGAAGAATAGGTTAGGAACAGATACAGGCTATAGCCTGTGTTAGATGACCAAAATAAATTATTATTACAGGCATGAGGGCAGAGGATTGTGATTCCGTTGTGCCTGTTAGAAAGTTTTCTTAAATTTGCAGGAATTGCCAGTGTTCACATTTAAATCCAGCCACCTGAGATTTTTTTTCAGACTCTTTGAGTGTACTGAAACTTCCTTATTCTGGAGTTTTACTGGTGTCTGGCTTCTCTGGATTGTCTTACTCAATGTAGGCCCAGATTTATTTTCCTCCTTCCTTTTGTTTTGCAACCTCTTGCGGTGAATTCCGTGTGTTAGGGAAGAAAGATCACTTGAAAACATACACAGTGTCAAACCTCATCCTTTTAATTTCTTTTAATGCTGTGGCATTCATGAGACATCCACATAGAGCTAATGGAAGAGAAAAAAACCCAACATTTGCAATGGAAATAGATTCTAGTTTAAGCTTCCAAGGCATTATTATAAACAGGGAGAAAAAATATTTTAAAGATTATGAGAAGTACCTTGTCAGTGTCCTTTTAAGTAGAACAACTACTAATGCATTAGTTACATAATTGTGTGAAATGTAGCTTTTTACTAGGTGCTTTAGGTACCATATATTCATCTTATAATAATGTCCTAAACGGTACATTATATACCCTTTCTTTTCCATCTCCTCTCCATCCAACAAAATACATTTTATTGTAGACCTTCTTCTTCCATGAACGATCAAGAAAATCCTGTACACAAAACAATGTCTGATTTTGCAAACATGCATTTGTCCCTTTATAGGCATTTGGAGAAATTGTCTATCCCCTCGTATAAAGTCGGGGTGTAAAGACCTCTAGTGACATCTGTCACAGCGATCATCGGGGAGGGAGTAGTGTCTACAGGGCCACCACACTCCCTGACACCAGGCAGAGCAGGCAGGATCTCTTGACAATAGGCAAAATACCGGTTTGGTTGAGGAAGAGGGAACAGCATATGCTAGCTATGCTTCTGATTGGGAATAAGGAATGGGCCCGGGATCCCACTGTGCTTCAGTCGTGTGGCTTCGCAGCCAGCCCTCACTCAAGCTATGACAAAGCTGCAATTAAGTCAACCTTCATTTACCACTTACTACACTTTAGCAGCAGCTTTATTGTAAGATCTGTCAAGAGTCTACTTTTGTAAGCAGGGCAAGCATGGTGCGGCCCTGCACTTGTGGTTCAAACAACTGTAATTAAACTCATGTCAGGTTGCCACTGCAAATTTCAGGAGTCAAGAGGAAGGATGTGCTCTTTGGGAATGCTGCTGGGCTGGGCCATGTGCTGGACTTTTATGAGATACCAACTCTTTGGGGCTATTGAAGTTGCAGGGGTGGTAATGAGGTACATGGTGGTGTAGGCACCAAAGCTGTTAAAAAAAAAAAAATTAGTGAAAGAGGCTGAGAAGCTGAAATGTCATACAATTTCTGTTTATTACTTTCCAACAAAACCTCTGATTTTTATCACTTGTTATCATTACTTATTTCTTGTTATTTTCTTTCTAGGTAACAGAGATAATATTCTGTGTTTTGTTTAAAAAATCCCATGTGTGATTTTAGAACTAGATTCAAACCTCAAACATTTACAGATAGTCCCTAAATGTCCACACAAAGTAATAATTATTTTTTTGTCATGGGTACTGATTGCAAATGAAAAGACCATAGAGGTGTTCTGGGGAAGAACAGTCACTTGAGGAAGGGCAATTTTTTTAACATGGGGTACTGGAGGATCTGTTTCCACCTAGGAATTAATTTTAATTTCAAGTTATAACAGAACACTGGGGAAAAAGGAGAATAAAATTCATACTATTTTAGAATTGTCATATTCCCTCTGAGATCATGGTTTTCATGTGAACAGTTGTGGCACAAATACAACTTTTGCTTTCAGTTATTTTTGTTATTGCATACCACTACTTCTGTCAAAAGTATGTACTTAATTTTAAGTGTGAATGCTAAAATTAATCAATATTAAATAAACATGTTGTCTTAATTAACAGCTCTTTGAAACATCACACATCTTGTTCCTCCTCTTTTGTGCACTCCCAGTAGAATTTTAGAATTTCATTAATAACACTTGACATAACCTAACTCAGCTACTTGTGAATATAGTCAGCCGCCCTTGTTGTCTTACAACTTTCCCTGTTGAAAAATTTGGTTTGTTTTAAAGATGAATTGTGTAGATTTCTGATATACTTTGGATTGTGACTGCAACTGTGAAAATCCTTATCATGTTGTCAGTGTCTGAGTTGTTTGGGGTTTTTTTTTTGCTTTAGTTAGTTCATAAAAAGTGTGAATTTGTCAAGATACGGTTTCTAGCTAACTTCCAGCTAGTGCGTATTTTAACTAGTTTCTTACTCTACATTTTTCACCTATATACTTTCTTAAACCAATTTTTCACAGTTTGCATTCTTAAAAATATTAGAAACTTTAAAAAGAGATTTATCATTATTTCTGGAGTACTCAAATTATCTTGTATATTCAGATAGAACATGGAGCAAATGCTATTCCATAAACATTTGACCCATAAGGCTATGTAAGATTTTTCTTAACAGAAAAATGTATGGTATAGGAGGGTGTTTTCCTCTGTCAAGAGGGGAATAGAAACATGGCTGGTAATGATTGTGTGCATTTATTGAAAAATTTGGTCTTGTATTTATGCCAGAGGTGCACACAAATGGGCACCTGCAGGCAAGGCAGTCACTTCATTAAATGCTTTCCTTCTCAAAAGACTCCCATCTTGCAAACAGCCAGACGGGTGGATGGGTAGGTAGTCTGCAGGTAGGTGGGTGGTGGATTGGTAGGTGGAGATTCATCAGAGCAAAACTATGGAAACAGTGATGATGATAAGTAGTTTTGTCCATTTAAATGAATAGATTGTAACCTCATCTTGCCTGATTTTCTCCATACCCGCCTTCCTTTTTAAAGTGTATTTCCCTCCCTTCTAAAGATACTAAGTATCTCATCCTCCTTATGGAGATAATTTGGGAGTTTACAGTTTCCAACAACCGTTTGCATTTGACAATTTTTCTACACCTTGCTTTTCAGTATTTTGCCTTATATGAATGGGTGATTAACACTCAGTATTACGGGAAAGTTCAAGAGAAGTGTTACAATGATAGGGAGTGACAGCTTAAGCTCGTCCCAGATATTAGTGCTGACAACGAAATTTGTTTAGAAAGCAAAAAATATTAAAACCAATTTTCAACCTACCTATGAATCAAACTTATGTGGGGAACTTTCACACATTTCACTGAAGAGGGCCAAATAAACAAGAGTGTGGCCTGATGTTTTTCTTTTCAACTCTCCTACTGTTTTCTTTGAGCACACACTGAGCTGGTAGCCTGGTCCTGAGTTCTGTGGTTTCATTTTCTGATTTAACCTTCTAGCTGCTGCAATATAGGTCTATCTTGCTTTTTTCTTGCAAACCTCATCCTCCTCCATGCAGGGCTCTGAATTCTCTGCTGATTTCACCACAAATATATCCGCTTCAGAGCTTTGGTATCTGATGATCTCTGATGGGTCCAGAAGAAGTGATTTTGTTTTATTCTTAAACAGAAATTAACACTGTTACTTGAACTGGACATTGAGCAGAGAAGTAGTTAGCATTCATTCAACAGTGTGCAACTGGGAAGGTGTGTGTCTAGCTGCCCTCCCAGAAGAATCCTATTAGAACTTATTTTACCTAAAAACTTGAACCTCAATAAAGTTAGAGGCAGCAGCAGCTACTGACAAAACCTGGACCTGAAAGGAGCTTAGTGCAGTGAGCTCTTGGGGAGCTGGGGCCACAGCTAACAAATAGAAAATAAAATGTGTATTGTGGGAAAACAAAAGCTGGAATTTCCCTGTGCCACTCTGCCTGGCCTCCCATATTTTCCCCACATCCTACGAGTCTCCTCCCAGTTGCCTCTATGCAAATCAGTCCCGGCTACCTGTCGCTGTCCTTAACTTGCATGGTGTGATATTCCAGGGTGCTGATTTGATGTATCCTGGCTTCCTGAAGCCTGCTGGAATATTGCGTTGGTATGCTGCCACATTAGACTGTAGGTTATAACTGCAGTTATGTCTTATCTACCTCTAAAGAGTCCCAGGTGCTTCTGGCATTGAATAAATAGTAAATAATTAATTCCTCTGACCTCAGAAACAAGTATGTTTGACAGTTTTCTGGATGGGCTTTTCCTAGGATAGCCTTTGTTCTCCTTTATCGCATGATGAAGAGTCCTGTGTTTTGCTAGACCTGCTGGTTTTCCTTAAAGACTTAAAAACCGGGGATAAAATAGATGACTTTGTATAATATTTCTCATGCCCAGTGAAATATACTGCTATATTTCACTATACATGTTTGTAGTATACAGCTGGTAGTTCCCATATGCAGGTAGTGGTAGTTAATGTCTGGAGTCACATTAAAGTACTATATTACAAACTCTGGTAACTTGGCTTAAAATGATTGCATATATATTATTTTCAGATTCTGATTGCCAGTATCATGTGCAGCTATAGCCGGGAGGACTGGACTGAACTTTCAAAAATGGCTGAGGTAATGGTTTCCTAAATGTATTTCTGCATCTTTTTTTATTCTCCTTAAAAACAAGAGCTGCAATAAGGACTTTCTTGAAAGAAATAGATTCAAAGTGAAAGATGAGAATTTAAAGCATGTCCATTATAATTTGTTTATTCTGTATTTTCATTAAAATGATGGAAATGTAAATTTAAAGGAAATCTGTTTCATAAAAATGGTCCCTTGGATTTTTAAGCAGTACCTGGAAAGCCTTTAGTCTTTGAATCTATATACTTTTTATTTGCATTTTAAGCAAACTGTATATTATGACAGATGCCCTGATAAAATTTAATTCTACCTTTGAGAGCCTAACTTGATCTTACCTTGCCTACAGGCACACTAGTTTGACAGCACCAGAAGAAATTTTGAATATAAAACTCTTGAATATTTAAAGTATAAAAGGCTCATTTAATGCTATTCTAGTTTTAATACAGACTTTCAAAAATGATAGCAGAGAAAACCAGCATATATAATAGCAGTCAGCAGGCTTCCTATAATATAAATCCAATCTTACACAAATGCAAACAGACTATGCACCTGAAATTTTGCTTCAATTTGATGGAAAAAAAAACATTTAAGTATATGTACCTGTGTCCATAGGGAATAGCATAAGAAATACTTGATTAAGACTGCAGTAATTTCATTCAGAAAGGTGTTTTTATCTGAATGTAATACAAAGTTGTTACTTTTAAATAAAACCGGGTTTTTTCCACACAAAGTATCTAGAGAAAATAAAAGGCGTAGTTTCTGATCAAGAAAGGAAGGTTTTAACAAATTTAAGCAAAGAAAAAAACATTAGCTTGTCGTTATTGCTAGAATTAGCTAGATCTAAATTTTTAATAATTATTATATATATGTTTCAATATATGTGTAGATATGGGTGTGGATATTTTGAATTTGTGTTTCCAGACGGCTGAATATGTCTATTTGGACATCATTGTTTCTTTATTCAGTGTCCTCAGCCATCCTATGGTGATGTGGGGAGACACTTCTCTATTTTCTTTGGCCATTTTAAACCTATGAGGGAAAAAAATCACTTTGGGGACTTAGGGAAGTGAAATTAAACATCATCAGTAATTAGCTTGGTGAACTTCAGCACTAGTCTATTTTATACCTGTATTTACCTAATTGACCATGAAATCTTTTGTGGAGTCCATGCTTGACAGGAGCAGTACTGCTTTTAAACTGACTAAGATGAATGGCTTTATTGTGCCATTTGCTTTTCTTTTTTAATCCAGTGCTCCTGCTAGCTAACTTTAAGATAGATAATTCCAATCTGTATTTGTATTTATGTTACCCCTTTAGAAAGAATGATTTAAATGCGCTCAGTAACGTGTAACCTATGTGATATAACTTTCCTCTGCAAAGCAGTTGTTAGTCGCCGCGCTGTGGAGAGCAGCACACTTGTTTGGGGCGCTCTGGAATCCGCAGCTGAAGAGCAGCGATATTTAATCACATGCGTAGGATCCTACCTCGAAGGTAATAGATGTGGCTTTCCAAAGAGCAGAAGCCCCAGAAGGTACCGCAGTGCCTCTCGGCTGGAGGGCGACCTATTCATACAAAAGGTCAGCTTGTCACGGAGGCCGACAGCACCAGCAACAGCGCAGCGTGGCTGGGCTTGCGGAGCTGGCCAGGACATGGAGGATTCCTGAAAGTGATGGATGGCTTCTCCCCTGCTCACGCGCTCGGGGAGCTGCTGAACCATGGCCACACAGCAGGCAGTTACTCCAGTTCAATAAGCAAAAACAAAATGCAAATGCAAAGCGAAATACTAGTTACAGCCACGTGGAAGGCAACGGGAGAGATCCTCATCTCATGCCACAGCAGCTCGGCTGGGAGGAAGAGGAGCGTGTTTGTGTGCTGCCCTTGTACGCCTCAGCTCCTTTGCCTTTTTAACTGTAACTAACAGAAAGTGATGAAGAGAAATTAGCATTCATAGTAGATTTATAAAGAATTTTTTTTTATATATATATACTCTCTTACTTGACTTCAGAAACAAAAGTATTTAAGGACAAAAACTACGGCACAACACAGGCATCTGCAGAAAATTTAGAGACTAAATTCATTAAAGCAGAAAGGAGAAATTTACTACTGAGTCACAGTTCTTCAGAGCATAGAAGAACCTACATAACACTGACTACGAACCTCGCTCTCAGTGCTGCCCTAAGGCCCCGTAATTACATTTCATTTTTTAACATTTTCCAGAGCCAACTCCATATTGTGCTTGTCTCTTTTTTTTTTTTTTTAAACTTTAATTTCCTGTGTAATTTTGGTAAGCCACAACGTTTTTTGAAATTTTTCTCTGTAATGATGAACATATTTTTTTTTTCGGGTTTTTAT